>PQWD01003205.1:37167-62920 GCA_019425675.1 Leucinodes orbonalis
GTGGACGACTAAGGCCTGCACACCCTATACGGGTAGGCTCGTGCCCCTCGGTGGGGACGTTCAATGAGCTGATGATGATGATGATGTGATACTAGTTAATTTATTGTTTATATAAGTTTACAGGCCACTGTGGAGTATCCATCTGCAAATATCAACGAGCCTATAAGGGTACTGCCGGTTGGAAGATTGGCCCGTAACCCACCAAGCGGGCCCAATGCTGATTGGCGGGTCATATCGATAATCATCCTAATGAGTCGTGACCAACAGATGGACGTGACTCCAAAACACGGCGGGAGTCCAAAAAAAAATATTTTTCGATAATCAATATAGATAAATTATAGAGATAACGCAATAAATTATTTAGATATATTATTAACATATTGTCCAATCAATGCTAATATTTAGTATATTAGCATTGATGGGAGTATTTTTTCATCATCATCAGCTCATTAAACGTCCCCACCGAGGGGCACGAGCCTACCCGTATAGGGTGTGCAGGCCTTAGTCGTCCACGCGGGCCCAGTGCGGGTTGGACGACTTCACGCACAACCTTCGAATCTCTTCGCAGGCGTGCATGAAGGTTTCCTCACGATGTTTTCCTTCACCGTAAGAGCGTCGGATAACGTACATATAATTTCGAAAATTCGAAAACACATTGGTACGTGTCGGGATTTGAACCTCAGCCCTCCCGGTAGGAAGGCGACAGTCCACACCATTGAGCCACCGACGAGTATTTTTTCATGTGTTAATAATTATAGAGCATTTAAGCAATAAAGAATTGAGTACTGATGCGTGATGTAGAATTCAGTTACTGGCTGACATATTGGTATGACATATTGTCGAAAAACATGATTGTGAAAAAATGGTGTTAAGTTTCTAATAAGTCTTCTTATCAAAAACTTACTTACTAATAAACTTGTTTAAACTATGATGATAGTAGTAATATCAATTTAAATTAAAGTTTAAAAGCTAGATTAGTTGAAGAGAGTTGGTTCTACCTTCAAATCTTCCACTTTTTTCTCCAAATGCTGCACCTTCATCTCTAACTCTTCAATCCTCATGTCCTTTATTTTCAATTGGTGGTTCATGTCGTCCTCCATCTTCTGCGATGCTTCCCGTAGCTCTTGGTACTTCGCGGTGTAATGTGCTTCTAGAGCTTTCTTTGCTTCCAGTAACTGCAAGATATTAGAACTGTTGAACGCCGGGAATCCAGAAACAATAGAATATCAATTGTGTCTGACGCCTTAAGGCGTCAGCGGTCAAAATGTTAATAACTAGCTGGCCCGGCGAGCAGTGTCGCGCACACAGATTATGAGTAGGGTATGGAAAATCATCATCATCATTATCAGCTCATTAAACGTCCCCACCGAGGGGCACGAGCCTACCCGTATATGTGTATAGGCCTTAGTCGTCCACCAAGCCCAGTGCGGGTTGGACACGCACACGCACAACCTCTCCATCTCTTCGAAGGCGTGCGCAGGTTTCCTGTCGATGTTTTCCTTCACCGAAAGAGCTTCGGATAACGTACATATAAATTCGAAAACATATTAGTTCGTGGCGGGTTTGAACCTCAGCCCTCCCGGTACGAGGGCAACAATCCACACCATTGAGCCACCGACGCTCTCAAATGCAAAAATGAGTGACACTCATCGCAAAAACAATACATTTACATTTTTATCAAATTGAGTGCTGTTGATGTTAGCGGATCGCCTATGGTTTTAAATCTGTAGAGGAAAATGGACGAATAAGTGGGAATCATTAAATATGTTGTCGATTTTCAAGTTGTCTGGACGCACAGGGTATGCACTGCTTTATTTGCATATATGGAGTGCACGCCACTGTTTAGGATGGTAGATCATGACTACTTGTATGTTCATACATCCACTAATCCGAATATGATCCGCGTGGTGTAACCCACTACGCGGGCCCAATGCTATCAGTCCAATTCCAAAAATTTTAAATTCTTGTTTTTTTATTTAAATAAATATTCACTGACATTCACATAGCGCCTTCTAGCCCAAAGTTAAGCGTGAAGCCTGTACTATGGGTACTAAACAACGGATAAACATACTTATATACATTTTTATTTTGTAAATACATACATTTTATACATAGAAAATACCCAGATCATTACAAACAGACATGTTCATGCACACAAATGTTTGTACTGCCCGGATCGAACCCGGAACCCTTGGTGTTGCAGCCGACGTCTCAACCACAACACCAAATGGTCGTCAATAATATATATATTTAACAATATATTTTACTTTACTATAAAACTTGTACCTTATCCTCCCGTTGCTTATTCCTGAAGCCGCGGAGTCGAAAGTCTTCGGTAGCGCGACTGAGGTCGGCCGCCAACGACCTACATTGTTCGAGACCACGCGCCAATCTTCCTTCCACCTCGGTCCTACGTTTCTCCCACTCTCTTGCTAGTAAATCCAGATGATACTCCTCTTTGCGTTTCAGCTGGAAACATATATTCATTTTACTACTATTAATATCCGGAGAAATTCGCACAGCGCCAGCTAGCCCCAAACATCTAATATGGGTGCTAAATATACATAGAAACACCCAGACCGAAACAAACATATATGCTCATACACAAAAATGTACTACCCGGGGATAGGAACCCGGAACCTTGGATAAACAATAAACTAGATGTACAATGTCACTAAAAGTGTCTGCGGCAAAATTATGCCCATCCGTTAGTTGGGTAAAATTTTAATTCATAATGACAGCGCTCACTACATGTCATAGTGACAATGTAGTATGCTCGTGCTTTTAAGTTTGTACCTTATTAATGACGCCTTAAGGTCAACATTTTAATGAATAATTTTATATCATAAGTTTAACATGTGTCAACATATGTGTCAAGCGGCTCGGACACTTTTTGATTGATATTTTTTTCGTGATTGTGCAACTAGTAAGTTGATTGTTTATCTAAACCCCAAAAAACTGCGATCAATCAACCATTTTTTTATTGAACAGAAGGCAAACTAGCATACGGTTCACCTGATGGTAAGTGGCACCACCGCCCATGAACATTTGCAAGATCAGAGGTCCCAGAAATTTGTCGCTTTAAAAGTGTATCTATTCAACCTATTGCAGTCCACTGCTGGACACAGGTCTCCCCCATTTTGCGCCAGATATCCCGGTCCTCCGCTTTCCTCATCCAGCCTCCACCAGCGACCTTTCGCAAGTCGTCAGTCCATCGGGCCGGAGGGCGTCCTACGCTACGCTTGCCGAGACTCGTCCAGAACTCGTCTGCTCCAACGGCCATCGGTTCTGCGACATACGTGACCAGCCACTGCCACTTCAACTTGCTGATCCGGCGGGCTATGTCGGTAACTTTAATTCTCTAACGGATTAAAAGTTTATACACTATGAAAAAATAGATAAAAAAAAATTGCCTGAAGTTTAAACAACTCCTGCTGCTTCTCCTTCCAGTCTTCGAGTTCATCTACGAACTTCTGCATGATAGTGTCACGCTCGGATGGTGAGAGCACTTTCTTCACGAAGTCTATTTGATCTCGTTCTTTGTAAGATGTACTCAAGTCGCTCGTTTTAGGCTCCAAGCGGACCGGTTCTTGGTTACTGACAACATAAGGATTCATAAATCAATTAAGCTCTTAACATTGGAAACCGTAGGATGCCGCGCTCACGTACGTAAAATGGGGGGCTGGTGTTTGTAAACATCTTAATTACAATGTATAATCGCATGCAGTGGCGTGCACAGAGATTATGAGTAGAGTATGCAAAGTATTTTTATTAATTTATTTGATTTTATTTACTTATCATTACAGTCATGTGGTTTATAGGATGAGGGCACTGTAGCTAGTGAAATTACCGTGTATAAAAGACCTAGCATATGTTGTCTCGGGTGATGGGCGCAGTGCTGCATTGATGGAAGATAATAACTGTCTATCAGTTGTTGGTCTCCTTTAATGCCACTCTGTCACGGTCAAGCGTATCACTTACAATCAGGTGAACGTCCTGGCCGTCTTGTACACTTATAATATAAAAAAAGCATTCACACAGAACAAGTGTGTGCAACATTTTACACACGCAACTTTTTTTTTTAGATACAATAACAATCCTGTTAGCGCATTTTAAATATAGCAGAATAGGTGCCCTGTTTTATATTTTATTTCATACAAAAGGCGACTTAGAAAGTGTATTGTGCCAATCACCTATAAGAATGATTTAGAAACTGGACAGATAACTGTCTATGCGGATTTTATGCAGGGACAGATATAGTCTGAGACTGTTGACGGAGACCATTATTGGACACTGCTCACTAAACTAGCATTTCCACACATTAGGTATCATGGACAGTCCTCTTTGCAGAGAGCACATGGACGAAGAATCGACAGCATGTACTCCTTGGGTACATAGTATTAAATGATTCATTAAGTTTAAACAACATTTATTGATAGATTAAATCTTAGTGTTACAATATGACTGTTTCCCATGTACAATGCTAATGTCAAGAGAGGGATATTAGTGACGTGACATGAATCTTCAATTGATTAGGGATGGGTAGCGTTGGTCGTTTCTTTTCCGTCTAACAATAGGGATAACCCAGATCCGCAATTAAACTATCGGCTCACAAACACTTGCGGGTGCCCTGAGAAGACCGGGAAGATTGATCTGCTTTTGGAGGGAGGTAGGCTCGTTGGAATGACCAACAGGCCGCTATGGCACCAATGATAGTCTGTATATATAAAGGTAGATACGCTACCCGTGCCTCAAAAACGAACTGCCAAAGAGAATACGGTTGTAGGCTCTTTGTTTAGGTAAATGTACGCTCATTCGAAATATATGTATGTGTGCTGTCGCTGCATTCGGAACATTTTTTCGGTTGTTTTGTGAGCATATCACGAAACTATACTTTTTACATCATTATGTGGCACTCACACAATGGTCCACTTCAAGGACTAAGTGCGGAAACAGCCCCAGTAACATAGAATATGATTTAGAAATGTAAAGTCATTAATCGAATATTTACATGCATCCAGTGTCAGCAGTGTCAGTGTTTTGAGTACAATTATCTTGATGGCTTGTCCCACTGTTTATAGTAAATGTGCCGTTTGCAGGATGAACTGTCGGCTCTTCACACTGCACCTGTGTATAATAAAACAGCGTTCATATTTATTTATTTCATTAGATACACCAACACAATAGCATACAAGAAATTAAAAGTATCCAATTTCATTAAAACTTTGATATGTCAATACCAGGTGTACTCAGCATTAACATTTAAATATAAAATACATATTGAACTATATAAAAATTTAATATTTGATTCAAGTATATTTAATGTTCTATATGAAAAAAACTAAACTTTGAATAGACTCAAGGTTGCTCAGCGTGCTATGGAGAGGGCTATGTTAGGTGTCTCCCTACGCGATAAAATCCGAAACGATGATATCCGTAGGAGAACTTGGGTGACCGACATAGCCAGAGGATTAGTTGAAGTGGCAGTGGGCAGGGCACATAGTGCGTAGAACCGATGGCCGATGGGGCGGAAAGGTTCTCGAGTGGCGTCCACGTAACGGAAAGCGAAGCGTAGGCGACCGCCAACCAGATGGACGGATGATTGGTTAAGGTGGCGGGTAACAGATGGATGTCAACTGCAAGGGATCGGTCCGCGTGGAAATCATTAGGGGAGGCCTTCGTTCAGCAGTGGACATAATAAGGCTGTAATGATGATGATGAGGAAACCTTCATGCACGCCTGCGAAGAGATTCGAAGGTTGTGTGTAAGTCGTCCAATCCGCACTGGGCCGCGTGACGACTAAGGCCTAATCACCCATACGGGTAGCTCGTGCCCCTCGGTGGGGACATTTAATGAGCTGATGAGGATGGAGGATGGATGATGATGATGATGATGGAAAAAACAATGTAAAATCTGTTGTTTGCGGGACTTGAGAACCCCGCTAAACAATCGCTAAATACCTCAGTGCACGGAGAGATATGTTAATTACGTACGCGGTAAGGTCCGAAATGAAGACTAGAAAACTAAAGTAAAAAAATTACACAATTTTTTCATGTTACTGGTCAGTGCGCTCTCCTGGTGGTAAGTGAAACGCCTGACCATGACTGATACAATGTTCAAGAAAATTAATAACAGTTAGTACCTAATCATTATTTTCCTCCAATACGGCCCTGCGCCCGTCACCCGAGACGACAGATGTTAGGTCTCTATACCCGGTAATTTTACTAGCTACAGTGCCCCCATCCCAAAAACACATACCAGATGACATACCGTAGTTTACAAATCCGTTGACATTACAAAATGGTAGACAGGATTTTATACCTGTCAAAAATAAGTACATTCTAAACCAATGTCATTTCACCTGCATATCGCTGGTGGAAGGCCGGAGACGAGAGGCTAACAGCTTTTCTTGTGTCAAAGTAAATGAGTCGCACATCTTCTTTATCATTTCCGCTATTTCATTCGTTTCAATCATTGATTTGCCATCAGCATTTTTATATCTGGAATAAAAATATGTAGGTAAACTGATAAATAATGTTGAGTAGCTAGCTACAGTGCCCTCATCCCGAAACACAGAATTGTAAAACACTCTTTCACACTATTTCGCGGTGGTAGCTACCCAGACGCCTTAATTCCATTAATTTACAGGCTTCACGCCTAACTTGGGGCTAGATGGCGCTGTGTGATAACATACATAATAACATACTTATATTTAATCCCTTAAATTTTCGGATATATATATCTATTACATATAAATAAAATTGAAGTGTCTGTTTGTAATATTGAAACAACATTTTTTTTCCTAACGAATATGAATATATATACGGTACTTATGCCAAAATATTTTTTTCAAAAGTCTGTCCGTCTGTTTGTTCCTGGTAATCTCTGAAACGGTTCAATGGATTTGAACGGGACTTTTATAGGCAGATAGCTGATGTAATAAGGGAAAACATAGGCTTTATTTTAGGCAATACTTTTTATTTTGGAAAAAGCAAGTTATGCTTTAACGCGCTGCGGCGGCGCATAGCGTGACATTTTAGGTTATGTGTTACTGCGGGAGAATACCTCATACCGCGGGTCATACCGTGGCGAACAGCTAGTTTTGAATAAAACCAATACCTCGCAGTGTTGGTAACGGCGATGTTGGTATAAGCCACCTGTCCCACTTGATGGAGATCAGTGCAACTCCCACTGCGACACTCGGGCCTTGCCTTATCCCGATCGCTCTCCAATTGGGTCGCGCTACGGGCTGTTAGTACACAGGGCTGAAACATTACATCACCATTATATTTACCACATGATGTCAACGGCTGAACACAGTCCTGTCTCCAATAACTTCAACTCCAACTGGTAAAAAATATATCTACACATACCACCCGCAACATGTCTCTGGTCATCCGTACATAATGAATCTCGAAATGAGAACATTGTAAACCCCATTTTTTGAAAAGAGTAACTACACGAGTTTCTTGCCGGTATCTTCTCGGTAGATAACAACCTCCCGAACCGGTGGTAGATTCATTAAAAATAACTTCTTGACGATTCAAAAGTGTCATGTAATGATTTATTTGAATAAAACATTTTTGAGTTTGAGTTTGATAATTTGGGTGTCCAACGCTGCGTTTGCCGGTTTCGGCTCCAACAGACAAAAGCATATATGATTCTTGTTTATGTGTTTAGGGGCACCGTGGTGGTGACGGCAAATTGTTATAATGGTCACCACCCATTGGTGACCATTGGTTAACTACCCATTAATGAAAAATAAGTATATAAGTATGTTCATCAGTTGTTTACTCCTACCTACAAGCTTGTGCTTAAATTGGGGCTAGAGGGCGCTGTAAGAAAGAAAGAAAAAAATCTTTATTCAAATAAATCTGTTACAGATACTTTTGAATCGTCAATTGTTACAATTATTATGTGTGAACGTCAGTGGATATTTATCATTATTATAAAATCCTTTTTCATTTCAGGCATTCCAATCTTATTTATATGTATAGATATTAACCTGCTTATCTTTGTTGCGGCCAGCATACTTGAGGCTCATCTGCACATCGACGTAGGGCCGCCGTCGGTCGTCCCCCGCCTCGCCGTCGCACCGCAGTATGTAACAACGCTCGTGGATCGTCAACGCAGACTGCTCGTTGCAGAACTGCTCCACAAACTGCTTCAGATCCTCGGTGGGAACCAGCTTGCGGAGGTCCATGCTGCATATACCTAAATTAATCAATGATGTAAATATTATAGATTCGTGATATGCTCATAAAACAACCGAAATATGTGTTCCGAATGCAACGACAGCACACACACATATTTCGAATGAGCGCACATTTACCTAAACAAAGACTATACAACTGTTTTCTCTGACGGTTCGTTTTTGAGACACAGGTGGCATTCTACCTTTATATATACAGAATATCATTGAAATTGACGACCCATTTGGTGTTGCGGCAGAGAGGTCGACTGCAACACCAAGGGTTCCGGGTTCGATCCCCGGGCAGTACAAACATTTGTGTGCATGAACATGTCTGTTTGTAATGGTCTGGGTGTTTTCTATATACACTATATATGTATTTACAAAAAAATGTATATAAGTATGTTTATCCGTTGTTTATTACCCCAAAATACAGGCTTCACGCTTAACTTGGGGCTAGATGGCGCTGTGTGAAAGTCAGTGGATATTTATTAGGTATTATTATTATTAATTGATATCTTTCTGTACAACTTGTGATCCCACGGGATCAGGGTCGGATCTACCTAAGGGCTACTTGGGCTGCAGCCCAGGGCCTCGAGATTACAAAGGGACCCCAGACCTCGCTAACAGTAGGTGCTTCGGTTTCATTCTTATTCAAAGGTTGCCTGGAAGAGATTGCTACCACAGCAATAAGATCGCCTTTTGTACAATTGATACTAGCTTAGATTTCAGTAACAAATATTTTGGACGTGACTATTATTTGATAGGCCCCCCATTAATTCACAATCCGCCTCTGCATGGGACGGGATTTGGAACTACGGCCAAGGGTCCGTTGCGTGATCCGGTGGGTACGATTCGTACGGGGAGAACAATAGGCAAAATTAGAAGCGTCATCCATACCACCTTGATAAATTAAAGATCTCTAGCGTACGCTTATGTCAAAACTTTTTACAGCGTACAACAAAACTGTGGAATCAGTTACCATCTATAATATTCCCTAAGCGATACGACCTAGCGACCTCAAAGAAAAGAGCGTATTTTTAAAATGGGAATACGAACAATGGATTTCTTTGGCCTCTGGTATTGCAATTTGCAAGTGTACATGGGCGCCGGCGTCATTTACCATCAGATGAACCGTTTGCCTGCTATCCCATAGAAAAACGTACAGTGCAGTGCAGGGCATTGCAGCCTGAATCACTATAATGGTGATGATGAACATTTTAATCATGAAATGTCATTAGTGAAAGACTGCAGCAGAAAACATTTAAGGCTATAATAGTGGGGATTATGAAAATTTTAGAGTAATGCAATACCATGAGTGACTGCAGCAGTAGAGATTTTAGGTTACAATGATCACCGATGAATATTTAAAAGTCACGTAACGTCATGATTTTTGTTTGTAATTTAAACGGCTCGTGATAAAACCAAAATCTTACCGACATCCTTCTCGGCGACACAGACTCTGGTGACGAGGTATGGGCACTCGGCGAAATACCTCGCCAGGGCTGGCAGCGCGGCCCGCAGCCTCAACGACGTACGCTGGTTGAACTGCGCGGACGAGCCTGCGGCACCCCTGCTTGCACCAATCCTGGATCCAGTGGCGTACACAGAGATTATGAGTAGGGTATCCAAAGTGAGTGGCACGCATCGCAAAAACAATAAATAATTTATATTTGTGACAAATTTAGAGCTGTTGATGACAGCAGGTCGCCTATGGTTCAAATCTGTAGAGGAAAATGAGCGAATTAGTGGGAATCATTAAATATGTTGGCGATTTTCCGGGTTGCCTGAACGCACAGGGTATGCACTGCTTATTTGCTTAAATGGAGTGCACGCCACTGCCTGGATCATAACCAATACAGCTCAAACAGATGTATACCTTCATAATATATGTTCATCATTAAGTCACCAATTCAATATATTGAAATTTGCCAGTTGTCACTAACTTACCCTTAACTTTTTGTTATCTGTTAGTAGACTAAGTATCAAGCCTAAGTATGAACTAAAAAAATACTTACCTATCAGTCATGATGTTATGTGTAAACACTGTGTAACTTATATAGCAATCTGTCGGCTCACTAGCTGTTTTGCACTGATCAGGTAATAACTGAAATAAAGACATCATCATTGTTGCAGCCAAAAATGTCTACTATGGGGTCCTCAGCCTATAACGCCTTATTGCTGGGAATAGGGGGGCTACCGCCATCTATTAAGTACTAAGATAATTAAAAAATAAATTTTGTTAGTATCTTATCTCAAAAAATCTTAAAAAACTTTACTTAGTATCTTATTTGACCCCGCTCATACTTACAATTTTATGATACATAATTAAAATTAATTACACAAAAGAACAGATGATAACGAATTAAGTATCTGTTTGTGTGTTTTAGTAATAGTATATTAATAATCTTTGAGTATGTGAATGTGTTAAATTGTGTGTGTGCGTGCGTGCGTTTGTGAGTGTATGCATTTGTGTGTATCTGTGTCTATCTAATTTGTTTGTTTCTCGTGACTGTTTGTTATTATTTGGTTATAAATGGATAAAAATCGAATTTGTATATTGTTAACTTAAATCTTGTTTCCGTATTTACTTAAAATGATACGCCAGCATTTTTGTACCAGGAAACGCGAAATAATATTATTGTAATACTGTTTTAAGAGATGGTGGTAAACCCACTGACGTTCCCACACAGCATAGCTATGGGGCGAATGGGCTTATTGAATATTTATGGTCAAAGTTTAGAAGCCAATCCAACCTTACCCTGCTTTTGTTGCAAATTAGATAATGTGCAGTGGATGTTATGGCTGAGGAGGTGCTTAGGAAAAATTATTATGTATTTATATTTTAATTGCATAAGATTAATCTTAATATCACATTGACCTTTACAAGCACAGCATTATGGAAATAAGAGGGGTGGATATTTTAATTAATTTACTTTAAAATCACATACTATAAGTAAGAATAGTTACATGAAGAAAATTTAGGTTTACCATATCTAGATTTTCCACAGAACCTATCACAAAGCTCAGCACAAACAGATGTTTGCCGTCACCAATCTGTATAAGTCCCTCTTCACATATTAATCTAGGCTGTATATCAGGAGAGGACACTGTCTTCTTGCTTTCTGCTATATATTCCTCTAAAAATAAAGAAGAATATTATTTCTCATTGACATTTCATATTAGTGTACATACATTTTTAATACAAATTGACATTTGATTTAATAAATTTTGATGAGATTCCACAATGTTGAGGGACAAATGCAAACATAAAATTTTACCTGAAATCTGTGCGCTTTTCATTTTCTGCTTTTCAAATATATACATTTATCGCTTAGTATATTAAGTTCTATAATTTAATAAATATGTATACAACCAATTTATACAGAATAAAGCACCTGGTTTATGATGTGAATGATAGTGCATCCAATTGAGGATTCAGGGTCATTTTGACTATGTCGCCAAGATCTGGTCAAAAACCCCATATCAATAAAGTTCACTAAGGATTCTGACACCTGAGGAATCTCAACAAAGACCAGGGGGGTTACCGACATCTCTTAAAACAGTATTCAATAATATTATTTGGCCTTTTCTGGTACAAATATGCTGTCGTATCATAGTCATACTGTTTTAACATACGGCGGAAGCTCCTCAGAACAGTTGAATTATAATAATTATAAATATCAACTCACATTCACACAGCGCCATCTAGCCCCAAGTTAAGTGTGAAACCTGTATTATGGGTACTAAACAACAGACAAACATACTTATATATTTTTTTAAATACATACATATAATACATAGGAAACACTCAGACCATTACAAACAGACATGTACACAAATGTTTATACTGCCTGGGGATCAACCGTTGGTGTAACAGCCGATGTCTCAACTGCTACACCAAATAGATCGTCAAAAATTATAGATATCACAAATCATCTTTACTATGTTTGACTATTGCACACACATGACATGTGTGCATTAATCATGATTATATTTATTAGAAAATGTATAGCATAGTAATAAATATGCTACAGTGTACTTACCTAAAGTAAAAAGAATGTTTCTCCCAGCACTAGGAGTTACTGGATTGTAAGCAGGTGGATATGCAATTTCATTACTATGAAACATTCGTAATTCATTCCTCTGAAAAAAAAGGTATTAAAAAATGTTTACACCCTTTCATACTATGAAAACACAATTAAAAACCATAGGCAAAAACCAGAATAGCTTCATGTTATGTTAAAGCAAATTATAACAAAAGATATGCATATATTTATTCCATAAAATATGCCTTTATAGTAAAGACGCTTCCCTTTTCCTGGTAACGATAATAGAATATTATTTTTACACTGCTGTAGGTGATGTTATATGTCTTTCCATCGATTTGAGCTTCCAACCTTTAAAACTCCAAAAAGTCTCCAGTCTATCACCATGCCAAATTTCATCAAAATCCGTTCAGCCATTTAGGTGTGAAAGCATAACAAACAGACAGTTACTTTTGCATTTATAATATTATTAAGTATGGATGTTAGCAATCAAGCAAAAGGTGACATGTTGCCCAACCCTAAGCACTGGTTTAAAGCATGTTGGCAAGTCACTAGAGAATTGTTAGATAATTTGGATTCAACACAAACAGGTGACATTGGCTTCGATCATTCTCATTGAATGTTTAATTCCAAGAAAATCTTAAATCAAACTAAGAAGTATATACATAATGCTGTAGTCAAAAGTTTTTATTACCACTTACAGGTGTGGGAGTATTAACTCTGTCTTCAACCGAAAGGCTCATCAGTAACTGGGGATGGCAACATTTTCCTTCTGATTTAACTCCAAGCAGCCTATGCCACATGTGTTTCACCTATAAGAAAAATAATATATTACATTTAACCTCTAAAATTTTAGTCCAATGGCTGTTCTTTACATGTTCACTAAAAAAAATGATTGACCAACTTATTTTATGTTTGTGCAAAAATAACTATTTGAATAAAAAGTGTGTATAGCACTTTTTTAAGTAAAGATTATTAAAATAGTGCAAATAACATACATCATTTATTTTGCTAGAGGGACATGGCTGAGCCCCGAGTAAGCTCAGTAATAGGTATCCTATTTTATCCTTCCTGCCTTGTGTACCCATGGTGAAAACCTCAACTTTGACTGGAACATTTTGGACTCGTAAACTGTAACAATTAAAACAGTGTCTTAAAGATTTTGCCTCCAAAAACAATTACATACTAATATATTTTCAATAGTAACTGACCTTCGAAATCTTCTTTTGTCAGCTTCCCAAACGAGTTCAGCATCAAATACTGGTGCGTGTGTGGGTATTGCCGGATCAGTCTCAAGCATGTACCCATTTAAAGAGCCGCTAACCACAAAAGGAGTCCGCAGGAAACCAAAACCAAGTCCTAAAACAAATTAGCATAAAGACATGTTAATACTGAGATGGAAGTAAAATTATGAATAAAACTGAAACAAATGTACCTACACGAATCAAACTTTAATACCTCTATTAAGGAATAAGATAAAATAAAAAATCACCTTCTTTAACATGTAGCACTATTTGAATATTAGAACCTCGAAGTTCATCCATTAATGAGTAAAATGTTATTTACTTATAAATCTTTATTAAATTGGAATCAACGGAAGATAAACAAAACTACAACAAAAACAAACTTTAAAAATTCGAATATCAAACAGCTGTCAGTGTGAATCTTGACATGACATAGGGATGATCAATATTCATCAACGTTGAATAAACATCGATGTTTAAATATGAAACATCGATGTATTAACATCGGTAGGTTGTCGTTGATATCATGTTACCTGATTAAAATATTATCAAGTTTTCAACTATTAACTAGAGGACACTGATCAAAATAATCGGAGTAAGCCCACAGCCGTACGAATAAGTTTGTTTTTTAATTTCTCTAGAGATTAATAAAAACTGTCACTGTCACACACTTGTAAGGAAATTCGATTTACTATTGATTGTGCAAGTGAATCTTCGTTAACGAAATAACAGGTAAGGGAACATTATTCATTTTTTTATTCTTTGCTGTAACTTACTTGCTCACTTTTATTTGTGATTTCAAGGTATCTCAGTAAGAGTGTATTTATGTTATAATTAAAACATTTCATAAATATAATATACAGTTTTATTTGATACCAAAAACATAGATTTTTCAGAAATATCGATGTCAATCGATCAATATTTATCGTACATCGATACTTTTGATTCGATGCTAGCATTGATATCAACATCTATGTTTTTCTAATATCGACCATCCCTAACATGACATATTAGATTACTATGTGTTACCATATTTCTTAAGTATATTATAAAAGTCTAAGAATATTAAAATAATAACTATAATGTTATTTTAAAATAAATAGCCAATTAACTAAAAATA
The DNA here is from genome assembly GCA_019425675.1 of Leucinodes orbonalis. Lineage (NCBI taxonomy): Eukaryota > Metazoa > Arthropoda > Insecta > Lepidoptera > Crambidae > Leucinodes > Leucinodes orbonalis. The sequence continues at coordinate 51,772 of PQWD01003205.1, forward strand.
AGAAACAAAAAATACAGTATAAATAGTAAAAATAGAGTATCACTTGCACAATACATGTTGCGTCATGGCAGAGACATCGGAAAAGTTTGCTTAGATGCTGAACAGCCTAAATACATCTTCCCGACGAATTAGGCTTGAATAGGCGTAAATCTGATTCAATGAACATGTGATGACAAAACCAAAATGCATCGATAGCGTCATTCTCGAGGATAACGTCGAGAAGGAGGCTGGTAGGAGTATCAGTAGGGCTGGGTGGCATACTAGTCGTAATGGTAATGATTCCACAATACAAACCAACACCCGAGTTTCCACCCCCGCCGGCAGGGGCTATTGTCGCGCTTCCCCATAGATTCGCTCAGTCTCTATTCGCGTATCCAGCGTATGCTAGGGTCGCTTTTCTCCACAAACATACACTAACCTAGTATATGTGAGCCCTACCTAGTCCGTATGTTGCATAACCGATGGCCGCTGGAGCAGTCGAATTCTAAAGTAGAGACCGCGTCTTTGCAAGCCCAGAGTAAGACGCCGGTCCAGCCCTATGAACGGACTACTTGTGAAAGGTCAGAGCTGAATGAGAAAAGCGCTCGACTGGAATATCGGGTACAGAATGGTCTATCATTGAATTGAGATACGTTGAAAAGAGAATCCTAGAAAGGGGCTACAGTGAAATTTATTTCAACTTCTTAAATCACAGTATCCATAATTTATCTTCCAGTCGCAGTGGTACATTTATACAAAAACAAAACTTTTCCACCGGAGAAAAACTTGAGATCGAGTTTCTCACGACGGCAAACATAAACTTCTGTAAATCCACGGATTTTGCTATAAGTTTTGCTGTAACCTGTTAATCCACCTTGTTGATAGTAAGCTTCTATATTTTTGTACCAGGTAGGAAAAGTATAGTGATGCCTAAGAAATGATGTCGAACGATATGGCTCTACCTAGGGCTCTACTATCGTTATTTGACGGCATACCAAAGAAAAGTTTAACATGTATTTTTTAATTTTAATATTTTTTGTTATTGTAATACTATTGTAAAAAAAGTTACCGGAAACATACCGGATACACAACATGATTGTCTTATTATTTATAATAAAAAATACTACAAGAAACAGTACATTGTAAACAACAATCTTGCTGCATATTTTTCAAAGTATTTTAACTGCAGAAAGTAATATTCATTTCAATCTTATTTACTTTCAAAATAAATTTTAAGTACATCAACGACTATAGTTTTCGTCCAACCCATTGCCAATGTTGGATTTTGAATGATTTGATGCATATCAAAAAAGTACTCTGTAACTCTAATTATTATCCTAAACGTTACTTATCTTGCATGCTATCTTATTCAAATATCTCTTAGAATTCAGTTTGCATATTTATTTAGTAATAAGTAAACACCGTAACTATGAAAAAGTTTATGTACGAGTATAAAGCACTGAAAAGTAAACCTAAAACAGAAACGTCAAAAGGGTAAACAAAACAATCATTACACGATTTATTATAATTTATCAACTGTAAACTTGACTAGCTATCGTAGGGTAGATACTCATTATGTTTTAAAGTGATTGGGTGTAGTTTGAGCGCGACGTACTTACCTGCCTATTGCTATTATTAATGTGGGGCCGTCAGCTGTGATCTGTGACACCGGCAGCAGACAGACGAGCGAGCGAGGTCCGACCCGACCGGCGCGGATGAAGTGGATCACCGGAGCGCGACGAAAAGTAATTTGTACAAAAAACTAAATTCAGCTCATTGCGAATGGCGTGCTGTTCGTGATGTTTTGTCTGACCGCACAATATATCGTTGGTCATTGTTGCTAGTCGTTTTTTGTAACGTTCGGGCTTCTAATGCGCCGGTAATGTCCGCGAGCTCGCACATACCGCTTTCAGTTTTAGTTTAGTTACTTGGTTTTAGTTTGTTACTCATTATAAATAATTGCAAAGAAAACAAGTGGTGAAATAGACGAAAAAAGTGGATTCATTGGAGGACATGGGAGTTTTCAAGTGGCTTCGCCGGTATGTACCTACTTTTAAGTTTGATTTTTTTTAAATTACAACTTTTATTACATATTTTATGTATGAATGTAATTTGTTAAATTTTTTCCCATCTTCAATTTATTTTTACGTATAAATTTTCAATCCAGGTGGCTTTATTACTTAACTAGGTGGCGTTACTCACAGAATGGGGGTAAATGAACTCTGACCGCTTTTGGAAACGCAATCGGGGAACCTACCTTCCCTATTACTAAAATACTATGTGTGCTTATAAATTATTGAAATAATTATATATAATTTATATTCATAATGTGCTTCAAAAAAATTGGTTATGCAAAGTTGGTTGCTACTAAAATTTTTAATTCTTACAGAACTCGTAGGTACCTTGTTAACATGTAAATGTGTCTATCCGTCCTTCGCAAAATGTCCCCTGGTCCAGAATGCAGTCGCAGAATGCGCCTTTCGTAAAACGCCCCATTCACGAAACGCTCCTTTCGCAAAACGTCCCTTTCGCAGAATGCCCCTTTCGCAAAACGTCCCTTTTCTCAAAATTACTTAATTGAAGCTGCTTGTTTATCTCTAAAAAAGTATTGAAATCATCAGATTCTTCAGACATTCAATTATTGACATCAAATAAAGTGGTCCACGAAGTTGAATATTTTTTGTAAAGGTGGTTGTTATCTCTTACGGTGAAGGAAAACGTTGTGAGGAAACCTGCACACGCCTACGAAGGGATTCAAATATTGTGCGTAAAGTCGGCCAATCCGCACTGGGCTCGTTCGGAAGACTAAGACCTATACATCCTTCACGATTAGGCTAGTGCCCCTCTGTGGGGACGTATAATGTGCTGATATGATGATGACTAGTTATATTTTGATGATCATGAGTGTGTGTCGTAAATGTAAATCTTTGCTTTCGCTTAATTTCGGAACTAAATGACATAGACTTGAAATTCTGGATTTTCAATATGTGATTATAGTGTATTGGATGACGAAAATTTCAACGATCTCCCAAGGTTCTCAAATTGAGCCCTGAAATAAAGGAAAGTTCCAGTAAAGGATGGTACGGCAGTGTTTCGCGCTTGACTTGGCGGGAGCACTGCTGTGCCCACAGATTCTGCGAAAGGGACCAGGGGACATTTTGCGAAGGAACGCTACCGATATCAAAACGTATTAAGCAAAAGTAGTTTATTTTACTTGTACTAGATTTGAATGGTTCAATTATTATATATGTACTTATTTATTTGGCAATTCACTTTCAACCTGTTACAGTCCACTGCTGAACATAGGTTTCCCCCATTTTGCGCCAGATGTTCTAGTCCTCTGCCTTCCCCATTCGGCCTCCACCAGCAACTTTTCGAAAGTAATCGGGCTGGAGGGCGTCCTACGCTATGCTTGACAAGGCGCAGTCTACACAGACTAAGACATATAATTTAGGGCTTTTTAATATAGACACACGTTAAAAGTAAAATTACTGACTAACATCTTTTAAAACAAGACTTATAATGTGAAAGATTTGAAAATCAAATGAGTTAAAAAAATACTTGTTATGTAGTGTATACAAGTTGATGGGAATTGTTAGTTTGTTTTGAAGCATACAAAATAGCAAACGCGATTGTCAAAATAAAGTCAAAAACTTAAAATAGAGTTTTACATGTCTGCTCACGGGCAGAGTCAATCCTAAATCGATACGGGATTTCCCCTGAGCGCGTAGGTAAATCAATTACGTAGGTATTACTATAGGGGACTCCCGAAAAATAAAACTATATTTCAGAACGAGACCCTTAAAGTAACCTGAATGTGGACTAGGTCAGGTTTCTTAAATTGCACTACCTCTTTAATGAGGATAGTCTTAGTTTATACATTGATTATATATAGAAATACCAAATAATAAAATATTCTATTTAACTGCGTCCGTAGCAATAATAAAAACGCGTAAGTCATCCCGACCCGGGTGTGCGCTGCCTACCAAAAAAATAACAGCGCTGTTTTGTCTAATTAAACAGTCGTTTTTGGTGATACTGTGAAATGAACTACCATTGGATACATTTCCGGAGCGATACGACTAGCGTCCATCAAAAAAAGAGTCCCTTGGGACCTTTGGTCTTGCAAACGTTCATTGGCGGCCGTGCCACTTAACATCATTGCGTCCTGTTTGATAAAAAAAAAACTGGAATTTTGCTACGTTAGAATCGATCACTATGTGCGCAGTGGAGCTTTTAACCTATCAGGACCAATCAGGACCAATCAGAAGAAAATGTATATGTAATAGTCCTCTGCTTAGTCTGCCATCCTTACGCTACACTGTTGGCCGCAGATGCCCCACCATATACGGCTTCAGCGGCAAATGGTGAGCGCAGATAGCTCGCAGCTTTTTAAATTTACACAACGACCCTAAGGACGTACCAGAATAGGACTCTTTCAAAAATAAACTTTCACATAACTTAGCATAGCACATTTCCGGCGGAAAAGAAGCCTTAGCTTTGACGATCTGAAAAACGTGTAATTAGTTCATCGAACATTATAAAGGAATGATTTAAATTTTAACAATTTAAAATTTAAATCGTTTTTTAGGTTTATTTAGGTAACAAACAGATTACGCAATCCATTATAAAAAACATCCAGACGCGCCGGTATTCATTTATAAAATGTTTAAAACATGACATACTTACAACAAAAGCACCCTGACAATTGATGATGTAACTGTCTCCACCTAGATCCCCGAATTGGAATGATCCCTTTCATCGGTGCTCAATGCGTGGAGGTTACATTGTGGGCTTGCCCGGCCGCACCATTGTTGCATTTGATGCACTTAATTAAAAACATTTGAATGGCTACGTGAATTTTAGGATAACATGATTGAATGTTGTATGTAAACGTTTTCAATAGTTTTGTTTCTGTACTTACTCGTATATATACTGCGGTTATATATAGTACAGACATCTGAAGGACAAGGCCTCCCCTACTTATGACCCTCATCATCAGGGATTCGAACCCACCCCAGATCACGCAGCAATCTAAAACCAACGCTTAATTAATTTAGAAAGGGATGTCGCTATTTATCATATAGAGCCTTATCCCCTTCTAACTCTATTCAAGTATAGATCGACGCTTGAGTCTCGTTTCAGAATACAGGCCTTAGACCACTTGTCCACGAAAGCAGCTCCCTAATGACGTTCACTGAGGGATTCCCAACTATAATTCGTGGCACTAATCTATTGCGAGATGGTTTGCAGGATCATTGTTTCCTATTCGCCACGAAATACTGCGACGTATGAGAAACTAGCTACTGTTAGCCATTAGCGTTCGTCAGTTGTCCTGTGAAGCTGTGCAGCCTAACCGCAGATAACAGCGAAAAGTCCTTCCGAAATACAAAATTTGGTCAAAACGAAGTTTGGACTACTTATATACCAACCTACTAATGTGTATTGTAGTCTAATTTATTATTAATGATTTCGGAATTATCGTGTATCGGCTTAATCTTGCAGTTCACTGCTGGACATTGGTTTCCTTTGCATCAGGTTTTATTATTACTGTCCTAACCAAACCCCTACCACCGGCATTATGCAAATCGGTCCATGAGGCCAATCATATATTTTAACTTTATTGTATTGTAAACGCAAATAATTTGTTTTAACACTTCGAGAATTATGTAAACGTATAACTTAGGCCTACCTGCGGGTGTTTAAAAGTCTGCGGTGGCCTTGCCAGTTCTCACCAAGAACGATTAATTAGAATTTGGATCAAGGGATTATTTAAAATTGTAATTTTGGAAAAAAATCTAGAGACATTCACTCGGCTCCATTTAGTTCCAATTAAGCAATGTGTTATATTATGAGTGCTTAACAATAGGTGAACATATTTGTGTTTTGCGTGGGCAATTCTGTTGTATTGGTCTGGATGTTTTCTACAAAGATATATGTATTTATTTACAAAACAAGTATGTTTATCTGTGGCTTAGTACTTATCCATGGTATGGTTGGGCATTGGGAAATAGCTACATTGTTGCTGTCTGTAAATATTTAAAAGTTATGTATTTCAATGATGAGTATATCATTAATATCAAATGGCATAATATTTGAAAAACGCGAATTAAAATTGACGATATACCAAACACGCACTCGGGCAAGAATTTTACGCAACTGTATGAATTCTCACGCAGAAAGTAAATTTTATGTGTTGACGTATGTGTTGTGAGCACGATTAAATAATAACACCAGAACAATAAAAAAGAAACCGTTATCAAGACGGATGCTTCGATTAATTACTTGTTTAAGCTCCTATTGACTCCGCCGATACAACGTTATTGAAATTCACTTTCACCAAACTATTTTTTGATCTCAGATCATTTTCTTATTGCAGATAACCAAAATTGATGGCCGGACAGCTTATTTATGTAAGCATTATGCTATCATGGTGTCGCTCAAAATCTACTGATATTATTGATGCTTTCTATTTTAATTCGTCTTGCGTAACCCATTGTTTGTGTTCCCTTCACATTGTTTGTATATGGAAACGGAATACGATGTTTATTTTTTCGATTTCGATGTAATTATTGTCGATCGATATTATTAAGCGGAGGGCCGGAATATCTGGCGCAAAATGGGGGAGGCCTATGTCCAGCAGTGGACTGCGATAGGTTGAATAGATAGATAGATTATTAAAATATGTTTGTGTCCTAAACCTTGACTAGCAGAATTTTATGTGCCTAAAAACTTACCCACTCATCCAACGCTCTGAAATTCGGTGTTAAATCTTAATCTTGCGAGCAAAATATTTTCCATTCAGTGTATTTTATTTAAGTATCTAATACCTGAACTTCTGTATAAACTGCGCTCGCGCTTGATCGGTCCTTTAACCATGGGTTGCGTCTGACCGAGCCAACTTAAATCGGTAAAAGTGTATCGGTCAAACCGCTGTTAGTTGTCGTGGGTAAAGCCACCTTTTACTTTACTTATATTCTAAATCTGTTTTATTCGTCATCGGTCAACGTGCTGTGAGTCACTGTCAAATCCACTGCGTGAATTACTGAATGCTTTTTATGTCAAATACACTTTAAACGATATTCAGAAATTAGCTAAATGCAGTCAGTTGTAAGACTTATCTTTTAAACTTTTGTTTTGCTTTTCCCCTCTTAATATGGAACCTCGGTTTTTGACATACAGTCTCAAGCTTATTGTAGTAGATCACGTTTCTGTTGACCCGACAGAATTCTACGCTTTATGCCTTAATGCGGGCCAAATTGTTTACCGGGCGTGTACTTATATAATTTTACTTTCCATCCTGTAAAGAACTTTGAGAAATAAGTTATAATTGAGATGCATTAAAAAGTTTCTCAATTCTCAGGGAACGTGTAACGGTGACCACTCGTCACGTCACTCCTGAAGCCACTACTCCAGAAGAACAATGCCCACAGAGTGCAACACAGATAGGCACAATACGAACAGACGAATACAAACGAGATTTGGCGGAGTTTCAAGCGAGACGCTCGACGGGCAGCAAAGATCTACAGGTGACACCACAAAAGAGGAAATGCGGCAGACACTCCCTACCAGTTTCATGCACTGACTGCACTGCCGATCATAATGACAACACTTTCAATTACGAGAAGAAATCCGCCGTCAAATATAAAAAGAAATCACACAAAAGGGTCAGAAGCGCAACGTCCGATGAGAAAATATACGAAGGCGTGCCAAATATACAATTCCTGTTCCAGAACCAGGTATTTCTGCCTGGAAATGTTATGCCAAATGCAACCTACTCTGAGCCACTCAAGTCTAGAAGATCACGCCATAGATATTTTCGACCTCCAGATCCTGATTTTATAGCCCAAAGGCATATCGACTTCAAGGACGAAGATCAAGTGGACTCTCCTGAATTTTACAAGAAGAGTACTCTGCCTTTCAGTCTTAAAGGTTTTTAGACGGGTCCAAAAGTTTGGAGGAGATTGATGGTGGTAAAGATGCAGGCGAAGTTAAGGTATCTAGTCAGTGTTCGATGAATGGCGTCCACAAAATTGACAATGGGGATGATAAGCTTTGGGAGGTGATGAGCGAGTTAAAGAACTTTGACCAGTGGGCTGACGAGCAACTGCAACCTCGATCGCCAAGCACAACCAAGTCGGATGACGCTAAAGTAAGTAAATAACTTATTTAAAATGAAAGTTTTCGTAATTAGTTACGTAATCCGTTCTTGAGTTCTGCTTTAATGACATTGTCTAGTATCTTTGCTTTCCAATCAGTATTAGGTAATTTGTGATATAGTGACTCGCAAATATTGTCGTTAAAATAATTACAGGTGACAATGATCGTATTTCTTGTATTAAATAATGAGAATGTCATATTCATCCTCTGGCAAATGCCATATGAGAAATAATTTTTTGACGTGCACTAGTAGTAACTCCGCCATATGCACTTGGAGCCGTGGTTTCGATCACCACCCACGATGAATGTATGTGTTTGATCTAATTCTGCATGTTTCCACGAATATTATTATGTCCTAATATATTCGTTCCCTGAATAGAAGCCCCATCAGCTTAAAGCGTTCTTGTCAATGAGTGTGATTGTTAACCCTTACTTGGAAATGACTAGCACTGCCAATATACCGAACCAGAAAAGATACCCTTAGTATCTCTCGGTCCACAAGACATAGTGATACCATGGGCTCACAGGAAACCGGCGTAAACCAGCGGTTTTCATTACCTACTCCTTTTTTAAAGGTTTGCAGCGCATTCGTTGCTCCGCTGGAGTTGCTAGTGTTCATGGGCGGTGGTATCACTTACCAATAGGTGCCCCCGTCTTCTCCTTTGCTTAAATCATTATCAGCTCATTAAACGTCTCCACCGAGGTGCACGAGCCTACCCGTAAGGGTGTTTAGGCCCTAGTCGTCCACGCGGGCTAGTGCGGATTGTACGACTTCACGCACAACCATTGAAACTTCGCAGGCGTGCGCAGGTTTACTCAAGATGTTTTCCTTCACCGTAAGAGCGTCGGATAACGTACATATAATTTCGAAAATTCGAAAACATATTGGTAGGTGGCGGGATTTGAATTTGCTTAAATACGTATGAAATAAAAATAATTAGAATTAACATATTATTCTTTACAGAGCGACTCAAGCGCGTTCGGCTTGCCGATAGCGAGCGCGAGTACCCTGGACGTCAATACTGACAGGAGTCAAGTGTGGAACAACGGCAAGTGGGGATTGGTGCCGGTGCAGATAAAGCGGCTGACCGGCGTCACAATAGACCATGTCAAGAAGAAACGGAACACCGAGATTAATATATTGAGGTAAGTGGACAGGTCGAGGAGAAAATAGATGCTCTTAAATTGTTCGAGGAGAATGTTGAAGAGCTCGGTATCAAGCAGCGACTGTCTTCAGTTCTTCCATTGTTCAGGCTCGGATTCTAAGTTTCGGGTATCTTCTTTGTCATACGGACAGTCTCCGCAGCTCGGCGACTTTACTCTTGCTGTCTCCACTCCAAAATTTGTCTTTGATGACCCATATGGTGTAATGGTCGAGACGTCGGCTACTACGCCAAGGGTTCTGGGTTCGATCCCCAGGCATTACAAACATTTGTGTGCATGAACATGTTTTTTGTAATGGTCTGGGTGTCCCTATGTATAACGTGTATTTACGAAAAGAAAATATATAAGTATGTTTATCAGTTGTTTAGGTACTAACTGTAAATACAACCCCACAAGTAAATAATTGTATTCTTCGAGTCCCTGTCAAGCGAATATATATCTAATTTAATTTTACTGAAAAAGCCGTTCTTACTGAATAAAGAAACTTAACATTTTAAAGGAGCTGGCCCTGATCCATTCCCCCCTGTTTGTAAAGCGCTGTGGGCCTGTACTTGCTCTGCCACTCACACTTAATATTCAAACACTCTCTTTTGACAGGAGTATTCCCAGAAGTGTGAAAAAGACCAAGTTACACCTGTATTTAAAAAGGGTCAGCTGGACGATGTGAAAAACTATCGCCCTATTTCTATTCTCTCTCTTTCCTAAGTTATTTGAAGCCCTATTCATCCAATAATTTCCACTCTGTGTATAACAAAATCTCAGTCAACAACATGGCTTTAGAAATGGGCGTTCAACACTCCCAATCTCACCCTTTATAATCTGATTTATCTGAAGAGTCGATAATGGCTCTGAAGTTGATACTATTTACACTGACTTCAGCAGCGCATTTGATAAGGTCGACCATAAATACTTCTTAATAAGCTAAATGCACTAGGCATAGAAGGTCCCTATTAAAGTGGTTTCAATCGTACCTAACATGTCGACCTCAAATCGTGTGATTGGTGGTTATGAGTCTGAGACCTATCTGACACGTTCGGTGTCCCTCAAGGTTCCCACCTAGGCCCGTTCATTCGTTATTTTTATTAATGATATCACTGCCAAGATTAAGCACTCCAAAATATCTCTGTTGTGCTGATGATCTAAAAATCTATCGACCCGTGAATACCTTTAATGATTCGAAACTGCTGCAGACGACCTTGATGGCATTGTGAACTGGTGCTACGCGAATAACATGACACTAATCCTAGCAAATTACCATATTAAGTATGCAAGGAAAGGAAAGGTGTTTGATACGGGCATACAAAATAGTGGTCGGTATTAGATAAGGTTGCACATAACGAGACCTAGGCATCACGCAGACAGTCGACTTAAATTTACCACGCATGTAGATGTTACTGTTACAAAGGCAAGTCGAATGCTTGGATTTCTGAAAAGAATACTGTAGGATTTAATTGCGCGTACCAAACTCATTCTTTACAACGCCAGTCCGCAGCCACCTTGAGTATGCCTGTACAGCATGGAACCCCTACTACTCCGTGCATTCTCAAAGAGTTGAAAGCATCCAACGAGCTTTTACCAGACACCTTGCATTTTGCCCAGTGGTTTCTCTCATAGAAACCCTTACATTCACCGCCTAAAAAAAATTAACATGATTACTCTAGTAACAGAAGACCTTGCTAGGTATGTGTTTCTCCACAAGCTTATTAATGGTCGAGTTCAGTGTGTCACCTTCTTCAAACGTCTGAATCTCTCTGTCCCATATTGTTTACCAAGAAGTAAAATTAAGAAAATATTTCAGCACCAGCTTTCAGAACTAATCTTGGTCTGCAGTCTCCTTTGAGTAGAA
>PQWD01003206.1:0-84745 GCA_019425675.1 Leucinodes orbonalis
CTAAAACATAAGAATTTAGCCAGCATCTGTCAACACAGCCATAGATTATGTAGAAAAAATTAAGAAAATGCCTGTATTCTGAACTAGTGCAAAAACAACATTCGATTACATATTTTCATTTAACACTAAAATCAGTATACATAAAAAATGACAAAAGCCGTCATTTTAGGGACACATTTTATTATTATGACAGTCCGTTTGTTTTACACATCCGTTTTTAATTTGGTCTTCGCGACATCGCTTTACTCATCATCACCATGATCTTATAATGGCCCACTTCAGGGTATAGGATTCCCCGTAATGACACAGTATATTTTCTTTTGTCTGGATTTACAGCGTTCTTTCTTTATATTAAAAATTTTAGAGCATTTTTAGAAGAGACTGTCATCTCACTTGATGGAAAATGACTATGCAGCCTAAGGTGTATCTCGCAAACAAAATAATGCCTATTTACTCTTGCCTTAAAAACCCCTAAGTTGTTTGTATCGGGAAACACAGACGCAAGAATGTCATTCCACTGCCTTCCATTTCGGACGATGAATAAAGAAGCGAAACAATATCGACAACAAAGGGTGGGACCCCTCCCTGCGACGAGTTGTCTGATAAAGAAATTGCTAGAGGAATCAAATAAATGGGTTAAATGCTTTCGAAGCATTACCCTCAGTGCTAGTTTGGCCAGGGCCTCAACTGTTGTATGTTAGGATGAGTTACGGGTCGTTTGACTTGTGCCTTACGTCAGAACATCAAGAGTATTTGTGAAATATTTACAGTTTAGTTGCAAAACGATGTCTAAAGTTGTAAAGATTTTAATGTTACCGGAACGCTATTATTGCTCGATCTCTAAGTTTTTTTCTCTTTTGAAACGTTTATCAAAGTATTTAAGTGTAATCATCCGTAAATATGACGCCAATACCTCTTCTCTGTCTGAACGTGCCCGACTTTATATAAGTTTATATTTAAATCACGTGATTTAGGAAGCTGTTGAAATATAGTTTTTCATTATTTAGATTAAAAACAGTCATCTCGGCCTATAATGTGTTACTACCGGGCAGGCTTTCTTCCTAAGATTGTAGCCGTGATCAGATTCTTTAAATAAACATTATATGCATAGATGCTCCAAGCGATACTGCAAACTAACAATAAATAACTTTATTGTAATTAAATAAGTAACTTTACATTATAATATGGTGCACAATAAGTTATTATTAGAGCGTCTGGCTCAAGGGTGTGCTGTCCTTCCTATTAGGAGGGCTGAGGTTCAAATCCCGACACGTACCAATGTGTTTTCAAATTTTCGAAAATATATGTACGTTATCCGACACTCTTACGATGAAGGAGAACATCGTGAGGAAACCTTCATGCACGTCTGCGAAGAGATTCAAAGTTGTGTGTGAAGTCGTCCATCCCAGTCACTGGGCCCGTGTGGACGACTAAGGCCTAATCACCCTATGCGCGTAGGCTCGTGCCCCTCGGAGGGACGTTTAATGAGCTGATGATGAAGTTATTAATAAAGCAACTCATGACTTCAAAAACTTAACTCGAAAGAAGAGTGAGTTGGCAAACGAAATCAATTGACCTGATGGCAATATCACCTCACTACCCATGGCCACTCGAAACTCTGAATGACCACAAGTGCGTTGCTAACCTTAAAAAATAAATTAGATTAAATTATTCATTGTGTACATAAAGCTAATCAGCAGCTTATAACGACCTGCTCCAGGGATAGCCTTCTTACACAGCATAGGCACTGAGAAGATTGGGTGTAGCCAACCCCGCGGGCCCATTGTGGATTGGTGGGCAATAGCGACTACTATCCTAACATAGCAGCGTTAGGATAGTACGAATCATCTTTCTTGCCGTTTCCCCGATCGCTTTACTCACTAGATCATGGTGGAGGATCACACGGACCTCATAAACTTCAACTAAACAAGGTGTCAAATAAAATAAAATCTGTTAAATCTATGACGACCCATTTGGTGTTGCGGTTGAGAGGTCGGCCGCAACACCAAGGGTTCCGGGTTCGATCCCGGGCAGTACAACATTTGTGTGCATGAACATGTCTGTTTGTAATGGTCTGGGTGTTTTCTATGTATAATATGTATGTATTTACAAAAAAAATGTACATATGTATGTTTATCCGTTGTTTAGTACCCATAATACAGGCTTAACGCTTAACTTGGGGCTAGATGGCGCTGTGTGAATGTCAGTGGATATTTATTTATTTATTTATTATAGTTGAACAATAGTTAAGATTGAAGATAACATACAAACGACTATCAGGTAATATTAAGGTAAAAAGAAACTTCATAAAACCATTCACATTAACCAAACTACGTCCTAAGCTTACTTACTTGCGAACAAGTTATTAATTTAAACGGACGGCAGCTATTATTTAGAAACGACAGTGATTAAGATTTATTAACGAAATTGTCTAGGTATTCTTAATCTAAGTAGTTTGAGTAGTAAGTTATAATCTCGTAGGAATTTCGCCTTACATTTTCAACATTACATTTAATATAGCACTATTTTCTTCCAATATCATCATAATCAGCTTATAAAACGTCGTCGAGGGCACCGGTCTAGTGCAGATTGGCCGACTTCACGCACAATCTTTGAATCTCTTCGCAGGCGTGCACAAGTTTCTTCACGATGTTTGACTTCGTCGTAAGAGCGGCGGATAACGTACTTGTAATTTCTTTGTCTGAAAACTTGTATGTATTGACATCATCATAACACGGCAACGTCAACATGTTATATATATACGAATATATCAACTACTTTTCTAAAAAAAGAAAGAAATAATATATCACGATTGGTTTCGCCCATAAAGATGCCATACTAACCATGACTATTAACGTTGGAAATGTTTACTGAAAACAACAACATACTATTTATTGTAATGAGATAGTGTAAACAGACCCTATATTGGAAGCAATTAGGGGTCGATTTAACACCGCAGTCGTGATCATCGCCGCTTTCACTCTCATTGCGCACACGCCACGCCCCCTCGCGGATCTAGTGCTAGTTGCGCAACCGACATATTGGAGCAGAAACGAAAGCCGTGTACACTGTACGGTCAACAGATGCAATTATTTCCTATTAGGGTGCATGTTGCATAATTCCCTACCCTAAATAAGCTATTGTAATCGTTGTCTCGGTTAAGCTTATAAAGGTTAATTTGCGTTCAAATATCAACTATCGAATTATAGGAACAGATTATTATTCGTTCGTGAATTTGCAGGTATTATACAAAGTTTAGTCTTATTTTTCGTTATCCCTAAAAGACGACATTTTATATTACAACCTCAGAAAGCAGGACGATCGCATTATACATATGTGTACTGAAACATATTATAATTACGTTTTTTAAACCCTTGTTAATTATATAAATCTGATAAATAAATGTATAAACAAACTTTAGATCCTTAGTGAACTTACTACTAATACAACTGTGTTATGTGTACATGTGTGAGCGTCGGTGGCTTAATGGTGTGAACTTTCGCCTTCCTACCAGGAGGGCTGAGGTTCAAATCCCGACACGTACCAATGTGTTTTCGAATTTTCGAAAATATGTGTACGTTATCCGACGCTCTTACGGTGAAGGAAAACATCGTGAGGAAACCTTCATGCACGCCTGCGAAGACATAGTCGTCCAATCCGCACTGGGCCCGCGTGGACGACTAAGCCCTAATCACCCTATACGGGTAGGCTCCATGCCCCTCGGTGGGGCCGTTTAATGAGCTGATGATGATGATGACAACTGTGTTACCCGTGTTATACAAGTCTACATCAATAAGCCATAATCGTAACTTAGTGCTTGAAGCACTGAGATTACCACCCAGATTATCACCCAAAGATCTCAGATGATAATGGGCTTTCCCTCTGGATTTTTATGTTTCCTAATTCATGTTGTATTAATCTGTAACCCTGTTTTCATCATTTATATTTAAATGAATCCAATATTGATTGTAATGATCACAAAAAAGAAAGAACAACAACACTGCGAAACAAAAAAAAAACTGCGGCACTTAATTTGTTCATGGTTTTTGTAAACACTTGTATTAGACATACTCGGTATGTATTTACTTTTTTTAGATTGACTCTGGTTCTTGAGATAAACGAAAAAATGACAACAACCCTCCTGAAATTAAATATATTTGTTTACACACTACTAAGTTCTATGATTCTTTTTTAGTATTTAATTACAGCGATTCTACTTATCAATTATTAGACCTTGAAACTATCAGTTCCTGTCTTATTTTAAGTTTATAAGTGCTTTCTGTCTGGAAGAATATGAATTCTTTACGAAAACCTTGTGTAAATAAACCCAACAGTTGTTATATATGTGTAAAATTTTGTACACGAAAACAAAGAAGTAAGATCACTGAGTTTGTGATAAAAACCTACGAAGCATATTGAAAGGGCGGAGAAAGGTGGTAGAAATAATAATGCTAGGACTATGATTTTTACTCCTCTTCCTTGTCTCGTCTTCTTGTCGTCCAAAAGCCTTCTTGTCGTCTAGTGATTCATTCCGTCTCGTCAATTGTCTTAATATCTTTTTCCTATATGTCAAAGTGTCCATTCGCAGTCGTCCAGTCATGTCTGTCGAAGGAGGCTGGACGCCACGACACATATTTTGGGAAAAAACTTGCCCAAAAGAATAAATATTGGGTGCCTAATATCGTATGTAAGTTTTGTGTAGAATCTTGTAATGTAATCTTGTGTACGTGACTCGAAAACCTCTAATACTATCCTTCTTCCACCAAGCAATACACATCAAGCTTGGGTTATAAAACAGTTCATCAAAGCCCTCGATAAGACTAAGGCTGACTGTTTTAAAGATGTGTGCCAAAAATTTACAGCCCAAATCATGGAAAAATTGAAAGCAGGCATTTTCGATGGACCGCAGATTCATGCTCTTATAAAAGATACTGAATTCGTACAACATATGACACCAATTGAATCCGAGGCATGGCTAAGCTTTGTTTTAGTACTCAAAAATTTTTTGGATCATAGAACACCTGACTATTCAGAATTGGTTGCAAAAATGCCTCAATACTTTTGAATATTGGGAGCTAATATGAGCATTAAAGTGTATTTTTTACATAGTCATTTGAACAGATTCCCGGATAATCTGGGTGATTATAGGGAGGAACAAGAAGAACGGTTCCACCAGAACATCAGGACAATGGAAGCCTTTCTACCAAGGTCGGTGGGACCGCCACATGATGGCAGACTACTGTTGGACTTTAATAAGTGATTGTCCTAAGCAAAATCATAGAAAATCGTACAGACAAAGTTTTTTGTAAAATTTTAATATTTATAAACAGAACAATATATATTCTTCGGTTTTTTATATTTTTTGTTAAGGTTCTTTATTAAAATATTTATTACATTAATGTTGGTATTTATCTTTAGATTTTTCCTATGAAATAGCTAATAGTCTTTATCTCAAAATAAAGAGTCAATTTGACAACTCTATTTTTCTAGTATTCAACACATAAGTCTAATACATAATTGACTATAATCTACTATGCCGCAAATTGATTTTTCCCCAGTGCAATCTATTCGCGAAGCTAAAATGGTAAGACTATGTACATCGAGCTATTTTTACTTACCACAGACAAAACCTAACATTTCAACACATATAACCGCATGCATTGTCACTTCAAATACTTAATAATTTTGGTAGATTTTAAAACCAAAACCTGGTCTTATGTGTGATGGTCAGTCATTTGACCCAAAAACACGGTGCGATAGAATTTCTTCAGGTCTTTGAAAACATATATAGAAGGTGATGATACTGCACAAGCGAACCACTGTCCACATAAGTTGGAAAACTATTAATACTAAATTATTCCTAAGGTTGTTTTTAGTAAAGAAAAAGGATTTTTATATGACTTTTATATAGGCACCACTGTGAACAGTACTTCTACGAGTAACACATATTCGTATCTCTAATGTCATTAATCAAATTAACATTATCGATTACAACTTACTCGTATTATATCGTACAATAGACAATGGATCGATTATGCGTTTGACAACCACGAATGTTTGCAGCTCGACAAATAAAATTAAGAATGCATTAACATATGATTAAGGTATTAAACGAATCGTCTTCAACTAAAGTTCGCGACACAGATGAATCGACAAACTAAAATGATTGGGAGTTGTCACGTCTTATTGGAGGACTGATGACCATAAGAGCAGACAAGTTATGAAGTGAAGAATTTGACCTTAGCATGTGCACGTCCTCAGGCCCAATGGGCGATTTAATAGAGACCACTGGTAGAAGCTAGATAAGACTAGGACATAAACTGTAAATATACGTATTAAATATTGAACAATAGGGGAGACTTAAAAAGTGCACATAAAACGTGTACTGCATAAGATTCAAAATCCTTTGAGTTTAGGTTCCTTTGTGTATTTTTTTATATTATATTATAATATACTTTGAGGAAGCTAATCGCAAACACAAAACATAATATTTGAATTGAATATTCATTTCATTAAGTTCGATCAATTTAGGAAAGATATTTAGTTGCTGTTTACCTAAGGTGTATACAATTAGGGAGTTTTTAGAGGCTTTCATTTTGAATTTTGACAAATACTACGACAGAAAGTGATGTTCTCTGTCCAGGCATCACTAGTATCGATAGTCTGCTGTGTGTGTTTAACCGCCGCGGTTTTCTATATATTCAATACAAACAATAAATTTATATTTTGTCTGGAATCCAGGCGCTTTATATTATTTAAGGAAAAATAGCATAAAATTGCAATTCATATTTGTATTAAGCCAAAAAAGTACCGTTTCTTTCTAACCTTCCTGAAACCTTCCTAGTCACCCGTATGAAGGAGATTAATTCCAACATACCCGGAAATGTATCCGATAGCAAACCAATCTTGGTATCTTGTCGCTAGGGTCCATGGTTTTCTAATTAAACTCCTACAAGTATGAACTTGTTCAAAGATAACGTAAGCAATGCTTTAAGTCGAACCCTAATTTGTTAGCCTAATTAATTATTAACTTGGATATATTCCATAAGAGTAATTAGAGCTTATAGCAGGTAGAAAGTTTAGTGTTATAATAAAAGTTCATTAAATTTTAAAATGAGTAATTCACATAACAATGGAACTGTGTTATTGAATTTAACCTAGTCAAATTAAGGTGCATTTCAAAATTGTTTATCTTATCAAACCTCATGACTCCAGAATAAGACTTCCATTAATCATCCAGGAAATCTTCACAAGTACTTTAACCAGAGGCAGCCATGAGAAACAGTTATAACTTCACATTTAATTGCCAGCATTTATGAGCTTTAAGAGATCCGAACAGGTTTTAAATCATTTGTTTTAATAAACAAAGTAATAAACCACATGTGATATGAATAAAATTACAGAAAACGTTATACAATCATAAGGTATGATCGTAGAGTCTCGCATTCCAAAAGCCCGCACGCCTCTACTGTAAGCTAATCAGGTAATTAGCCGTAGTCTATCCTTAGCGTACGCACAATTTCGATCTAACTGTACGTTCAAAATACAACTGGTTACTGGAGAAATACAGGCTTAACTCGTTACTACTAATTTTGAGGGTGGTCACAATACTTTGGTAAAAAGAAACTTCTACTTATAGGCTGATATATATGTTTTGATTTTTGAAGATGACAAACATGACTTATAGTGTCAACTCAGATGAAAGCACAATAAAAGTAGATGACAATATTGTGCCGTTATTTGTTGGTTTGTAAAAGACATACTATCAACGATTTTTTTAAGAATTCACATAGGTACAGCAATATCGTAATAGAATGGAAAAGAAACGAAGATTTTAATAACGAAGCAAACATTAATTGCAAACATAGACTCGTCACTATCTAGAATTGAAAAAAACATTTTTTTTTTTTATATTTGTGAAAAATTGTTTACATGTCTTATTATGCAAATAATGCATGCAGTAATAATAATGAACACTTTTAAATTAAAACAGAATAATGTAAAAAAGGATTTTCATAGTTCTACGACAATATTTGTTTCGAAGTTACTGCTACCCAACATGTGACATGGAATAATCGTTAAAAACAAACTCGCCTGTTATCAGTACTAACATGACGTTTATTAGGGCATGTCAGGGCGTGATCGTTGAGATTACCTCGAATTGTACTACTTACGTCCTCCGTGAGAAGTGCCGTCGTCAACCGTTCATTAAGTTTAACAGCCGGCTACATATGTCCCTTTTGTTAATGATGCTTTTTTCTTTTTTTATCCAAAATTAAAGTTAAGCATAAATAATAGGTCTATGAAAATTATGTCAAGGTCACCCAGCGACCTGCGTGCTATGGAGAGTGCTATTTAGGTTTTCTCCTACTTAATAAGAGCGAATGCTTAGCCCGCAGTGATAGGAAGTGAGATTTCTGAGTCCCGTGGCATCCACCTAACGGAAGAAGAGCGTAGGACAACCACGAGGACTGATACCTGGTTATGATGGGCAGTCGTTGGGTTTTGACTGCTAGGGATTGGTCCACGTGAAATCCTTTAATCTCGACGTCTTTGTTCAGCTAACTCTTTCCTTATACGCATTACCGACATAGTGAGATTTATTCACGTCATAAGATTTCAACTAAGTAGAAATGTATGTACATACGAAAAATACCAACCTAATATTTTATAATATATAATATTGCTTTATTATCAGTAGAAAATGTACTGGCTTCTATCCACAAGAGCTCTCCAAATAGATCTATTTTAGTATACAAAAATAAGATATTTCACGTTAGTAACTTAGCTAATCAACACAAAATGTTGATGGTAAACGCAGGCATAGTAAAAAACCTTTAACAGGAATCGGCAATTTCGACGGATGACCCTACGCATGGTCCTAAATAAAACCTAACTTTATCCTTATGATCACAGCTAAGATATTTTTTCTTTAACCTTATGATAAACCAGACTTAACATATACTTAGTATGATGTCAACAATCAATTGAAAATAATAATTGCGAAAAGAATGGACAAATTTACGAAAAAGTCCTAAAATTTCCGGTATGGCAACCACAACAATCTAATTCATTACCGTTGTAAGTGGTCCCAACCGTTCGGGTCAATTTGCCCGCGGAGTGCACTTAGCTGCGAAACAAACTTCAACACATAGTTAGCCGCGCCAAACAGCGCGACGCCTTTTGATGGCGGACGGTCATGCTCTGCATGTAATTTGACAGACCAATCCGTTATTATTTGGGTGGCTTTATTATTATTACGATTAATAAAAAAGATAATTTGACGATCCATGTGGTGTAATGGTTGAGACTCAGGCTACCAGGGGTTCTGGTTCGATCCCGGGGCAGTAAAATATGTGTGTGCATGAACATGTCTTTTGTGCTGGCCTGGTGTATATTGTATGTTTTTGCGTTGTTTATAGAATTGAAATTTATCTGTGTTGCTTAGTCTTTTCACTCTGTATTTGTATTGATCCGAATTTTATGTTTTAAAGTGCATCAGAATCTAGTGATCTCAGTACAAATTCTAACAAGCGGGATGTACCATGCGCTGTATAGGTTGACTTAAGTTCTTCTTAACTAAAAATAGTCAACGCTTAATTTTACGTGGCTTAGCTTTGAAATGTAAACGCTTAAAATAGGTAATAGTACATTTATCACTACACAAAATTTAACCACATTTCCTTTGTTAAAAGCGGTAAGAACGCTTACCCATCACTGAAAGGGTAAACCGCAGCCAGACGAACATCAGCCTCGAAAGCCAATCTTCTGAACTACAATTTATCTCGTAAGCGATTAATGTGCCGTTTTAGGCAATAAAAAATACTACTAGGGAATGTGTTCCCAAGCTACGAAGAGATCAGTTGGCTTACTCATACATAGTTGCATCGAAGCATCGACTGTCGCTAGCGTTTGACTCAACTGGCGAAAGTAATATCACGAACTTATGTCATTTCTATATGTTTTCTGACAAACTGTTAATATTGTAGTATCCAATGATATTCTGTATATATAAAGGTAGATACTCAAAACGAACCCGAAGAGAGTACAGTTTGTACTCTTCTGTTTAGGTAAATGTGTTCGAAATTCAATATGTGTAAGTGTGCTGTCACTGCATTCTGAACACTTTTTTTCGATTATTTGTGAGCATATAACGAATCCATACTTTTTTTACATCATTGGTAGTATCGAAAATCAACACGTGTAACGAAACAACTGGCAACCTAGGGTTATTAAGTACACATAAATTATTTGACGACCAAAGTGGTTTAATGGTTGAAAGGTCGGCTACTCCTCAAATGGTTCCGGGTTCGTTCCCCGTAAAGTACACACATTTGTGTGCATGAATATGTCTGTTTGTATTGGTCTAGGTATACAAATATATATATTCGGTTTTTGTTCGCTTTAATTGGTGTTAGATGGCGCTGTGTAAATGTCATTGGATATATATATGATGGTTGCATAAATAAATATTTATAGTTGACCTTAAAAAATAGAGGTGGGCAAATTTAAAATTTCAATAGACAAAATCGGGAGAAGTCACGATCCTCAAAAGTAAGGGTATACAGACAACGAATCTTGTAGGTGCTAACTTATTTATGAAATTAATGATTTCCATCATGATTATAATTGGGATGAAGGAAAACATCGTGAGGAAACCTTCATGCACGCCTGCGAAGAGATTCGAAGGTTGTGTGTGAAGTCGTCCAATCCGCACTGGGCCCGCGTGGACTACTAAGGCCTAATCACCCTATACGGGTAGGCTCGTGCCCCTCGGTGGGGACGTTTAATGAGCTGATGATGATGATGATGATGAGGCTAATTAAACAATTCGCTGCCTGATTCTTCACTAAATATTTACTCTTATGGCAGGACAAATCGGTAACACCAAACGATTGCCCAGTTGAATTCAAATTATTTAAGCGATTCATATATTTGCCATAAATGCTTGCTGTAATGCCGCAAAGATAGAATATGAAAACCATCTAGATCTTGAACTAGACCGTCTTTAATATGTCTATAAAATATGTACAAGTCAGTTCGTTAATAGTAGCCCGGGAGCGCTCCTTATATGGATAACGACTCTGTGTTCTACCTATAGCGCGCCATACCTTCCGAATACTAAACGTGAACCTCCTGTGCTGGAATAACTCAAACATGATATATTTGCGAGGGCATATTACGAGTACGTACCTATAAAAGAGAGTTACCTTTAAAAATAGTACACTATTTTGCAATATTATGACACAAAAGTACAAATGAGAGTCGGTTGCTCATTGGTGTGGACCGTGCCTTCCGAGGAGGGTGCAGGTTCAAATCCTGCGGTGAAGGAAAACATCATGAGGAAACCTGCGCACGCCTGGGAAAAGATTTAAAGGTTGTGCCTGAAGTCAGCCAATCCGGACTAGGCCCGCGTGGACTACTAAGGCCTATCCACACCTGTTGCAGGTAGTCTCGTGCCCCTCGGTGGGGTCATGTGATGTGCTGATACTGATGTTACAAACGGTTTTAGCTTCGAAATCCTTGATGTGGTTGGCATCATTAGCTTTACAAAAGCTTTTCTTTCTTCTTCTTATTTAAATTAGACTTATTGTAGCATTAAATAGTTTTAGATTAATTATTGTGTTTTTTAATCATTGAATCATGGAAAATCAATAGGTTTACAACAGTACAATGTTGACAATAAAAATATTGAGCCAATTACAGGTCTTCATTTAAATAATTGTATACTAGACATCTAGTGAGATTACCGGGTATAAGGGACCTAACATCTGTTGTTTCGGGTGACAGGCGCAGTGCGGCATTGATAGTGGATAATAACTGTCTATCAGTTGTTGGTCTCCTTCAATGCCGCTCTGTCATGGTCAGGTGTATCACTTCCCTTCAGGCGAGCGTCCAGACCGTCCTGTATACTAATAACATATAAAAAAAACTAAGTTTTTTTTTATAAAATACATGTTGGTAGTGAGTATCAATCTTTGTATATTTACTTAATTTCTAACATGTTTGTAAATATCTACATACATTTAAAATATGAACAGCAAAAAATGAACCAATACATTTGCCAAACAGATAATTAATTTCCAAAGACGGATATTCATTTCTATTACTTTAAGTATAGGTGGCAGAAGAGCTGGAGATTACAGCCCCTTTCTTTTTTAGGAATCAATTTATATCACATGGCTAACTTTTAAAAATATTATACAAGCTTCGAATCCTGACATTGAATCATGAATCATCTTTGAAAATATAATTCTATCCTAACGATCCTGGTGCATTTTTTTTTTGTTTTATATAAAATCTTTTATTTAATCTTAGAAAATATAATAGTCACTTCCGAGTTATGAATCTATAAAACTCGATATTACAAACACACACAAACAGTTCGAAAAGGTTGGTAGTACCTTGCACTTTTGGCTCATCTTGGCTATGTATTAAATTTAAAGCTTCAAAATTATTATCTTTACATATTTGAAATAATACTGAAATCTTCTTTGGAAGATTAACGTCCAAAATTTTGTTTCTGAGCCCAGAAGCTACAAATCAATGATAAATTGAAATGTATTTTACTTACACCCCTAGTACTTATATGTAATAAGAGCAGAAATCTTCGTATGATATCAAACTTTGAATTTATAAAGGTGTTTGCGAAGAGTATGATTTGAAAGTCATTTTGCGTCTGTATTATACATATACAACTTTTATCAGAATTAGCCTATACCACGAAAGTTAAAAGTGCCTAAACCGCACCCACGGGAAGATAAAGGGTTGGTGAGGCAGTTATAAATGTATTCTTAACTGCCATCCAAAACAGCTTGAGATAATCAATTGAAAAGTTATGTCAGAATGATTTAGGTACAATTAGAACTGGGCGTTTGATGAAGCTACATTTTTTATGTTAACTTCATAACATTAAAACATAGCTCATGAATTGGAGAAGTCATTAGCGAAGTTTGAAAAAAAAACAACATTCGACAGCATTCCGTTCCAGTCAATTTGATAAGTCCTTACATTCTTTTTCAAATCATTCATGTCATTAAATAATAAAATGTAATATTGATTCAATCAACATCACATTTTACCCATCAATCAAAATATGAAGACACAGTATTATTATTTACGTACCTACTCTTCATAGTACTTGTATTTACTCTCAACACAAAATAGGAATAGGTGTTTCCAAGTATAATATTGGATCATGGGATGAATCCGCACTGGGCCCGCGTTGACGACAAGACCTATATACCCTATACGGGTAGCTCGTGCCACTCGTGAGGACGTTTCATGAGCTGNGCGACAAAATTGTGATAATTGGAATGAAAATAATCTTTTACAGGCCTAATTTAAGACGATATAATTTTTTGTACCAAATTCACTATTTTAATGGATTTTATCCATCCTGCTGACAAGTGAATTACTCTGGTGACTGCTTATAACAGATTTTGTGTGTAAGCAGGCAGCAGTTTTATTACGTTGGATCGCACATTAAGATTATTAATGTCTAATGAAGTCTACTCAGTATTGATACTACCATCTAGTAGTTTACTAGGTGGTAATATCAATACTGAGTCGTCGAACTAGGTACCACTGCAGTGAATCTGGCACTGGAGTCGTCCCATGATTAAGAAGTATTGTGCACTTTTGTATTTCGGAATGAGGGCACTGTATGTAGTGAAATCACTGTGTATATGAGACCTAACAACAGTCGTCTCGGGTGACGGGAGAAGGGTGATGCCGGAGAATAATTTCATTATACAGTTTCTGTTCAATACTAATCTGTTGTTTTTTATTGATTACTTTCCTAGTAAAGTTGCAACGCAATACTTGGAATACTTAATATAAAATTGCAAAACACGTTTCAGATTTTCAGTCACAGTTAAGACAAATATTTTGTTAACATTTAGGGTTGAGCCTTAGGCTACTGCACTAGGGTTCCGGTTCAATCCCTGTCGCGTGCGCATGAACGTGTCTGTTTTATTGGTCTGGGTGTTAATATGTATGTATTTACAAAAAAAGGTAAGTTTATCGTTGTTTTGAACCCATATTACAGGCTAATGCTTATTTTTGGAGCTAGATGGCGCTGTATGTATATGAGTGACTATTTATTCATTATTTCTTCAAAACAACCGTATGTTAAACCTCCTTGAATAAAACATCCCAAAATACCGTTCATGACGTAAGTGAAGCTAAAAAGTATATATCCTAAAACAAACAAGTCTACACTTTGGATGTTTTATGCGACCAAGACGTTCCAAAATTTACTTTAAATACTTGTTTATGGGACACAGACTTTCCTTTTTTGGTTTCAACACAAGGAGGGCCATAAAATTACCATTTTTGTCCAACAATGGAGGTGTGGCGCCATCAGCCATTTCTCCATTGAGGGGTATAAAGAACAATTTAATTGCTTGGTGTGAATTTGTAATGTAGGTACATGTGCTTGGGCAACATATGTTTATTTTGTCTACAGTCATGCAGACAACATTCCTTCCCACCTCGAACCTGAAATCGAAAACTTTGAATTATTATTTTTTGCCCATGTGCTTGGTGCTAGGCTGAAAGATAAAATATTAATGGTACTCATAGTAAAATTTTAAGATCTTACACATCTTGCATTATGCATATGAATAATTCATTATCTAAATGTCTCAGAATTAAACTTATTTACCTGCGGCCTCATTTTCAACGTGACTTCAGTCATCATCATTATCATCAGTCTACAATGTCTCACTACACACAGGTCTTCCTAAACAGCTAGGCTTTATGGAATTTAGGCCCAAATACACCCGAAGACTCAGCGGATTACTCATTAACCATAATCATGAATTTTTGATATTTTTTAAGATTTATTGAGAAAGACTACCTATATTTCGAAGCCCACTTTATGTGTCGAAGTCTAAGCACTATTTGACTAAAATTCTGACTAAACTCCCTAAATTCTCATACATTTCAATCCCGTCACCAGCATAAATGAGGCTTAATTAATTAATTATGAATCGGCATCGCGTCGGCCGGGCGAACGTAACTCTAAAAACATCTATGCTTATTCAGCAAGGTATCAGTACGCATTATCTGTCAAAGAAGACGAGATATAAATTATTGCCGATCTCGGAGACAATGAGTCGTGAATAAAACATGCTGTTGTAAATTGAAGTTGCGACTGATTGCCTAACAACTTGCACTTTGTACACAGGGTGTTATACAATGGACTAAAATCTGTATACATATTTTGTTTATGGATTAATTTCTCTTCTCTTTTTCTCTTCCATTTATTGCAGTTTCATTGCTGGGCATAAGCCTGCGCTATTTATCCCTCTTACGACTAACTCTTATTGCAAACCTATTACTTTTATGAAACCTAACCCATTTTAATATTAATGTTATCATCATCAGCTCATTATACGTCCCATGAGGGGCACGAGCCTACGTAAAGGAGTATAGGCCTTAGTCATCCACACGGGCCCAGTGCGGGTTGGACAACCTTTGAATCTCTTAGCAGGCGTGCATGAAGGTTTCCTCACGATGTTTTCCTTCACCGTAAGAGCGTCGGATAACGTACACGAGATTTGAACCTCGGCCCTCCCGGTAGGAGGGCAACAGTCCACACCATTGAGCCACCGACGCTAATTAATTAATATTAATGTAAAAATAAGAAAATATTAAAGAAAATGTCATGTATTTTAAAATTAAATTAAACATTATTAATTTTATTTTATTTCTTACTTTTTTAATTTAAAGATATTTCCAAAAAGAAAATCCCCTATTTAAACTTAGAGCTTAAACACTTTATTTATCGTTGCAATTCTTTTTTTTTCATCACTTATAAATTATTCATAAAAGGTTTCTTTTTAACTTGATATAAATAAGACCAATTAATAAACATCTTTGCAAGTATTAGGATTAATTTTCCTACAATACCTACATTGCAAACCAAATGAACTCAAATCGCTATGGGAAATGTTTGATAAAAGATATCAATTAAATACTACCCAGATATGTCAAAATGACGGATCACCCTATAGAATGTAATAAAGTATCATAAATGGCGAACCCCATGAATTAATTACATCAGTAGCTTTTACCAAATGTAAAGGTATTAGATTTTTTATGTCCGCAAAAACAAGTTTACAATTTTACAATATTGGAGGATGAGCGATGGGGCATCGGTTGAGGATATTTTATATATGTATTTATACGAGTTACTATGGTTAATATGGGCTAGTTTTATTTGGCTGTCACTGCTGAATGTATGGCTAAATATATTATATTATCCGTAGTTTCGGGTAACTATCTTATGATGGCAATCGTTTGAAAATATGATTTTATCCGTAAGATAGTTCATAAAATGGTAGTCGTTATAACCCTCCAGTCATTATCACCCTATAGACAGACAGACAAAGGCCTGTGCCCTGCAGAGAAGCCTTGTAGGCTGGTTCGTATATTTCAATTAGCGATTCACCAGTTTATCTGCAGATGATAAAACTATAGCAATTGAAGTACTATTTGACCTAGTGGAAATGATTCCTACATTTACATACATGAAATAAGTACGTTGTTTGATATTTAATTCCATCAAATATGTAACGTTCAATGAATGCAACATTTTGCCAAGAAAGTCATTTAATATTGACGCGAACTGTTTCCAGGAAAAGTTGGAATAAAGGGAAAAGGAGTTAAGAATATAATTAGGACCGTGAGAAATTAATCAAAGAAGTCTTATATAATAGCAAATAGTTATTTATGCACACAAATATTCTAATCAAATTATAGAAAAATGTAATCCCCATGAAAAAGTTATCTGCAGAAAGTGCGGCTATATGAAATCAAAATTTATTACAACGTACATTGTTTGTATCCTTGTACGTGAAAACTTTATGTTAATTATTTACTTATCTATACTAATATTATAAAGCTGAAGAGTTTGTTTGTTTGTTTGAACACGTTAATCTCAGGAACTACTGGTTCGAATTGAAAAATTATTTCAATGTTAGATAGCTTATTAATCGAGAAAGACTATAGACTACATATTGTCACACTACGAGCAATAAAAGTGGTGTAGCAATGAAGAATGTTTCAAAATCGGGGGGATTTTTTCATGCTTGGAGCTTCCGCTGCGTACGCTGCGTAAACGGTTAAAGTTTTGCAAAAGTGATGTATGAGAGTGGTGTTCTCCTTTTAAAGGTCTACAAAAAAGTCCACGACAGCATATATTTATCTTTTAAGGTTAGCTCCCTATAACATATTTTTTGCTAAAAAATGTTTCTAAAAATATGCATCATTTGCGAAGGTGTTTTTATAAATATGATAATAATCCTTATGCAAATGAATAATTTATTTATCACAAGCATTTTATTTTAAACAAAATTGCGGTTTACATCATTCAACTTAAATTAATATCTTATGAGATATCGCAGTTTTTACTCACCTTTATAAACGGAGTAGTGGGTTTAAGAGATCGTTAGGCCAAAGTAACTATTCCACGCGGACGAAGTCGCACGCAAAAGCTAGTTATATATAAAACCGTTATATTTTTGGGTGCAATAATCGTTAACTTTAAATAAGCAATTCATGATTATATTATAATAAAGTAATGATTCACCGCATTCGTTATATGAAATTACCATTGCATTGCAAACCTACCAAATATGTGGTATTATATGCCCGTCATTATGCCATAAACTATTAAGTAAGCGGTTCGTCAGTCAGCACTGACACCAATGAGAAATTAAATGTAAAACTGCAAAATGTTTGAAAATTAAATGTAAAACTTAAAGTTTCGAATGACAGATTTATTATTTTGTAAATAACCTTTCCTATAAAAAATATTAAGATCTTCATTTTACGATGACCATAGATCGGGTCTTTTTGCGCAACGATAAATTTATAGTATTAAAAACAAAATGCTCAAGCGTACTCGATAGATGTATTAGCTGTTTTAACATGAAAACATAACTATTTTAAAATATGAGTATTCGTATAGTTTTATTTATAGTGTTTATCTCTGGGAGATCGTTATAAAGCCAAAGTATGCATTACGTATGTATGTATGTACTGCATGAGTATTTTAATCTCGTCTCTTTCTTTTGCTATAATAGTTATGATTTTATAACACTGTGTTCCGGGCTAGATACATACTGGAATAGTAAGGCAGTGAATTTACGGAATGGTGTGACTTGACAGTTTTAAGGTCACAGTGAGCAATTACACTTATCGACGACAATCAACACTTATCATCTGGTTGGATGTATGCTTGATGGCTTTTAGTATTGCCAAATTATGATTAAATTTTCATCATAATAAAAACAAAATCTAATTTTACTTCGTGTTTCTTTAGACTTTTTGTAATAACTGTATTAGAAATTTTAGTTCATAGTGAAAATTGGACCGAACTTGTCACCGAACAATGATGTTATTTAATATATAAATGCATAAATTTAATTATTAAATACCCGAGAGGTAAAAATCGTTTTCTTTTGGGCCCTTGCAGTCAAAAGAGATTGCGTACTGTCTCATGCCACCAACGTATATGATGGTACCATAAAATGCATCGTTGCATACTTGCCACGACATGAGGTAGTGTTGAAATGCTTTTATAGAAACAAATCTTTTATCTTCGTGTAAAACAAGTACAGTAAAATTTTAATGAATTGATCAAAGTATTTAAACATAACTTTTAAACCGTTTTGCTCCATTAAGAACGACGCCCACCTCTGTTGGAAGTGAAATTTTTGATGTACGCCTCATTAAAGGTTTAACGACACAGCTGTATTTTAATGGGGTAAGTACTTGATTGACATTCCCAAAGCCTTTTATGTTAAACATCGACTTTTTGTAAGAGATTTAAAGACATCGATGCGCACATAAATTTAACTGTGATAAAGCTATAAACGTTCTTTACTTGTTCCTTTTAAATTGCATAATATATAATACTATTTACTCGTATATGAAGACCCATTTGGTGTAAGGGTAGACACGTCGGCTACTATACCAAGGATTCGAGTTCGAAGCATGGGCAGTAGGTACAAATATTTGTGTGCATGCATATGTCAGTGTGTATTAGTCTAGATGTTTCTATGTTTAATATGTGCAAATTTACAAAAAAAATATATAAGTATGTACATCCGTTGTTAAGTATCCATGTGGCTATATGAACGTGAGTGGATATTTATTTGAGGTTTACGAAATGGGAAATTTACGAAGTGGGAAGTAGCCATTATTGTTTGATGTCGTGTAATTCTTGGTTATAAAATTTGTAATATTCATTCATAATAAAATTAAGATGCGGATGTTGTAGGTAATAAAGAAAATCACGGGTTTTAAGAATTAATAGTTGGTTTATTGCTAATAGAAGCGTCTCCTTTATGCTTTAACTTCAGAACCTACTTAAGCTGTAAAAGCTGCAATTCGTAAGAATGACCTATAGATATGGCTATGAATAGGATAATTCTGTGTAATGTCTTGAACTTTGAATATCAGGTTAAAATTTTTGAAAAGTATTTGTTAAACTGTCAATTTTCTGTAAAGGCTAACATAAAACACGTATTGAATGTATCTATGTAAAACGTATCCTTATGTATGTATTAACAACAAAATGAAACAAAATAAGCACTATTTTACTTTAGGACCATACACTATGGTGTATAAATGTCAGAGTATTTTAAAACTGAAATATTCACAAACATAAATTTTCAGCTTCATAGTATAGAATCACGTCCGCAATTCTCTAGCTTGTTAAACAGCTACAGTTTATGACTACAAGACACTTTTTCAAGAGAAACATCAAATATTTCAATTACTAAATCTGTTTTAACGTGGATCGTAAATATCCTCGCATCGTATTTATAACCAACTGCATTGTCTCAAAGATTTTCCTATTATAAGTACATACTTTTGATTTTAAAAGTTTCTAATAGTTTTCCAATAAACCATGTCGATCACCATAGCCCAAACATACCCACTCGTAATAGGATACACACGCATACACACACACACAAATGTTGTCTGTATGTGTGTGTGTGTTATGCCTATAGGGAATATACCATGATATAGACAAGTTGCTTTTCTATAAGAATTAACATACTCATAGTAGGTATGACAGGTTTTTTTCTAATTTTTAATGTTCATCGATTAATGTTAACAAATTAACTCTTTATCAATCATATATCAATCAATACCAAAAACGCTGTGTAATCTGATCGTAAAAATTATGTTCTTTCATTATACGTGTTTGTGTTTGTTTATAAAGTCATGTTCTTAAAATTTCTAATCCTTATATTTCTTCATGCTTACTTTCTTTGTAAGTATCTTAAATTTGAATTGTACTTATTATATTTTATGATACAGAAAGTTTAAAATATGAATTCGGATAAGCTTCAAATAAGAACAATGGTCTTTTATTTAAAGCGTATATTGAAAATTTTGAGGCAATAACAAAGTAGATACCTAGTACCTCGTTACACTCTCTATTCATATATGTATTTTTTTAAAATAAGCAAATACCTTCCACTAAAATACAGCTTGAACAATACAAATTGTATCTAATTTAATATTAATAGAAGTTAATCATAGCACGCGGAGTAGTCTCATGACAAATTGGAGGTACCTCAAATTAATAACTACTACGGCGACAGGATCTTAGGAAAACGAATTCCATATGTACCAAACAGTTTTCCCGAGAATTTACGCCAAAGCATGAAACCGAATTCCAATTTATTACCAATAGTTTTACATACACTTGCATGTCTTCTATTAAATAATATTTTGTATTAGTATGTAGAAGTATTTTGTTTTATCTTTTAGCCAATTATTGTTATAATATTTATTTCCTTACTTAAGCTAAATAACTTTTCAACCATTACTTTATGTTCTCCAAACTTCAAATAATAATAGTGAATTAAAAATATATGATGCCATATGGCACTTTGTATGCAGGATGTTTATGTATAAAGAAAACATAAACATCCTTTAGCTTCAAGCTTTAATTAAGTGATGTGTTTTGTGTAAGGAGGTATCAAGGCACTAGGAGGCGCTTTCTATACTGCATCTGTTTTCTCGATACCATAACAAAAGGAAAGGTGCCTGGAGAGCACATATTCTACTTATATGCCACAGCATAAGCCTAGTGCTCACCAAAACATTCCAGCGCCGTGTCCAGGCAATAAAGCCGCGTAATTACGGAATAACTCCGTACCTGTGCTACGGGACTATTTATTTAATCACTTTGACGGGAAAATAATGGAGAGGCCGTGGTTCGGCTTCCCATCAAAATTGTTCGAGGGCAATCTATCGGGACCGCGTCTGCGAAACTCTTGCCGTGTGAATTTAATAATATCCGTTAGTTGCCACGTATCGGTTAATGCAGTTGAAACTTTGGAACAATCCATTGCTCGTGTGTATTGTTTATGCAGATATGTGTTGTGAATGCGTAGTAAAATATGATGCAAAGAGGCATTCAGATTTTGTCAAAGAATTCATTAGCGAAAGAAGAAATAAGTGGTAGACTCGGTACTGAGTCATCTATTTGACTACCACCGCAGTGCCGATATCGTCCCGTAAAATAGGAGTGTTTTGCACTTCTGTGTTTCGGCATGAGGGCACTGTAATTACTGGCTACAAAAGTAACATGTATTGTCTCGAGTGACGGGCAAAGAGCCGTATTGACGGAAAAATATTACTACCTACTGTTATTAATTTCCTCCAACACTGCTTCTGTCATGGTAATGCATAAAAGAGAAGGAAAAACGAAACATCATTTCAGCCTCACGCATTATTACTCTTATTATTTGGAATCTGCTGCCAGCCAGCGAATACTAGAAGATTAAGACCAAGTGTCCACTAAGAAGTACCCGTTTTTACTTTATCGTTTAGATGTTTTTGAACCGAACCTTCAGCGCTGCTCGAGTGGGTTTTCTGCTCCAAATGTTCCTCAGATTATTACTAAGAGATTTCTCTTAGGAATAAGCAGTGAAGCAAACAGTATTTATTATCACATAATATCATAAACTTTTCGTACCTCTGTCACTTTTACTATATTATGTCTACCCAATGATAAAATAGATTTCACAAAATAATTGGTGATTCAGAATTTATTTTTCCGGAAAGGCGATAGATTCATTTGACGCTAATAAGTGCTTGTAAAGGCTAAATTGAATAAATTTAATGTTAATTGACTGCGGGTTTAAAATTGAACGTTTGTATCGACCACGTGCGCTGTTATAAATACAGCTTACTTTCAAATACTATTTATAACGTTACTTTAATTTAACCACTTTATTTAGCTGTAACTTTGTTAACAATTTACACAACACTACTTTTGTAGTATTTTGCGGTAACATTTGAACATAATATCGTGATATTATTTATTTACTTGACAATTTCGAGATCTCATAATATTAGAAGTAAGACAAAATACTTCGACAGCATGTTTTGGAGAAAAAATCAAACTTTATTACTTTTTTAGATTAGAAATATTTGTGTTTCAAGTACACACTTTTATTCTTGTTCTGACTACTTATATATAATCGGCGTTACGGTTGTACGTAATTTTTCGTGTTTCATGCGCATAAATTTTATGAATACAATTTCAATTATCTTTTAGGAATACAATGATCTAGAAGTGATCAACGTCATATATCAATGTTTGGGAATATACCAGTATCTTAGCCTTATCCAAAAAACCTTATTTATTTAGTCAAGTTCACGGTGTTAAAAATAAACTATATTATTTAATCACTGTTCGGCGATAAAACTGTTAAAAAATGAATCATTTTATTAATGTCCCAAAAATATAATACATTTGTTTCTTGGCACATGTTCACCAAGTATATTTCAAAGCTCCCGGGGACGCATATTTGTACTTATTATATTACACTGAAATATTTTATCTCATGGAAAAAAAAATATTTGGCTGTCATTTAAGAACCTTATGTGAAATTAACGTTGTCGCCAGTGTTACCTATAGTAAAAGTACCCGTGCGCTCTAAAAGAGGTCAACTCATAGTACAGTAGCTAATCTGTGAATCAAATTCTGTGAATTTTTGTCCAATAATGACACAAACCAGAACACAGATAATATCATTATCAACTCATTTAATATCCTAACTGAGGTCGTGCCCTCCCCCCTACCTGTATAGGGCCTTAGTCGTGCACAGGGGCCCAGTGTGGATTGGCCGATTTCACGCACAATTGAATCCCTTCGTTGGCGTGCGCAGGTTTTTTTCACCATAAGAACGTCAGATAAACGTATATATAAATTCGAAAATACATTTGAACGTAGGGGGATTTTAACCTGCACCCTACAGATCGGAACGCAACAGTCCACACCAATGAGCCACCGACGCTCACACACACACAGATATACCGAAACCATATTAATTAAACTGTTGTAGCTCTAATGACAGTACCTTTTTCGGCATTTTATATTTATATTTTAATTTACTATTTAAACTGGAACAAGCGAGTTAACTTAGTACTGACGATAGATGAAAATATAACTAACAAAATTTGAGCACCTATTTAAAAATATTGCGCTTATTTTTTCAACGTACCACCAAGCAAACACTGTTTGTTCTAAGATGTTTATACAACGGATCTTTAATTAATTTAATTATAACAAATATTTTCTCTTCCAACCCTTGTCAGACAAGCTCGTTGACGAATTAGTGGAATTGACAAAGGACGTTTTATTTTCCAAGAATAGATTGCGCTGCGTCAAACACACTTTGTTGACTACGTAATGAGTTTAGACCCAACAAGCCATTATAAAAGCCAGACCGTGGCTGATAGGTTTCATCGTGTGATGACGGTCATTATGGTAGGATAGACGTGTGTGCAGAGCCCTATGGTATAATAATCATATTGACCCTTTGAGAGTGCACTAAGTCATACGGAGGTCAGAACTATACTTTTCAATAAGTAGATAACAAGTGCCTATGTATTTGTATAGTAGGATTTACGAAATATGACCACAAATGGTGACCCTACAAAAAATATATCGAAAAAAGACGTTTTGTTGAAGCTCATGTCAGCAAAATTCAAAAATTTACGCAGTCGTCCGCCCCCGCATCTCCAAAGGGACACAAAAAAGGATTTCAGGGCAGTGGTCAGCTTCCGTGAATCCTCCTATACTTCCATATTCTTTTCGGTAAGTAAGTTTGGAAGAAGAGCATCGACAGAATGGACCAGCTCGACAGGAGTGATGCCACAGCGTTGCGTTGGTTACCAAGGGCCCAAATCCCATATATAAAATTGTCCACTTCTTGATTGACTTCCCGTATTTGCATCGGCCATCAATTTTGACGCGTTTTACAGAACCCGATGCCCTAAATTGTTTTCGCTCTAAGTCTACAGAAACGACAACTCTTTCTACATTCCCATAGTTCGTATGTGTCGCTTTTACAATGATCTGATTCGATGATATCCTGGTATTGTCATTTTTATTGCATGGCCTGGTGCATGTATATTTAAACTTTTTACTTAGTTATTATTTGATAGCTACTACTTAATTAATTTCTGTTAATTCCTAAGTGATGTGATGACGCAATGGTTTTATGTTAGCTCTTAGATTAAGTTATGCAATTAGTGTTTTTCATGGCAATAACTTGTTTTTATGTCTTTAACAAATAAATAAATAAATATGAGATAATTTCACACGTTTAAAATGCAAGAAAAAGAAACAAATGACAGTTTTATTCTATTCCGCTGGTATTGGATTAAGTGTTGGTTCTATTAATGGTCATGTGCTAGTGTAGAAATAAGAAGTATTTTAAATATGTTTATCGATCACAGTTATATTTCCTAGCGAAATATAGCAAGAACTATAATTTAGGTGCCACCAAGCATAAAACCAATGCCCTAATGTTTATTACATTGAATATGCAAACCATTAGCTACAAAATATATTACTTTAGGCATAACAATAAACCTTTATCCAACATAACGAAGAGCAAAGGTCAGCTTAATCTGCAGCACACTGCACCGATTTAACTTTCAACATGGCTGCAGTCCGCTTTAGTCATTTTATTCGCAATTAGCACTATCGAGAAGTTGTTGTGTAGTTGACCAGACTTGCCCGTTATTAGTGAACAAAAATATACAACTAAAAAAGGTACAAGTTTTTGGACGACTCATGTGGTGTAATAATTTGATTTCGACTCTTACACCAAGGATTCCAGATTTTCTCCCTGGGCAGTACAAACAATTGTGGGCATGAACATATCTGTTTGTATTGGTCTCATATGTACAATATCATCATCATCATCAGCTCATTAAACGTCCCCACCGAGGGGTACGAGCCTACCCGTATAGGGTGATTAGGCCTTAGTCGTCCACGCGGGCCCAGTGCGGATTGGACGACTTCACGCACAACCTTTGAATCTCTTCGCAGGCGTACGCAGGTTTCCTCACGATGTTTTCTTCCACCGTAAGAGCGTCAAATAATGTACATATAATTTCGAAAATTCGAAAAACATCTGGTACGTGTCAGATTTAAACATCAACCCTTCCTGTGAGGAAGGCGACAGTCACACCATTGAGCCACCGACGCTCTATGTATGTCTGAAAGCTGAAACCATAAGTGCTATGGCGGTAAAAATAAGATACTTATTCACGTGATTGTGCGTATTTATTAAAATTATTTTACAATAGTTTTTTAATGTCAATAAATGAACAGAGTACCCTCATACCGAAACAAAAGTGCAAAACACTTCTCCTTTACGGGACGATATCTAGCACTACCGTGGTATCTACCTAGACGACTCAGTACCAAATGTACCATCTAGTATTTTTTTATAAGTGTTCTGATGGAATATTAATTTACCAATTGAAACCATAGATTAATTATGGCTGTGATACGTTTTCCTAATTTCGTCCGTCGCATCGGCAATGATCAGGCGACGCGTCGGACCGAACTTGTAGCGCAAAGTCACGTTATGGTTGAAGGGTTGTATTAAAGTCGATATGATTTTGTTTATGTTATAAGTGTATAGGATGGTCAGGACAGTCACCATAAGTAAGTGATACGCCTAAATATGACAGAGCGGCATTGAAGGAGATCAACAACTGATAGAAAGTTATTATCCTCCATCAATGTCGCTCTGCACCCGACACCCGAGATGACAGATGTTAGGTCACTTATACCCAGTAATTTTACTATCTTCGAGTATTGTGTCCTCATCCCGAAAGGCAGAAGTGAAAAACACTCCTATTTTAAAGGACGATATCTGGCACAGCATTGGCACCTATCTAGATGACTCAGTATCGAGTCTACGACCTAGTAAAAAAGTCCACAAAGTAACTAACATTAAAAACGTCTCCGAACCAACAAGAACATGCTTTTACAATATTTTTATGGCTGTCCATGCTTATATTTCTTACCATCAGGTAGTTCCTTTGCTCGTTTGCTGACGTTACCATTAAAAGTGTTAGATTAAGCGCGCATCTCCTCATTTGAGCTTACTTAATTGAAATGGAGTTTAAAAGGAGCTCTTACTGAATCAGAATCCTGCTTAATACCAGTGTACGAGTAGATGAGATTCAAGCTTAGGCGTTTTAGGAAATTCATCGATATCGATGAAACAAACGAGTGTCACTATGCCCCTGACTCACAGGCATGAACGAAGCAGGGTCGCGGTCACTCGACCCGCGCCATGTTAGATCCGTATCGTTGCGCATAACTCGCTATTGCGATTTGCACAGATTGCATTGAATTGCTCTCGCGATTTAGTTAATTAATACCGGTACAACTGAAATACTGGTAGTGCTTTATTGCTTCTTTGGTATATATTTCTATTTAATGACCAGTTGATTGGTCGTACTGAAGTCATGGTCCAGTTATGTCAGAAATGTCGTTTTGGACAAGCGCCTTTTGTTGGTAGCCAATTGGTAGTGTTGATTTATTTCATTGTTTATGCCCGGCTATGTCAATTGATTTGCTTAAACTTTGACTTATACTTCGGTCATTTCCTTTGCATACTCAACTGAACCGGTCACAGTTACTCGTATTTAATTATGACTAATATCTAACATATTGTACTAAATAATTATGTATAATTTTGTTTAAGTTTTTACCTAAAAGAAGCATCTGAAATTATTTTTATAGCTTATAATATTTTTTTATTCTGCCGTACCAGTAATACCAGATTTAGATTTTGACATAAATTTCACAAAAACTTTGGTTTAGACTGGTAGTCTGGAGGTTTTAACAGTTGCTGTTCTTAATTATATTGTAAATGCAATTTAGTTTTCAATTGTGTAGTAAGGTGGTAAGGGACTAAGAACCATTAACCCGAACCGTATACCTGTTTCTCTCCTGTCCTATATAAAAAAAATCCTTTAAGCAGGTACTTGTAATTAATCAATGTTCTCCCTACGCTGTTCATTACTTTACGCGCGTCGCAACGCAAATAAAAGACGGGCGAACACTGAGTTCCACATTTCCTTTTGACATTTAAACCT
Source organism: Leucinodes orbonalis (assembly GCA_019425675.1). NCBI lineage: Eukaryota > Metazoa > Arthropoda > Insecta > Lepidoptera > Crambidae > Leucinodes > Leucinodes orbonalis. The sequence continues at coordinate 27,454 of PQWD01003206.1, forward strand.
TCGTCGTTACCGTGGCTTGAAGGATACCTGGCAAACATGCCGGCTGCGACAATAGGCAATGCTTTTAGTGTGATCATGTCGTTGAATCTTCGTTTCGCGTGGGGGCATCATTTGAACTGACAGAATAGCCTTTGATATTTCTAATGTTGGTAAGACAGATCCGCAAAATATTTTAATTGTGACATGTAGGTATTCATAAGTAACAAAGACTGAAAAATACGTCTTAGTTCTGGTTTTAAACAGATATTAACTTTAAACAAGCTATTCGAAACGGATGTCTAACTTATTGTTTTGATTAATGTGGAAATTTCTAATTTGAAATTTATTCGTATCATCAATAAACAAACATCAAGTAATCATCTTTTTTACCAACCACTTATATGTATATTGGCTAGGACATAACTTAAAACTATTGTAACCGCCAGACACAGTCCAATGCAGGAGTTAGGGTCTATTACACGATAGTGAATTGTTTCTTCATAATATCCTCACAGCGGATTTGTACACAACAAGTAAGTGTTTGGCTGGAACACAATCATTAAAGTGTCCAACAAGGCTCAGAAATGTTGATGAACTTTATTAATCAGTTTTATAATATGAGTGACAACAAAACCGATGACTATAAGTTTAAAAATAGATAAGGATAGATGTAGGATGACTATAAATGTCTAAGGTGTAGGAAATTTGTAAGTTATTCTCTTCAAAACTAAAACCCGAATCAAATTTACATTACCGACATTACAAAAAGAAGAGAATGTTTGTGAACATCTATCTCCTCTAAATCATACATAGCTGCAACGTGGAAAAAAACTCCGCTCTGGTTGTATGTCATTCGTTAACAACATATTAGTTCGGTAGTATTTTATCTTACGGACCATTTGCAATTGGATGGAGCACTGCTGTGAACCTCAAATCACTAGTTAGCTATACGAGAACCCAGTGTAATCAGAAACAAGTCCCTTATTGAAGTTTGTACTGTTTTTAACAGTTTTTAAATCCTGAATACTTACATCAAATTCATAAATTGCGAACAATCGTATGAACTTCGCCCTTGTTCTGTTATTGTCTAAAAAATCTGATATTTAAATTTGATGACTCCTTAATTTTAGAAAATGTCACATAGAATTTAATGTCAAAACTTGCCTTTTTTCTATATTTAAAGATGTGTCTTAACTAAGAAACAGAACTTAGGTAAATCTCAAAACAAACACTTTAGCGTCTGCCAAATCTTTAAATAACAAGTTGCACTAACTTTTGACAATGATTATTTGAAATGACCTTCTCTTCCTTCGTGTATCTGATTCAAATAGTAGGTCATTAGGAACAGTGCTAACAAATCCTTATTTAACAGTTTTTCCTGGCACGTCACGTTACTCATGTAGGTAAGACAATGGCGAAAATGCTTTTAGTGTGATTATGTCGTTGAGCCTTAGCTTTCTGCACGGCAGGACTATTATCCAGAAGTACTTGGGAAGCAGTAAGATTGCAACCGGTAATGTCACCTTACGTCTCGTTTCTAGCAATGAGACTGAGGTACTGTCACTATCCAAGCAGCACTTTATTCATTAGTTTCATAACTTAATTAAATCTGAACAAGATTATCTTCAATAACGGGTTCAGGAACATAGATGGACACATGTTTTTATTGCAATGTAATAAATAACGCGTATTTGTAACTTAATGATTCTTGAATACGAGTACCTACCTACTCGACGTTTTTGCTTTTATAATTATATCTCCTGCCATAATTAAAACTATACTAAAATAACTGTATTCTTAACTGAGTGATAGTATGGCAGTGAAATTACTATTGGAACTTGACATCATAACCATATTTTTCAGTAACATAAGAGTTGAAAGAGTTACCGCTCGCTATTAGGGTTGATCGAGTTCTGTTATATTGGCTATAACATAACAATTATGTTATAACTAACTCTTTTTGCTCTTATTAAAATAAAAGATAAAGCTTAAACATTATCAACAGCTGAAATTGTTCGCTTCAAACTATCATTGTAATAAAATGTAATCAGTAACAATAATCGTTCTCCGAGCGACGTTTTCCCAAATTAATTCCCTCCTTCAGCCTTACGTCACCTAGTACGAGCCTGTTATATGCGGTTTTCTTAATCAACACGTCTATAAATCCTCCCAAATATTTTCATTTAAATTTTGTGAGAATTTGAGAGCCTTTATTACCAGGTAGCTGTGGAAAGTATGCGAGTCTAATGAAAGGAATTCTTTGGGTACGTGACCGCTGGCTATCAGCTCGGCGCAACAGATCGTATTGTTTCCTACTTCAATTAAAATGACGATTTTATCTAATTAAATAAGTGTTTTGCGTTAATGAGAATTCAACGGATACATCAGTTCGTTTACGAGTGAAAGTTAAAAATGTTTATATTGACACGGAATGATGTCAAATCAATACGATTTTTAATTTATTTCGTTCTTTTTTAAGTTTATTTTTATTGTTTATAAATTAATTGCACTGGATACAAAAAGAAAATAGAGGGATGGATTTAGTGCGCATTTTATATCTACTACATGTATTGTATCATAAAACATACCTATGTACTTAAATTAGGTACTACCTATATTTCTTTTCAATGCACAACTATAATGCAGCAATAAGCGTATGTAGTGTACAATATCATATTGTAAAGCGTAAGCCAAACAAAAGCTTAACTTTTATCGGTGGCAAACGAACATAACTACAACCATTGCCTGATTTAAATTTGTAGGCGTTTTGTGAAAATATACTGTCATTGAAGAAACAGTAGGTAATGAACTTAAATAATGTTCTAATAAACAAAATGTATAAGCATTCAATATCACTTGATACTTAAAACTGATGTTTCATAATATTAATAGGTTTAGTGATGTAGATTATAGGTGTGTCGATTTAGGACAAATATTTTGTTAAATGACAAGCATTAAATTGAGCGTCGGTGGGATATTGTGTGGACTGATGCCTTCCCATCTGGAGGGTGCAGGTTCAAATCCTGCCACATACCAATGTTGCGTGAAGTCGATACCGTGTGTGGTAATATGCAACCTCTTTTCTACGAGAACTTGTCAAATGTAAAAAGAATATTATTAATTGATTGTGTTTTTTTCTCTTCTCTTTCATATTGTAAATGGCAGACGTGTTTTCTTCTTTTATATATTATTTATTTTCCAAGAGTTGTTTCGCTGTATAAGTCGAGTATTCTATATCTCCACATATTTTCTATGGTCCTTCGAGCCGGATATTTTATCACGAATAAAACTTTTTGATGCATTTCTAATTGCCATTCAGTAATGCGAAATTTCCTTTAACATTCAAGTTTTTAAGTATTATTTTAGTTGTTTGCAATAATTATATAAATGCTAATTACTAAATTTGTTTTGTTTTGTAATTTTACGATTCATAGGTTTAATAAATTAATGTTAATAATATTTAGTTACATAATATTGTGAAAAATTTACATATTATTTCTAAAGGTATTAAGTATTTTAGTTTGATTATTTTATTTTTATTGCTTATTGAAATAATGTCATTTCAATGGGCGGCTGTATGGTAAATATGCAACCTCTTTTCTACGAGAACTTGTCAAATGTAAAAAGAATATTATTAATTGATTGTGTTTTTTTCTCTTCTCTTCACTATTGTAAATGGCAGACGTGTTTTCTTCTTTTAATATATTATTTTATTTACCAAGAGTTGTTTCGCTGTATAAGTCGAGTATTCTATATCTCCACATATTTTCTAGTGTGGACGATCACTGAAGCCTATATACCCTATACGGGTAGGCTGGTGCCCCTCGGTGGGACGTATAATGAGTTGATAATAATGATGATTGAATTGCAAAGGGTTGAAGCAAAAGTACCTTCTGTTTCTCCTTTTTTAACATTTGGTTTTAAAAATTCATTTTGTTATTTTATTTCATGTTATTAAATAACTACATAGTTATGTAGTAATTTTAAGTATGTATTGATAAATTTTGATAAAGGAAGCCAAAAATTAACGGTAAGCAACGACCTAGAGACTCACCCTACTTAGCAGCTAAAAGCTCGCCAACGAAAAGGCTCGTCGATCTAATCGAAGGGAACTTAAGGGCCGACCCAATTCGCATGCCTTGCTCGAGTCACGTCCTGAGCGGTCCCCTTAATAACAAGCAAAAGCCTTCAAAAGAAACATACGTGATCTACCCCGACAAGATATTTTAATATGAATTTATCAGTTAGTACCTACGATGTACGAAAATAATGAGACGGGTTGGGTTGACAAGCGTAGGAAAATATGGAAATATTTGCGAAAATAGATGCTTACCAAGTATAGGTATTATTTCATCATCATTATAAGCTCATTATTCGTCCCCACCGAGGACGACACGAGCCTACCCGTATAGGGTGTACAGGCCTTAGTCGTCCACACGGCCCAGTGCAGATTGGCCTTTGAATTTCTTTGTAGGCGTGCGCAGGTTTCTTCACGATGTTTTCCTCCACCGTGAGAGCATCGGGTACAAATATTGTCGAAAATTCTAAAAGAAATTGGTACGTGGCGGGATATGAACCTGCACCCTCCAGATCGGAAGACATCAGTCCACACCAATAAGTCACTTACGCTTTTATTATTATTATTCACGATGGTATTATTTCATTATAATTTAATCTAAATTATTCATGGCAGAGGACATTTTGCGAGGAAAAAGATATTTCAGATATGATGATCAGTCCAAAAGTATCTTACCGATGCCACGATTCATGCCATCTTGGCACAACCGCATCTATGGCGTTCTCTTCAAGCTTGTGCACAAATACATTTACAAACTATACAACTTGGCCGGCATAAATTCGAGAGGTAAGCTAGTAGGAGAATTCAGTTAGGCTTGGTGCCATTCGGCAAATTATGTCAAATCTTTACGTCTTAACGATTCTGCAGTGATTAAAGAAGAATAGTTCGAGGAATGCATCCAAACCGTTATAAATAATCCGGCTGCTAACTGCGTTTGATTAACAAATTCAAACTTATTTAACGGGCAGTGGACTACGTCTACGCTATGTTAAATACATTTTTTCATGACAGAGTCGTAACAAAAACAGTCCAATCCAGTCAAAGGACTGTACTAGACTAAAGTATTTCAGTTGTGAAAATCCACAGTATTTGCCTGTACGTAATATGAAGTGGGTATGACAATGTGATCCTTTCGTATTTTCGGGGTGGTGTAATCATGCTTAAAGTAAAATCGCTAAAAAGAAGCTAAGTAAAGATAACACGTGTAAAAACGTTTGACCCTTTTGAGTTATGTGTATGATTCGAAAAATATTATTTAATCACAATAAAACATTCAAAAACCTACTCTAAGTTACAATAATCCATAAGTCTATGCAGTGGGAATTAATAGTTTCATACTTGAAAGAAAAAAGAAAAAATATTTGTTTGGTGTAATAGTCCTTAAAATAATATAAAAATATAGCTATCTAAATGGTGGCCACTCAGCTAATGGCAAGACAGTTTTTTCAGGGTGCTGGTTTGCAGTGAAATAAGTTCATACTATTATTTTTCGAATTAAGCGTGTTTTGCACATTCTTCTACCAATACTTTCTTGTAATTCAGAAAAACTTTCCCTGTGTGAGTACGTAAAAAATAATAACGAATAAAATAATGTGCAATGTGATTTTAACGCAATGTCGACAACGTCATAATTGCCCAAAATGATGAATTGCCGAATAAATAAATTAACAAAAACTGAGCATCGTTATGGAAGTTTCAGTTTGCGGTGAAATGATAAATGAATCATAAATGTTAAACTAAATTAAGCAATTGTGTTAGATGGCTTCCAAGTGATAATATTATCATAGCCACCAACTCGTATGTTATGACAATTTATCTCTAAATGAAGAACAAATTGTGCTATATTTATAATTACGCATAATAAAAAGATGTTTTGTCACTGCTTGAAAATCTAAAAGGCTGAAACTCAGACCAAGACAAACCTATACAATCAGACATGTTCGTGCACACAAATGTTTGTACTGTCCGGGGATCAAACCGACCTCTCAACTATTACACGAAATGAGTCGTCAAAGGTCAGTTATTTGGGTATTAAAATAAAATATTTTTAAACCGTATTCAGTAAAATGATTTTAAATGGACAAGCCTATGAACATTATATAAGTGGCATACAACGATTCTGCTCTTAATCATTGGTCCCTACTTATTCAGGAGAAATTGATTGCGATTTTTTTGTATGACGTATATGTTTCAATATACCGTTGGTGCTAAAGAGTTCTGAAATGGAAATCACGTCGTTACAAGCGCTGCATACGTCGATAGAATTTCGACATGCCAAATTTCACTGATAAAATAAGGTAGGTAATATCGATAATTTTTTATGCGGCTCATCAAATGGTAAATGGCAACACAGCCCATGTACATTTGCAACAACATTGAGCACTGAAATCCGTTGCGGGTTTTTTAAAGGGGAGTTTTATTTAGTATATTTTACAAACAAAGGCAATCATTTCGAATTTAACCTATAAATCAGCCGATATTTGATGACATAACATGAATTATAGATGTTGTCGTTTTAAAGATTTCCATTGAACAAGATCAAATTCACGTTTGTGTAACGAGCTTTCACTTGCGAACATTTCTAACGTACTACTATCTAGGCTAGTTCAGAAATGACCTGGACTTATAATGTCATTGGGATTCTCAAATAAATCTACAGTTGAAATAAAAAAGACCAAATTTTATTTTAAAAACTTATTTTAGCCTATCTTCCAAAGTACATGCTTGCCAAATTTCAGGTGTCTGCTATCAGTCATTCGTTACTAAATCACGTAAGAGGTGTAAGGTACACATTTATTTTTCAAATAAGTACTACTATTTTTAATACCTACCTTTATAACATAAATAAGTTATCGTAGTGAACGTTATCAATATTTGTTGCGTCTATTGCGACGTCGCTGTGTGAGCCATCTAAGCTCCCTTAGGAACTGTTCAAGAGCCTTTGCAAAGTTTGCTCGAGACGAGCTGCTTTCCCAGTTCCCTAGGTACGTATTCGTAGATACTGTTATGTCTTCAAGTTTTAAAAGAGAGATCAGCATAACTTTATAAAAAGATCACAAAAAAAATTCTAACGATTTAATCTTGTATAACAACAATAGAACTATTCATTATTTTCTTCAATCAATCATCATCATCAGCTCATTAAATGTCCCCATCGAGGTGCACGAGCCTACCCGTATAGGGTGATTAGGCCTTAGTCGTCCACGCGGGCTCAGTGCGGATTGGACGATTCACACACAACCTTCGAATCTTTTCGTAGGCGTGCATGAAGGTTTCCTCACGAAGTTTTCCTTCACCGTAAGAGCGTCGGATAATGTACATTTTCGAAAATTCTAAAACACTTCAATCAATATAATTTCGTAAATTTGGGTTTTTATCTAGTTCAAGAATTTATTTTAATGACTATATAAATAAAATTATAATTGAAATAAATAAAATGTTTATTCGAGTATTAACATATTTTTTGAGTATTTAGAACCGGCTCAAGGTTAACCAACTTAAAATGGAAAGAGCTAAACATAGCTCTAACAAGAAATAAGATTCGAAAAAATGACATTTAATAAAAGTGACCAACATAGCCTGTAATTTACAGTGGACGATGACCTGGTTACAATGGTAGGCAGCTGATAGAGGTTGACTGCGATAGATTGGTCCGCATGGAGTCATCGTTTGCTATATTAGCAATAATACCTTCTTAAGCCAACATTAATTAAGTATATAACACTCCATCAATCTCCTCTGATCAAATATCTTCTGAGGATCCAGAGCAGCTCTCCCCTTTAACCATTCTTTCTAGAAATAAGTGTGTTTTAGTAGGTTTGATTTCACCTGAAGAAAGCTATAATATGATTAGGACCTATAATAATTAGTATAACATAAACTTAATCACTTTGTTACTAACATTTTAGTAATATTCTTAAATAATAAATAAAAACCCTAAAATTAATACGATGGTCTAGAAGCTACTCGTACGTAAAGGTTTTACAATGAGGTACTTCCGACCAGAATAGGCAAAATAAATTGGTGATTCCGAGCTATACATAATTCTCAGTAAATGCAGGATCGCTTTCAAAGATAGGTTTTTCTAATAACTTATTTGTTTTACAAGCTCATCGTGTATAAGGATAGAAAATGGGAACAAACTTTTACCATTATTAACTTTGTTATTACCTTAGATTTTTTTGGGTATTATTTATCTAAAGGAATTGTAGACATTACATAATATACTCGTATATTGTATACCTACCTATAAAATTTCATCATACTTTTTATTACAGGACAAATATGTTTCGTTTTACTGTGCATCCTAGCTTTTATGAATACAAATATTTCATTTATAAAGACACGTCTTGAAATTCGAAACAAATGAAGAAATAGGCCTCGAATTCTTATAAGAAATCCTAAACAATAGGCGTGCAAGCGAATTCGGTGAGGAAATATAAAAAGAAAAAAGTGGAAGCAACAAGTGCCATCAAAGAAAGCGGGCGTCCATCAAAGTGTCGTTTTCCCGGAGCTCATTCACTGCGACGTTATTTCGCCTTTTCATTACATTACTTTAACAATATTTTTAAATGAAAAATATTTGTTTATTATTTCAGGGTTCACCTTACATCTTGTTCGAGCGGATCAATAAAACGGTTTATCTTTGTTTAGAAGAAATTAGTTTAGGAATGTGGGTTTTTAAACTAATTTTGAAAAGCCTAATCAAATATATACATTATTTTATTTAATTGAGTGTTATGTTATATCAGTTTTTAAATAAATTTTACTAAATAATTATAAGTTAATCAAAAATTTCAAGAGGTTTTGCAATAAAATCAATTATAAAAGGCATTCCGAACGTGAAAATCAGGAACAAATACTGAAACGAGAATGTTCAAGTGCATTACTTAGAATTAAAACCCTCAATTTCGTATAATGGATTTAAGATGACGAATGTTATAGGTTCATAGGGTTTTCGGTTTGAACTACGTTCAGTGCAATAATTTGTGAGCGTGTACTTATCTGTTTATTTTGGTCTGGGTGCTGCCACAGGTATAATGTGAAATATCCAACGCTTTCTGAAAGTAAAACTTTTTGAGAGATAAGTTTTTTATAACTATAAATATAAGTTTAGCTCTAGATCGTTTACTGTTGCATGCAAATCCACTCTAAATCTGACTAGGACCACATTTCATTTTGCAATCTTAGGCAAAATCATAAAACTCCCGTTCAAATGGTGTACTTTTAATTAAGACGTTTCAATCGACATCAAAATACAATAATATTCTATCATATATAAGGATGGAAAGCTTAGGAACTTGTACACTTTCATACAAATTTTAATGCTCCCAGCTCAGCATTTCCGTTTATTTCAAACCATCGGAATCAAAAACAGATTGTAAAATGCTACACCGCTATTGTGTGGAAGCGACTAACATTTTTAGGTCTTATATCTACTGCTTCATTACTTAATGCCATAGACGTTTGAACAAACATTTTTAAAAATCGCATCTCAGCAATAGGTTTAGGGGAAGCTTTTAACTCGATTGATTCACCCAAACAGCATTCATTGAACGTCGTTCGGTCTGAATAATCCCATTTGAATATTCCAAGCACTTACTTGAGGGTAATAAATACAAGATGTACTGCTATATGTAAATATAAAAATAAATTAAAAGTTACTTCATTAAATTGATTGCAGGCTATATTACTGGTATTGATTTATTTTTTATGAACTTCGTGAAACATTTACACCACATATTAAATTAATTCCTGAAATGTTATGTTTTTAATATGTTTATTTTTAAGAGCCTGTAGAAGGTAGTCGACACGGGGTTGACATATGGTTGACAGACCGATTTATCAAGAAGTGGACGATAGCACAAAAATCGCCGTCGAAAATAATTAGTCGTCGTAGAGATGATCGAAAAATATGTTCTTGAGTTCCATGCATTAGAAAGCACGTTAACTGTCAAAGGATGTTAGGTATTAGACTTGTAGCCGTCAAATTCTCATCTGTCCGCTATGGGACCACGTAGTGTGTTACAGCCCAGTCTGACCTTATCCATGTGTGGAAAGCGTGTGCCAAGAAATGCCATATTACTACCCAATCAATATTGAGTGCTAAATAGTAAATCCCTTTTAATCAAATTATATCCCACCAAAAACATTCTTTAAAAAATCTAGCCAAGTCTCGATGGAGCTGCTTGATTATCTCTAAAAAGTAATGAAATCAAGACAAAGACGGGCCAAGTCTAAGGTTCCTTACTGCAATTAATTAATTATTATGGTTAATGTTGTGTGACTTAGCCGTTGAAGAGTACACAAGGAATCAAAACTAGGTGCTTCATGACACCATTGCACCAATCTGTCGCCAGAACCGCTACCCATTGACGGTACAAATTTGCCACTAGGAAAACGGTGATTCAATAGACCATCGATTGTAGGCTTGATAAAGCCACTAACGTATAAAGAATGTTCAACGGCCAAGTCACACAACATTAACCATATTAATTAATTAATTGCAGTAAGGAACCTTAGACTTGGCCCGTCTTTGTCTTGATTTCATTACTTTTTAGAGATAATCAAGGAGCTCCATCGAGACTTGGCTAGATTTTTTACAGAATGTTTTTGGTGGGATTTTACTTCTTTTTGTAGAAACTTGAAAGGAATATTAGACGACCCATTGGGTGTAATGGTTGAAACGTCGGCTACTACACAAGGGTTCCGGGTTCGATCCCCGGCAGTACCTACAAATATTTGTGTGCACCAACATGCTGTTTGGTATTGTCTAGCGCGCTCACTTGGCGGGGCACTACCGTGCCCCCCGATTTTTGACATCGGATGAAGCGGCCCACCATGTTAAATATATATTGTTTAAAGGCGGTATGTCAATCTCTTATAGTTTGGCTGGGCTCTTTTGTTATCTAAGCAGGTCACCAGGTATCCAGATCTTCGATTATCCAAGTTATTATAGTTTTCCCTTTATGTGACCATTAAACCCTGACTCTGTACCAAATTTCAGCTCTGTGAGTTAATGGGAAGTACTAGTTCTATTTTGATGATTTTGTTATCTAAGCGGGGTCACCAGGTACTCCAGATCTTCGATTTTCGAAGTTTTCATAGTTTTCCCTTTATGTAGCCATTAAACCTAACTCTGCACCGAATTTCAGATTTCTAAGTTAATGGGAAGTACTAGTTTCTATTTTGATGATCATGAGTGAGTGAGTGAGTGTCTGTCGAAAATGCGAAACTTTGCTTTCGCTTAACGTCGGAACTAAATGACCTACAGACTTGTAATTTTGGATTTAAAGTAAGTTATTATATCTTACTAGATGACGAAAATTTCAGCGCTCTGGTATTATCCAAAGGTTCTCAAATCGGGGCCTGAAAATGCGGCGAAATGGATCCTGTAAAGGATGGTACGCAGTGTTGCTTCGCGCTCGACTTGGCGGGGGCACTGCCGTGCCCCCAGATATTGTTATAACACTGTAACGTCGCAGCTCTCCGTTCTAAATATTATAAAATTTAAGGATAGTAAAATAAAGGGAAGCTTTTAATATGTTTCTATGCTAGTAGTTCCATTTGTATTATCATTGTCTTCTGATGTATTCTTCCGAGTACAATTGTTGTCTAGTGTCTACCCTCGTTCGCACATAACATAAGATTGGTTTAATCATTTTGAAACAATGCGTGCTATGCCACGGATCACTTTCGGCTCATGGAATTAATTTATCACGAGGACGCCTTACTTGATGCGTGTTTGTGTTACGAGAACGTTAATTATGGAAATTTTCGGGGTGTCACGGCGAATTCTTGAGACCATTATTACGAGCAACAGATGCTTATAGAGTGTGCGCCAGGGCCCATACTTTTAGAAATAGGGCACTTGGTCAAACAATATAATTCAAAACCTCACGATGTTTTCCTTCACCGTACGAGCGTCGGATAAACGTACATATAATTTCGAAAATTCGATTTGAATACCTTGGTACGTGGCGGGCTTTGATCCTGCACACTCCAGATCGGATGCCAACATCACTCCGATGAGCCACCGACGCTCCCATATAGCCTATGATTGCATTTGCATACCTAGTTTCACATGGTTACGTAGGAAACAGGTCGAAAAGTGAAATAACTTGTGTAATGGTTGAGACGTCGGCTATTACACCAAGGGTACCAGGTTCGATCCCCGAACATTACAAACATTTGTGTGCATGATCATATTTTTTTGTATTGGCTGGGTGCTGCTGTGTATAATTTGTATGTATTTACAAAAAAAAGTATATTTATCCGTTGTTTCGTACTCATATAACAGGCTAATGCTTGATTTGGGGCTAGATTGCGGTTGTGAATGTCAGTGGATATTTATTTATTATATGCTGGCAAAGGAGCACACACCCTTCCTGATAGTAGAGTAGCTGGCTTCTATTAAATTCATTACAACCGTGATCCCAAATCTTATTATCTTATCAAAAAACTTATTTTAATATACGTACAAGTAGAAGACCCTGTTCTAAGTCACCCATGTGGGATGTCCATGACTCATTCTCGATTAGGTCATTGATTGTACAATTGGGATACATCAATGTCATTTGGGTAGGCTGGTAGGTAGGTGCACGTTGGTAGGGACGTATGAGCTGATGATGATGATGAAAATGCTAACTGGCACCCGCCTTACAAGTGTAGAGATTTCAATAGAGCGCTTCAAGTGAAAAAAAAACAAAATAAATAAAATAAATATTCACTGACATTCACACAGCGCCATCGAACTCCAAGTAAAGCGTGAAGCCTGTATTTTGGGTACTAAACAACATATATACATACTTATATAGATTTTTTTGTAAAAACATAGAAAGAAAGAAAGAAAAAAATCTTTATTCAAATAAATCTGTTACAGATACTTTTGAATCGTCAAGTGTTATTATTATCATATTTTTTGTGACTCTATCACCGGTTCGGAATAAGTAGGATCTTCGAGAAGAGCCGGCAAGAAACTCGAGTTACTCTTTTAATCTTTTTATATCAGTGGTTACAGTTTTGTCATTTACCTACACATAGATTTACAATAATTTATTACAAAGATTTTGTAACTGGAACACTAAGTGCAAGACCACACATCTTTATCCGATAAATATTCTTCTATTGTATAGTAACCTTTTTTCATGAGGGTTTTTTTAATCTTTAATTTAAACTGGTGAAAAGGCAATTCGGCAAGATTTTGTGGTATTTTATTAAAGAATGTTATGCCTCTTCCAACAAATGATTTTCCTACTTTACTTAGTCTAAGATTTGGGACAGCAAGTTTGTTTTTGCTCCTAGTATTAAAGTTATGTACGTCACAATTTTTTTCAAACAAATGAAGATTTTTGTTGACATAAACTAGATTATGGTAAATGTATTGGGACGCTACTGTTAAAATATCGATTTTTTTAAATACTTCCCGAAGTGAATCACGTGGTCTAAGGTTATAAATTAAACATATTATACATGTTTGTACACATGTTGTAATAAATGTTTGTACTGCCCGGGGATAGAACTCGCCACTACACCAAATAGGTCGTCAAATGAACTGTTATTAAAAAAATAATTGTTATTTTAAATTCAGTACTAACACCATACTTGTATGTCAACCAACCCGCATTGTGTATAATATAACTATATTTTGTACAAAACTTAAACCTATCGGAGGACACACACTAAATCACTTTCCCCATATTTACTGAGGAGTCGAAGCAATTGACATCGCATATACGGGGACAATATCCGTTGCAATCGCAATCTGGGACACTGACCTGTACCATGATGCGCTTACATACCCAGTACGGTGCATCGACTTCTAGCTACGGTTATGCTTTAACATGACATACATATTGATAAATATATTAAGGAATATACTTTTGGCAATATACTTTTACAAGATGTTAAATAGGTAACATATAAAAATTAACGTCTGAGGAACGGTAGACAGTAGCTAAAATATTATTTAAGATTAAAAGAGGAAAATGTTTGATCGCGCAGGACCCAGGCTTCAGTAAAATTGTGCTAAGATCAAGCCATTTACTTTAATAGCCTGTGATAGATCAATGCTGGACGTAAGGTATGGGGGGTTACTGCCATTTCATAATACAGTATTACTATAAACGTCAGCGTTTTGTACCAGAAAAGTAATATTATTGTAATGCTGTTTGCTGAGATAACTTAAGCGCACTGTGCACCCCGTTCACCGATTGTGAAGGGTTCTGTCCTAATCTATACGCTTTCTACGATTGTTAGAAACAGTACCTGCCCTTAGAAAGATTACAATGAATGAGAGCGCTGCTACCGGTTTTAAGAGTATACTAGGTATTTTGTCCCTAGCAGCGGTTAAGTAGTAGCTTAAGTGAAAAGTGTCCTAGGCATCAAAAAGAGTTATGACAATTATATCGGATTAGAATAGTGAATAAAGAGTGTTGGTGTCTCATTGGTGTGGACTGCCTTTCGATTTGGAGGATGCAGGTTCAAATCCCGCCAAGTACCAAGTTTTGCAACGCTCTCACGGTGAGGGAAAACATCGTGATGAAACCTGTGCACGCCCGCGAAGAGATTCAAAGGATCAAAGGTTATGTATGAAGTGGCCCAATCCGTACTGAGCCCGCGTGGTCGGGAAGGCTTGTACCCCTCGGTGGGGACGTATATTAAAGCTGATGATGAAGAATCTTGCAGGTTTCGGAATGTACATTAAGCCGTCGGGCCCGATTACAATCGATTTCGCCTGCGTGGTTGGTATCGGCCAAATCTGCCTACATTTACGGAATTTAAGGTACATCTGAAAGCAAATTTGTATAGAGACAAGATACTAATGCTCAATATTAATACTCTTTAACGTTTAATCTGCTGGGAATAATAAGATGATGCCATATCATTTCGGTTCTTTTTACCTACACCATTTTTGAAACGTATTATGTATTCTTTACTATTATATTAATACAAGAACACAATATACACATAAGATACATACATCTACATTATATGGTTTACCCCGGCTTATATATTTTTGTTTTAACCCAACTGTTTAGGCACGTATGTATTGACTTTAAGCAATCTATCCAGAGACATATTACGGTAATACGTTAACAGTGGGCAAACATCGAGCAGTCAATCCTGTGTACAGTCGTGCCCATTAACGTGTTAATATTAGAGTTGATTTATGAGAAGACAAACATTTACACAATGTCAACAATTTATGTGATATTTATTTTTTGTATGAAGGGATGTAACAAAACGTTACCAACGTTAAATAAAAATTGTGTGTTACATTAAATTATGTTGAAACGTAAGAGTTCTATACTTATATTCTATCATTTTCTGTGTATTATGCTAGAAAAACATTCACATGTTTATTTTCCCTATTCGACATAGGTAACACGTAAATTCTTAACATTTATTTAACAATTTAAAAAAATAATTTAAAATGATGATGATAGACCTTTTATCATTTTCGCTAAAATTATAAAATAATCATAACATTACGTAAATGTTTAGGAAACTTATCTATTGATAATGACTTTAACCTGGGGGTTAAACTAAGATAACGTTACGAGTCGCTTATACTAGTCTTATACTAAGCGCACCAATCAACAAAGTAATAATTATAATATAAATAGTTGTTTTATATTTTCTGAGTACCTTTATAGTCCTACACTACCAGAGAGTGGCTTTATTTATGTTGCTATTTTTAGGTGACATTTGCAGTAAATCCTGATGTTATTTTACCGCTAATATCCCTCGTCCCCAGTCTGTGTTTTTGTTTACGAATAGTTTGAGATGATCTATTTGTCACGACAGTTTATTCAACTTACGTAATTCTTTTGTTAGTTTTTTCGCCTACTACTACGAGCCCCACAATATCTACAGCTGGAAATTGCCATCCCCATGTTTTCCAACAATGTGAATTTTCAGTTTCCATGCGACCAGCCCCAATGTGTGGTTGTTTTTGGCGGGTTGCTTTTATAATTATGTGAGATTCGTTTATGGATTATTGAAAGAATCCCATTTAATGTTTTAATTGAAAATTGTACTTATAAATAATATTTTGAAAGGTTCACACTTAATGGCGTTGTATTTTTACAGCATTAAATAAGATAATAGGGGCTATTGTTCCATACACTCTTTATCTTAATAACTGTACATTGGGCTTGATAAATCACAAACGATTTTTCTAACAACGTTGTACCACGCCGCTATTCTGTTTTATTTTTAAATGGTTCTAGAATTTTCATATAATTACTTTGCTTACTGCATTATATTTTACTAATATATCTCGCTACCGCGCTGTTTTATCTTCACGAAAAGATCGTGGTTATGATTGACTTTGCCATTTTCCATACAGTACAGCAAGTAAAATTTATATAGTATAGAAACCGATTTAAAAGGCAACGCAATACCACGTTACTTCAGATATTAGCCATGAGTGTTTTATTATTGTTTGTTGATGTTTGATATGCTAATGTAACAAATAGAAACCTCGATTCACAATGTCGTTTTTCACTGATTTTCATTGAATTTATACTGCGTATTCAATAGGAATAAGAATCGGCTATTATTTTGTTTAACCATGAGTATTAAGGGTTATCTAGAATCAGCTAAGGGTTGTCCAGAATCAGCTAGTTAGAATTTAATATGAAGGCCGAAATAGGCCTAGCCTACATAATTGGGATGGCTTAACTTAGCTGTCAATATACTTTTAAACCACCAAATTACTTGCCAGCGAATGGCTGCCAAAAAATTTGGTATCAGATCGGCAGGTTTATTAAATAATCCCCACCATGATTAAAAAAGGGCTATTCTTTAAGTTGTTTATTAGGCCTCCTTCAGAAACTTCTGTGTGGATTTCTATATAGTAGGTGACTATATTTTGCCTATATAAAATCGATGATTTCTTATTTCAGTGGCTTAACACAATAATATATTCCAAGGGAATCAAACAACATTTAGCAAACTAGACTCTGGCGACCCTACATTAAACCAGCCGCAGTAGGTTACCGGTCAATATCCTGGATGTTATCTGAGGAAAGTTTAATTCTAGCAGAAGCATGAATTGATCGGCGTTAGTAGTATACATTACTTTCTTCAGGATTCACTCAGCTACTCCATACAAATTTTTCGACCCATTTGGTGTAATGGTTATTCGGTCGGACTACACCAGAGTTCCGGATTCGATCACCGGGCAATACAAAAATGAACATGTCTGTCCTGTTGTATTGGTCTGGATGTTTCTATGTATATGTATATTTACAATACAAGTATTATAAGTATGTTAATTCGTGTATAGAATCCATATTACAGGCCAATTGTTTGGGGCTAAATGCGCTGTGTGATATTTATTTATTCAGTATATATTGATTCATATTTTTTTATAAAAATATCACAAATGTATACTAAAATTCTTAAATATCTAAGTTAAAGATACTAACGTTCTTAAATATCTAAGTTAAAGATTCCCTAAATAACTATTAACTTAATAAGGTGCTTTCAGGAAAATTTATTTCGTATGAAGTTTACTTAATTTGCTGTCAACTTAATTAGTTTTAAATAAGAATGGCGTATAAGATTATTTTTGTTACAACTTTTACCTTAA
This sequence comes from Leucinodes orbonalis, assembly GCA_019425675.1. NCBI lineage: Eukaryota > Metazoa > Arthropoda > Insecta > Lepidoptera > Crambidae > Leucinodes > Leucinodes orbonalis. Next base: position 45,111 of record PQWD01003206.1, read on the forward strand.
ATGCGTACAGTTTCATCAAACCAATATATAATTTAATGTAGGTATACGAGACAATAAACGACTATAATTTTAACCAAAACTGATAAAGTTACTGGTGGGGGCTAGATAAAAAAATCGAACGACCGGGAAACTTGGTGCAGAATAGGAATATTCTATGTCCAGCAGTGGGCTGGGTTAGGATAAAAGGAGAATGAAAATGTCACTGACCCGTAGTACTTCTAGTAGAGATCTCTTTCAGCAAGATGTCACGGGACTTCCGGGCTTATAACAGCGGGTTAAATAGTTTTGTGTAACAATAAATCATTACTTGTATGACAATAATTAATTAATACATAGTATTAGCTAGCTATTACATAATATATACCTACATACATGCCTAAACAGTCTTATGACTGCCTGGTATTCATCCGCGTCGATGAATAAATGAAACAGCTGAAATAATAATCGTATTTGATTTCGTGCCCTAGTTTAGTTCTACAATTCTGAACAGTTTACACAGCATCAACAATTTTCATTTAATAGTTGCTTAAATAGATGAATGCACAAAAGGTATTACAATAATATTTCTCATACAAATTACGGGTTTTCCAACAATTCGACACACGTGTGTCTAGTTGGTAAACTAAAAATTATGACATTTAGTATTCCGTCGGACCCGCTAATATTTGGACGATTGACAACATATTAAAACTTAAATCACTTTTATGTTTTTACCAACTGGACACACTCAGGGATTTATTATTCTTGTAACTACGAAATTATTACTTGAATTTTGTTTACTTTTATAGAATCTATTTCTAATCTTAATTTATCTTATTCATGTGGTTTAAACTTTGACAAACTAATTTACTTTGAAAAATTGATTTTAACTTCAATTACTTACTAGTTATTTCTTCATTCCGAAGATCAATAAAATATTGCATGGGCATTTTATTCATCCATTTTCAATTTTTGTCCTCACCAAAATGATACTAAGGCCTCAAACTCAACCTGCGTAAAAAATGTTTCATCAAGTGAGTGAAACTACCGTAGGACTAAAGTTTCCCTTCACCTAATTTACTTTTGCTCTTTTAAGGGCAACACACTTTATTTTTGAAGAGTTATAAGCGTCCATGTGTGACGGTAATATAAATAATAAATAAATATTTACTCACGTTTACAGAGTGCCACATAGTACCAAACTTAGCATTTAGTCTGTAAGGTACTAAACAACGATAAACATACTTTATATATATTTGTAAATACATACATATTATACATAAAATACCCAGACCAATACAAACAGACATGTGCATGCACACAAATTTTTGTTTTGCCCAGGCATCGAACCCGGAACCCTTGGTGTAGTAGCCAACGTCTCAACCATTACACCAAATGGGTTGTCTAAGATAGAAGACAACATCAAAACTAAAGAAAACTATGGAAACTCACCACGACAATGTATTTAGAGAGCCAATCAGTTCTGCGAATCTGCATCGCGCCAATAAAGTTTCAGCATAGGTTTTAATTATTAATGCATACTGTTACGTAGAACCCTAATTTTGGTCGCCCATAGGCTCATTGCATACATTTTTTAAGGCAGAGAACCATTTGCGCTTGCTATTTTCTCGGTGAAGCTGTAAAAGCCATCAGCGAAAAAATATGAGTTTAAGTATTTTGTAAGTTCTTAAGTCTAAGAGCCTCCTGCACTCGCCAACTGCCCGATATAGCTTAAACCATCTGCGACCAGGAGGGAGCATTTAGAAAATAAAGGCTACGTTCAATTGGTGTCGTGGCAAGGGACCCTAGGTGCACAACAAAATTGCAGATCAACAGTCCAGTAGTAGCCAAGGCAGGGGTCTACATGCGTGTTTTTGATTGCTTGGTCATTGTAGTTAATGGATGAGGTAATGATGAAGAACTTAACGTAAGTAAGACCTTTTATTTCCATACCCATAATTTTAGAACTTTCTAACTAATTAAGTACCGGTTTTGTTCAGATAAATAACTAGCGCGATGTGTTCATGTTAGGTACCTACGAGTAAAGTTAGATTTTCCGTTTTTGCTGACATCTCGGTCGGCGACCTTTATACATTGGTGACCCGGCCTGACATTTTCAGTAAGAACATAGGATCAAACAAATATGTACGGGTAATTGGTATATAGAGTCTTCGATAACTAACCAGTATTTGGCAAGAACCCAAGTATTTGACAAGAGTATTAATAGTAGATAATATTCGTACAATGTTCATACTTATTACTAACTTATCAATAGCCAGGTTATACGTTAGACATACAAATATAAATATGTAATTATCGCTCTTTTTTTTTTCAAATTTTACAATCGTAGTCTTGATAACTTAGCCGGCATAACTTCTACTGGAAAGCTATCCGGAGGGTTCAGCTGGGCTGGGCGACATTTTGAAAGTTACGTCAAGTCCTTATGTCTACGAGTCCACAATGCTAAACGAAAAAAGTCTTATGTAAAGCAATACGTTAGGACGTATTGCTACCCATAGGTAGCTGAGACATATACACTTACCGCTCGATTAGCTCATAAGTTTAAAGTCATTAAACGGTCAATAAGAGAGATTTCAATTTACCGACATAACTCGCCAGATCAGCAAATTAAAATGGCAATGGGGAGTTTACGTATGTCCCGGAACGATGGTCGTTGGAGTGGATGAGTTCTTAAGTGAAAACCGTGTCATGGCAAGCGTAGAGTAGGTAGGACGGCCTCCGGCCAGATGGCCGACGAGTTGCGAAAGGTCTATGGTGGAGGCTGCATTAGGAAGGTACTGGATACAGGGTGCAAATGGGGGAGACCACAATAGTTTTAAGTGTAGTGTCAACGATGTTTATGATTTTTTAAATACACATTTGGTTTGGGTGAAGATAGTACGTATAACCATTAGTGTTTTATCATAAGCATTTCCTCTGGGCACGAGAAATATTTTTTAGCTTTGCAAATTTATACTCAGCGCAATAACTGAAGAGCTCTAATATGTGTTAAGCACTCACAGAACAATTCCTATATCCGTGACGAGTCGTTTGCAAATCAAAGAACCATCGTAGGGTGGGGAACCATCATAGGAGGCGAAACTCAGTCTGCCGCGCGCCGCAAACTAGCGCGCACGTTGCGCGCTCCCCGCTATGCCTCTGTGAATTACGTGAAAATTTGTTAAAGGTAAATCGGGAAATTGAAGTTTTCATTTAATTTTAAACGAAAGTCAAATGAAGGGTTCAAAGTGATTGTTTAATTAAAATAACAGCTACACATATTCTGTAGGAGAAAAAGTTTTATGGTTTTTTGTTGGTTACATACTAAACTTACGTCGCATACAAAATTTCGGCTTTCTAGCACTTCAGAAAGTAGCCAAACATTTTGATGATCATTAGTGTGTCAGTTACGAAATCGGCGTATTTTAGGTATCAATAAAATCTAAAGTATTAGAGCTATTCAATTAAGTTTTTGTATGTATAATAAGTCTATTGATGCCATCATATCCTGAGAATATTAACTATCTGGTACATCGGAAACTTACTCTATGAGAGTTCAAAAATACGACGAAACACTTCTAGAAAAGGTAGGTAATGCCGCTCTTGCGCTTCGTTTGACTCGTCTTGGCGCGAGCACTACCGTGTCCTCAGTTTATCGCTATGTAACTTTATAATCACACAAAAAATTGGTTAAAATTATTTACAAGACTGTCTTAATGGAGCACCTATTTAAAAATTAAAGAATGGATAACTAAATGTCATTTATAATTATCATTCCAAATTGAAACCTGCATAATATATGTACATAAGGCTACATCGTGGACGACCTCATTTACGTAGCTTATTTATTATTTTGGGGGCAAGCAGATAATCCTTCTTAACCAGTTAGGAAAACCACTTAATCCCTTGATACTAGTTCAAAACATACCAAAATGCAAATTGGATTAAGCTAGATATACTTGCCACGACGTCTAAGTAGATACATTTTGAATATCCATCATTATCATCAGCATAATATATAAACTTCCCCACCGAGGGGCTACAGCCTACCCGTGATTGGTGTACAGGCCTTCAGGCCGCAGGTCCACGCGGGTCCAGTGCGGATTGGCCGACTTCACCCACAATCTTTGAATCTCATCGTAGGCGTGCGCAGGTTTTCTCACTCAGGTGCGATGTTTTCCTTTATCGTAAGAGAAAAAAAGGAGAATGAAAAGAACATGGAGGCACCGACGCTCTTAAACTGAATATCATATAATCTTCAAAGTTATCTCCGTCAATTTTCTTTTATTTTCGTAAGAAATATTTTTTGTAATAAATTTATTAATATTCGAACCCATCGGCAGTCCATACCACTTTATTTGGTGTTATTTTTGCCGCTTTAACAAACAGTAAGTATTCAAATCACCTTTTGATAACACAATAAATTCTAAGAAATAGTCTTTGCATGGGTGTGTATATATTTATTCATATCATTCATGATATTAGAAAACAGCAAGTGAACTATAATGTTTAATAACTGTCAATGTTTAATGTTGAGTCTTCATTTCATTTAGATTAAGATTTTTTAAGGTACTTGTTTATAGCATGAACAATGCTTACTACATTTATTTTGAATAATTTTGTTTAAACTATTCGACTTACCAACATGAAATGAATAGGTAATCAAGATATCACGTCAGTGTTTGTTTGCATCGTGCTTCTGCCCTAAAAAGACACTTTTGTTTATAAATGGCTGCTCTCTCGTAATTAGATACGTCAATTATTTTGGTTTCTATGTCGATCTTTAACAAGGCTCAGGGTATTAGGACCTTTACAGAAATTACTGTAAGAATATATACATTTAAAGATTGCGATGTAAACATAAGGTTCTTTAGTGTTATAGGCTCATCTACGCCAAAACAACCAAAATTTTTTGACGTCGTTTTTTAATTCAGTATTTTTTAAGATTTATTGAAATCAAAGATCTCTCTCCGACCACAATCGTAGTCCACTTCTGGGGGGTTAATATATCATCATAAAATATGTCAGAAGTGTTATCAAATCCAAAAGTACACGTACTAAACCTTTATACATTTGCATCTTTAATTTACGTCAAAACCAATTTTCGTAAATTTTTTGGCCAAGTAAAATTTTGTAATTTTTCCGTCAATTATTTAATTAGATCCTGTCAACAGCCTTTATAAATCGCGTCTGATTTTTATTAATAAAAAAATTGATTTCCCGTTCAAATTTTGCACCCTTTTGACTTAAACTTCAGATTTTTTTTCTTTTACAATTTTATTTACGCTTAGGTGATTCGATGTTACTATATATAGGTCAAACTTAGCGAATAGTTTTAACCAGGGAAGGCGATCAACAAACTACTAATGCATTTATTTAATGACAGCTTGTATTTATTAAATGAAAATTTATAAATTAATAGGGATGTTGATTGACAGGGAAAAAAATGGACTTAAATATATGGCATCACAGTATTATGATTTCGTCATGACCGACGCACTATTATACGTTATTTTTGTTATATGTTATATACAGCATTCGGAATATGTGTGCGTTCGATTAATAAGCAAAATAATAAAAAAACAAAAATAGCAAAAATTTGCGTTTTACATATTTATTTGTAAAACGCAAATTAGTATTCGGTTGTATTTTAAAAAACAAAATTGCTTTTGTAAGTTAATTCACTTACGGCAACAGCAGTAGATTAGGGCAGCCTTTTTGACAAATAAAAGTATTGCATTTAGAACTTAATTTTTTCTCTCTTTTCACATTGTGAATTTCTTGTGTGAGTTAATACGTATTTATTTTTTCTGTTATGTATTTTGCCTCTTATCTTATGTAGGTAAATGAATTGAATTCATCTTATTTCTTTTCTTTTGTCTTATATTATTTAAAAACTTACATAGAAAACACCTATCCAGACATCATCTAACAACGGCTCTAAACAAATCATTGTGTCAATAAGTGGTGGTCGCCCTAAACTTGTTTTTCTGTTTCCCTATCGCCATTTGTAAACTATTTTGGTCCATTGAACAACAGTCCAGTCAGTTATCACAGTGTGTCCTGTCACTTTCACTCCCAAAGCCTATACGTCAATGGACGTAGCCCGTATGTTTTGTTCTCTTACAACAGTTCTCTTTACTACTGTTTGCATTTTTTTAAGCTATAGGTGCCAAACGAGTAGACGGCTCCTCTTATGGTAAATGACACTGCACTCATGTCGATATCTAGGGGATCGTCTCTGTAAGGTCGTGGTATTAATTCGGCTGAGTCCACCCAAAACGTGCAATGCTTAAAAACCGTTGCATGACTCTACCACGAAACAGTGTGTCACCAGTTTGGCACTACCCAGAGGGCACTGGTCTCATGGGTAAACCTACGGACGCGGGTAACATCGACCCCCCTTTTTCATTAGTTTTTATGAATACCTATTTAAAGTTTTATGTTTGCGGTTATTCATTTAATACTAAAACTGAGCAGAGCAAGTATCTCCTTTCCTATGAATTGCATGACTTAATACCTTATATCAAAATTGTTGTACTTGTATTAAGAATAATACAATCTTTTAAAGACTTTGCACTGTCTTGCCCTTTCATGTTGTTAATTTTCTATGTTTGTGAGGTTGTCTGGAAGAGATCGCTCCAAGCGATAAGGCCGCCTGAATTGCATTATTTCCCTTTATTTGTTGTTAAATATGTATCTTTTTTTTTGGTGTGCAATAAAGAATCATATCTATCTATCTATCTAATCAATTATATATACAAATTAACTAAGATCTTTAATCGAATTCAAATGTGATTGTATACCTACACTATTACCAATAATCGGGATCGTAGGCAGATCATGAATACCAGATAGCAGTTAATTGAAACAAGGCATTGTTATACGGCAGCCTATTAAATTGAAGTAGGACGAAATTGATCAACCTGCATGGTTCAATTGACCATACAACAAACGTTATGATAGCATATGATTAAAAACTATTACAACTGATTATGTATTTATTTACCTATCTGTAAAAAAGATGTTGGATGATTTCAGTATTAGTACATTAAAAAATTGGCTACTACTACTATAGATTTATTATAAGATAGTGGAGTCGTAAAATAGTGGTTCGACGTTCTCTCTCTCTCTTCAACCTATTGCAGTCCACTGCTGGACATAGGTCTCCCCCATTTTGCGCCAGACATCCCGGTCCTCCGCCTTTAACGGTTCGACGTTAATTTCGTTTAATTCAAATTTCGTTGTTAGATTCAATGGTCAATAATTACATTATATACTTTTTAAATTATATCAATGCCATTAAAAGCACACTTTTCACCACTTTGAAGTGTCTCTCGCGCAAACTATTCAATTTATAAAAAATATATTTTCAGGACCTACACCAGACGTGTGGGTTCGATGAAAAAAAACACTTTTTTTTAAATAAATATCTACTACACAGCGCCATCTAGCCCCAAGTTAAGTGTTAAGACTGTATTATGGGTACTAAACAACGGATAAACATACATATATATATTTTTTGTAAATACATACATATTATACATAGAAAACACCCAGACCATTACAAACAGACATGTCATGCACACAAATGATTGTACTGCCCGGGGATCGAACCCGAAACCCTTGGTGTTGCGGCCGACCTCTCAACCTCAACACCAAATGGGTTGTCAAAAAAATACTTTACAAAATGAATTACTTTTTGTTAAAACGGTAATAATAAATTAATGGTTATACAAAAACACATACCGACATGCGAACAGTCATGGATGTATCCCAAAAGAAGTATTGTATGTTATATATCAACATAGAAAACACAATTAAATTATGGTTAAGAAATCATTTAATTACATCAAAAGTTTCAGTTAAATCCACGTAAAAAACTTGTATGTGCCACTTACTAAATGTAGTAAGAATCTAGTAAAAGAGTTGCTATAATAAAGAATAAAACCTAAAACAAATAAAAAATATCAGTCACCCAGGAAAACCACTACTGTTGAAACAGGTTTTGATTTTATTATACGTTCTATTATCAACTTTAGCCTCTAACACCATCAGCCTAAACTGATCCATTGTGTGTTTAAGACCCACGTCAAAGGTATAATAGCCTGCACCCGACAATTTAACAACAAAACATATCCGCATATGTAAACCTACAAAGATAAACGCTGATTCAATACTATAAGTATTTGCCTGGTGTCTACTGGCAGGAAATTAATAATAATTTCCGTCAACACTCCAGATGCAGATGTCATGGTCAGGCGTATCAACTATCGGTGAGTGAACTGAACGTCTCGGTCATTTAATGGCATATAAAAATAAACGTAAAAGTCTATGATTAAACTTGAACTTTTTTAGTTCAATCAAAGACTGTCAAAATTAAGAATGATCACTAACTTTACTAGAACATTTTTAATGCATTAATTACCACACTTACTGGTTGTTTTACTCGAATACTTTTAATAGTACAGCAGCTTCAGGGGGGTCACCGCAATCTCTGATTGGTGAGGACTATTTCCTTCCAATCTGGAGGCTGCATGTTCAAATCTAACCACGTACCAATGTGTTTTAGTTTTCTAAAACTTTCAATACCTCGGTCTCTAAAGTGATATTTTGCTTTTCTTTAGGAACTGAAATAATAAATGTATAATATATTTAATATTGTATTTTTAATCGTATTTAGACGCTCGTACTGCTAATGGATTTCGATATAACATTATAAGTAGGTATAACATAATTAGAGTCATATACTTACCTTAAATCAAACCAGCATTCGAAAGTTATCTGCTGTATAAGGAATTCAATAATTTACCGTTCGGTATTCGAATTGACCTGCGCACCCCAATTAATCCCTTGCCGAGTTAAAGATTTGAAATCAAAGTGGGAGAATCTGTCATTACGTGTAATTAGGGTTCGATTTTCAATCGTTGGTAATTTGGACTCCTATTAAATTAAAGTTACCGTTACTGCTAATTTTTAGATCAAGTTATGCACAACTTTAATGTAAGCTACTTTTAACTTTGGAGATCAGAATACTAATATTTGATCTCTCTTGTGTCTTTTTCACTTGAAATCATGTAATCGAAATTTTTAAAACACATTTTCAATGAATAGTTTGAATCTAGTTTCACAAGAGATTCAATATTTTTGTTAATGTGCACTTTCGTATGCGACATACCAAATCTTAGGCGAATTGCTAATAGATGTGAACTCCCTTGTGATTCAAGGGTTTTACCAACCTTAACGTTGATAGACATAGATAATCATTTGACGAGGCAAATAGTGCCCTGTCTCGGGTAATGCATTGGTTCACAGTAAATAATTTATTGTTGAATACTAAAAAAACCAAATGTATTGAGTTTAGTACGCATAATGTAAGACAAGTAGAAACCAATATCACTCTTTATAATGAAAAATTAGAATTTGTTAGTTCAACTGTTTTTCTTGGAATAAGTATTGATAATAGACTTCAGTGGGGACCTCATATTGAATCCCTTGCTGGAAGGCTTAGCTCAGCGGCATATGCGGTTAGGAAAATAAGACTTCTGACAGATGTTGAAACAGCAAGATTGGTATATTTTAGTTATTTTCATAGTGTAATGTCATACGGCATGTTGCTGTGGGGTGCAGCTGCTGACATACAAATCATTTTTGTACTGCAAAAAAGAGCAGTTCGCGCTATTTACCAACTTAAACCCCGTGATTCTCTAAGAGAACTTTTCAAAGAAATTAGTATAATGACAGTAGCGTCACAATATATTTATGAGAATTTAATGTACGTGCGTAAAAATACTCATATGTTTGATAAAAACTGTGATCTTCACAGTCTCAACACTAGAAATAGAAACAAACTTGCTGTTCCAAATCTTCGGCTACACAAAGTGGGTAATTTTTTTGTTGGTAATTGTATAAAGTATTTTAATAAAGTACCACAACATATTGTCGATCTTCCCTTACTTAAGTTTAAAGCTATAATTAAAAGTACCCTTTTGAAAAAAGGATATTACTGTGTTAACGACTATTTAGCCAATAACATTATTTGGTCTTAATGTGCTCGCATTGTGTTCCAAGTAAAAATAATGTAATTAGGATGATAATATAGAATTATATAAATTAGACATATTACAGTTATTAAAAACCAATAGTATTATATAAATTTTGACTCGAAATGAGAACATTGTAAACCCTATTTTTTTTTAAAAAAGTGTAACTACATGAGTTTCTTGCCGGTATCTTCTCGGTACATAACAACCTCCCGAACCGGTGGTAGATTCATTAAAAATTACTTCTTGACGATTCAAAAGTGTCATGTAATGATTTATTTGAATAAAACATTTTTTGAGTTTAGTAATGATAACTCTATAGCCAAAGAAATGGCGCCAAAAACCTCAGTAATTTTTTGCCACCCCTGATAACTGTTTACGTCGAATAGTGGGTGGTTAAGGTAGCTTTATCATACGTGAATTAATGACCTGCCAATTCAATATCGACAGCATTTCACCCACATTGTATAAAGTTTCCTAATAGAAAAAGATCGGTTAAACTTTCGGTATGCATGCGACGTCTCTCCCAGGTACCAAACTTACAGTATTTGGTTCACTGAACGTCCAAACATTTCTTTATGTAGTATCATTTTGTAGCTCAGCCGTTACAGTACTGTTATCACGGGTGGAGATTGACTTTACAAATATTTCTTGTTGAATTTTTTTATTCAAACTATTACAGACCTCTGCTGGACAAAGATATTCTACATCCATTATTGTTTTTGTTGATGTAAGTATTAAACCTTTAATTATCAAAAGCCACCCTATACTGAATTGTCTCACTTGATGTGTTATTAAACTTGCCGATCCGGAAAATTTACTTATACTGAGGCAAACATTTTATCATTTATTCATTAAACTTAACAACTCAAGGATCAGCTTAACTCTACTTAAATTGATATAATTATGAAATAGTTTAACTAATTTGGGTGTATCTCTCCTTTCTACCTATTTGCATATTCCTAAGTATTGAAATTGTATTCAAGTATTTCTTATTATTACAAAATTTCAAAAAAAAAATTACCGGCGTTTACTTATTAAAAGTGTTTATGGTTATGTTTGTTTCTTCCAAATATATAAATATAGTATATTTATGTGTAGTAAACCGCAAAAGTTTAGTTCTAATTAATTCAAATGAATGAAACACACGTAGTTATGGTTTATCATTTTAAAGACAAACGTCAAAAACAAAAACGTGCTTATAGTAGGTATTAAAATTTTTCTAAATTAGATTTTCTTAATATTTAACACCTAGTTAATTTTTTATAGTTGCAACAATCCGTCCGCAACACATTTTATTGACATTTATGCTACGCCTAGCTGATTTACTTAAAATAAAAATAGATTTTATTTAAATCACCGAATACATACTTCAAATTCATTCAAACACGAATCACTGCCTTTATTATGAATATCGCTGAAATGAACTCAGTATTATTATAAAAAACGCAATTGACACATGTTATAACTTTGTTTTGTCAAATGGCAGGTTCTAAGGCAACATTTCTGAAATATATTTTACTATTTCTTTCTATAAATGAAATTTATGTTTTATATAATAAAATCTAATATACCTCGAGGCAGTTCATTGATACCATTCATTGATTCCTTTGTAGAAAAAAATTAGCTTGCACCAAAATCAGTCCCCAACGCTTTCAAATTTTTGGGGGCGTTGATGCCTCATCTTATTGTTATTATTTCAATTAAAAATAATATTGGTGGCGAAGATACCATTCATTCAAACAAATTTCTCACGACGTTTTCTACATAAGGATCATTTATAAATGCGAAAATAATACCTAGAGTCCTATAAATTACCGGTACTTGCGCTTGCTTACATGTTCAGGCAAGTTTACAGAACCTTGGTAACGATGAGCCATAAATTTTATACCCCTCCACGGCTGCTCCTTGGAATTTTGCATCGCCCTTTGTTATTAAAAATAATTTCAGTCTCTGTTTTCTCCCCTAATGAGCCATAATTATAAATTACCAGGATAAATTGGTATTATTTCACTTTTAATGCTTGTTTTCACTATCAAAAAAAAGCTGACAAAATCAACAAATAATTATTATAACACACTCGTATTGATCAAAATAAAATACTCAAAACGTATAATTTGTAAAGTAAATAAAATGAGATTGAAAACTTTTCATAATCATTTGGAAAATATATACAGGCAGATTTATTAACTGCACACTGTGTGGGTACACAGGTTAATTACCTCACAAACGTTTTAGTAAAGTAATTATATTTTACATAGATACGAATAGATATAATTTTGACGACCCATTTGGTGTAACAGTTGAGACGTCGGCTACTACACCAAGGGTTCCGGATTCGATCCCTGGCCAGTACAAACATTTGTGTGCATGAACATATCTGTTTGTAATGGTCTGGGTGTTTTCTATGTATAATTGTATGTATTTACAAAAAAAATATAAGTTTGTTTTTTAGTACCTACCTTAACTACAAGCTTGCGCTTAATATGGGACTAAATGGCGCTGTGTGAATGTCAGTGAATGTTTATTTATTTGTTTAATAGAGATCCCTTCCAAATAACCAACCAACGAAAAAGAAGGAGACAGCTGGTAGAACCAATATCCATGTAAGGGAAAAAGGGATAGTTTTATAAGTATCCCTTTTTGCATACATGGATATTGATATGATATTTATAATTTAAAACTTAAATTTCAGCAATCAATCCCAACATTATTCAACTTCACGAGGTCAACCGTCACTAACGGATTCAAATCACGATTCCGTAAACACTTTTAAAACCTTAAATACTATAACGTTGTCGCAAATCCTTAGTCACGATATTGGATATTAAGGAAACGTTCTAATCTCTTCCGTATTTACCATAATAAATATTGACGAGGTCTTTTTCCGCAGGGCTTATTCATATCCGATAGTTGGGTTATTCGTAACCGACTAGCGAGTCATGGTACCGTAGGCGGATTTTCGAATTGTGATAAATTACCCGTCTAATGGTACGATCACGGCCTAACTACAATTTGTTAAGTTCGCACAGACATGGGTGTAGCAGTTGAAAGTACACAAAGCCCGTTTCCAATATAACTTTTGGGTTTAGACGTTTATTAAATACAGTCTATATAATCCCGGCTTAAGCATAGTTTGTTTAGCAGGCATTTACTTACCTGAGATTTATAACGGGCTTTAAGACTGTGCTGGTTGGAAAGAGACTTATTATTTTTATTTTTATGATGCTTTTTGCACTGAGGATATATTTCACCAGATGTTGACCGTGCCCGTAAGAGTAAATAATAAAAACCGCGAAGGCATTTATCAAGTTTTTTTTTCTGCGTACATATTAAATAGAGGAGTGTATTCCAGCCCTTTGACACTCGTGGTTATTCAAGTATTTTTTTGATCTCGTGTCTTGCTATTTGTGCCATTTTCTAATCAGTCTGATAGATATTTTGCTATGAATACTGTATATAGTCTAAATAGTGGATTAACCAAAAAATCCTATCAGCATCTCGGCTTTAGTGTTGTTTTATTTTCGAAGGTAATTTTTAATTTATTTTAATTAAGAAGTATTACATCGTTTTATGGTTTGCCCGGGATTTCTCTGTGGTATGAAATCAGAAATATATAACTGAAGTGAACGATTTGGCTCGTTGAGTCATATCGCAGTAGATGGAGTGGGCTAGTCACATTTGTTCGCAGAGAGATATAGAAATGTTTTTCTCCAAATTTTTAATGATCTAGTTTATTTCGGTAAATCACCATGTTCGTTATTTGGCAGAAAGGATATCACCATGGGCTGGTTTGCTCCAGTCACAGTCCTGAAAGGGATTTGCATTACATACACATGTTGACTTTTATTAATGTCGATAGAAAATAAAATCCAACTGTTTTTATTGCGTTATATCTCCAAATCAATTGTAGACTAACAATATTTTAGTTCTTCCTAATATAATTTAGGCTAAGTAATCAGAAAAGGTTTATCAAATGTGTCCTGTACTTTTTACGAACGACACAGATTTTCTTTTAAAATAATAATAATTAATATGTACGACTTGCAATGTATAACATATAGAAAGGTTAAAATGTTTCATGTAACTAAGTTCTGATACAGTTTTAAAATTCAACAGATAATATATTAACCTCATAATGTAAAAGTTACTTTTGTAATGAGACCATGTTCTGGTTTAACTTTGCTCTCTTCAGTTTCCAGAAAGTCTGAATTACGTGAATGTTTATACACAAAATTAATACAAGCACGTAGAAGAGTAAAATTATACTCATAAGCCAAACGGAGGGAAACAATTTAACCTTTTTATGTATGTGCGTACACGTACTCTTGTAAATATATGGAAATTATAATGTAGAACATCCTTTATATGAATTATGTTAATAGAGTTTTGATTAGGTTATTTTTTTCAATGCTTAGAACACTGATTATTCTGTCGCATATGGAGAATGTGAATGACTGGTATGAAATATTATACAAGTATAAATTGTAGAGTGGGCATTGAACATCCAAATGTAAAGAAACCCGTTGAAAACTACCTAAATAATAATAAAATAAGCAAAAAGATGCTCAAAAACTTTTTTATTATAAATACATACTTATTTACATTGAAACACCCAGACCAATACAAAAAGACAAATATTCATGCACACAAAATAAAATGTTTAGTATTCCCGGGGATCGAATCCGGAACCCTTGGTTTTGTAGCCGACATCTCTCAACCATTACAGCAAATGGGTCGTCATTGTCATCATCACTTATTTAAAAAATATACTAAAGCTTTCAGCCCTTACAAAAAATACGCCACTATCTAAAGACACCAGACCATTGGTACTCAAGTTCGTGAAAAAAGCAATGTGGAAAACGACTTTAAAGTTTAACATTCTATTTCCAAATAAACAATAGAAATTTGCCTATTCCAAATTTAAGCTTCGCCAAATTTGAATATTTCTACATGCCTCAAAAACATCAACAAACTCACAGTAAGACAACGCAAGTTTATCCTCAACCTTAAATTCGGGGTTTACTGTGACGAGCGCGACAGCCCGTCTCGGCCTGTCACACAGAAGGACATTACAAACACGGTGTACTCCGCTCCTCTGGTACGGATTATCCATCAACAATGTTTTGCCTGAGAGTCGTTCGCACGTACATTGTTTTTACAAGCATGTGACAAAATATAAAGCCCATTTACGAGTGGGAGTAACGATCGCTTTGTACATATTTATTCTTGTTTTAAATTTGAGTTTCGAGGTAGAGTTTGCGTCTGCGTATTCGGTCCAAATTTATTTTGCAGGAAAACTTCTGCGTAATAATATATAATTTGTTGTTAAAAATACCCATCAATTTTGAGCCTTTTTAATTATGTTTTAGTACGTGTTGTAGTAGTAGTGTGTTCAGTATTGGGCCGAAAATACGAAGTGTTTGGCCGAATGCCACTAAAAGTGGCAGAATACTGAATAGTAGCCGAATATTCCTATCATCTCTAACATTAACTTTAGAAGTCACTGACATGACAGAATTTTAAAATAAACAATTCCCTTATACCTCAGTGCGTAATAAAACGGTTTATATCCTAGAATATGCAGAGGTAGAATCATATCAACTATTTTATATCTACTAAAATGTAAGTCGTAAGCAAAAGTGTTTGCTGTGCTGAATTGAAATACGACTTAAAAATTTATCTTTTTAATTTTCTCAAATGAAGTTCATTATAACGAAAAACATTGTAAACATGAAATATCTAGTCTTATTTTGATAAATGCTAAAGTAACTTTGTCATCCTGAAATGCTTGCTTACCTAACAAAATAAGTATCTTAAAAGCGTAAAATTAAATATAAACTATATACCAATTTCCATATAACATGATACAGCTTAAGCAATTAACGAGAAAACGTAGAATATTTTTCTCTCTCTCTTCAAACTATTGCAGTCCACTGCTGGACATAGGTCTCCCCCATTTAATATTTTTATGTAATGATTACCAGTTTCCTATCTCACCAGAACATTTCATGTAAAATGTTGCCAAAACGACCATATAAATCTCATCATCCAAGAATATAATATATATATATATATATATACTTCAGGAAGTAGACAAACATTTTGATGTGTGTTAGTGACAAAATTGGCGTATTTTAGATGTCAATAAAATCTAAACCATTCAAGATATTCATTTGAGACTTTGTAAGTTTAATTAATTAATTATCAAAATGATATCCTGATTAAATGAACTATCAGGTATATCGGAAATCAATTCTATAAAAGTTAAAAATACGACGAAACACTTGGAGAAAAGGTCGGTAGTGCCTGCCTTAGCGCTTTGCTTGGCTCGCCTTGGCGGGGGCACTGCCGGGCCCCAGATACATACTTTTATCAATTTGTTGCAGTTTCCTATAAATGTTGATGGCAGCCATTGAGACATGACTTTGTCCAGCGGCAGAATGGCTAATTTTATCCGGAATTTAAAATATAAAACGACAATAATTCAGTCCATCTACGGGTATTGAAAAGATTTTGCACAGGACAAAAAAAATAGTATTTTTTTTTTAAAACCAATATTAATACCTACTACAGAAATAAAATGCAATTGAGCTCACATGCAGGCAACCTCATTGTTCTGAAAATATTGATTTTGACCAAGTTCCTTTAAACATCATAATATAATGTATAAAGTGTCTCGACAGTGACTGCAAAATTTTTAGTAACTTTCGTTTCATTATACATTGGGCAGTAAGACACAGCTCTGCCTTATTTCACTAATTTCCACTAGTCCCTAGTATGATTCATCTAGAATTAAAAAACATATTTTGTTAGGTATCAATCGTACTTTTTGTTGCATGGTGATCGCTTTTTTTTGATAATCATTCATTATACAGTGCCTATAAATTTTAAATTCGTAACGTTATAATATTAGGATGTATACTATACCTATGGGCACACAGAACCCTCTGCTTGTTTAGATCGTTATTTCATGAAACAAAACAGCAGAAATGTGGCACACACGGAGTAAACAAAAACGTTTATAATCGTAAATGAAATCTAAATCTTGTATTCAAATGTCTACGTTGACGACTCGTTATTTTTAAAAGCTTCAGAACGGTCGTTTTGAGAACTGGTCCGACAAAGTTTTGAGGCAAACCGTCGGACTAATATCCGCAGGAGCCTTTTGCTGAGACAATGGGCAAGAACTGGTGGGTTTTATTTCAACGAAACCTTTCTTCGGTCTTATTACGTACAGTGTTGACCCAGTCGGATTTACCACTGTTGTCACTGGTGTATTAAAAACAGATTTATTAAGAACAGACTACTTTTTATGAGAGAACTCAAAATCAAAATTATAGATAATGCTGATTTGTGTTTTTTATAGTTAACCTTAATTTCCTTTGTACGTTTTACATACAGGTAATTAAAAAAATGTAAGCATTTATTTCACTAGGAGGTAGACTCGAAAGTGATTCGTCTAGGTAGGTTCCACCGCAGTACCAGATATCGTCCCGTGAAATAGGAAAGTCCCGAAAATCCTCCAAAATCATAAATATTATTTCATTAGTTATCTTTGTCATTATCATCATCATAACAGCGAATAAAGTCCATTTCTGAACAAAGAGCTCCACTTGGATATTCCACGGGGGCCGATCAATATATTGCGGCTGCCGACCTTTATCAAGTCATCCTTCTTGGGTATTTATTTATTTCTATTATAATAATAAAGACTATCGAGGATTTATCAGATGGCTTAAAAAGTTGTACACTGGGAACCGTTGCATAATCTTATAATTATTATTTACTTTGATAATATTATTTATTAACTAGGGCACAAAATGTTAAGTTTCGATAAAATAGATGTGATAGGCTGAAACGAAGTACTAAAACATAAATTTTAGTGGCTATCCTATATGTGTATTCAAATTGTCAATTTCAATAAACAATTGATAACCTGTGTAAAATCGTCTACCAGATTAAAGGTTTTTATTTCAATACATTTAAAAAATCAAAGATTCATATTGAAAACACGAGGTTTCCATGTACTATTTTAATCAAATCCACGATATTTGTTTTCCTTTAACTTTCTGTTACAAAAGAACTTTCTAGGGCCGTAATCAATTTGATGTGCCTTCAAGTAACGACAAAGACTCAAAGAAATACACTTGAAGTCTCGGCGACTTAGAAAATTGTTGAGCCTGTAATTTAGGTTGCTGGGTTACAAATTAATATTCTATAAAATGTGCCTATATACTGATACTAATTGCAGTCACCTTATTTTACGTACCCATAGTATGAAAGAGGATAGTAGCTTAGCGGTTAGAGCGTTCGGCTGAAGATCGTACAGTCCATCTTGGTAATGGGATGGGTGATCACGATAGATATGATATTACTTGAGGGCTTATGAAGGTACGCTAAGAATTGATCTCAGCTACTGTCTGCAGATAGTAGTCGTTAACACTCACTAATTTTTCCTATCTCCTTATAAACATACTTTAGGATGCTTATGCACTTGCAGTGTAACTTTTCATGCTTGTTTGTTTTTGCTCCCATGGATGTCACGGTCGATTATATAGATAAATTGAATACCAGTTATGTAAGGAGACTAAAAAATATTCACATAATATTTTGGACGCCTTAGCTATGCTTAGCTAAGAAAACTTCTTTAAAGATGTTTTAACATAGTAGTTACTGACTTTATATAGTAAAGTAAAGTAAAGTAAAATTTTATTCAGAAAACAATTACAACATTCATTGTTAAACAAAGTTAAAAACAACATTTTTAAATTTATGCAATTGCACTGAATGGAAGTCTACTCAGCGTAGTCAGAACAACCACAGGATGTCCTGACGCTGGTCTTCCGTAGACACCGTTGATGAGGTAAGAGGAGCCCACTACGCCGCGTTCACTAACACAATAGTCTACAGCTATATAAAAAAAGATACAGATACATAAAAAATAATTTATATACGAATATAAATGATCATATGGATAGATTATAAAATATAAAATAACTTGAAACAAATACAAAATAACATTTAAATTATGAACCCATTCCCGCCTTATTTTTTGAGTTAGTTTCTTTTTGCATTTAAGTAAATGAAGTTGTAGTTTAGTTTTGAAAGATCCGGAAACTGGGCATGCTCGAATTGGTGGGGGAATGTTGTTCCAGCATTTCGTGGCAGCGTACCGAAAACTACCACGAAATACTGCTGTTCTATGTTTTGGACAGATAAGACGGGAAGCAGTTCTGACGTGAAGAGAAGAAAAGATAACTTGTCATAAAGATACTTAGGTGACTTTTACAGATAATTCCATACAGAAGGCAGGCAAGGTGAAGTGAGCGTCTAGTTGTCATATTCATAAGGTTGCTTTGGTTAATGTATGGAGAAACTGGGCCCTAGGAGGAATTCGGAAACAAAATCGTGCACTTCGTGCACAGGCATTTTGAATACGCTGTATGAGATTTTTTGTGTAACCATACATACACTCACCAGTCACAGTATCGGCATAGTTAAGCTTTGATAAAATTAAGGTCTCACAAAGCCTAATACGGAGTTGAACATCTAAATACCTGCGAGCTTGGTACAGAACTTTAAGTCTATAGAAGCAGTTTTTTACTACTTCTACAACGTGTTTATGGAATCTAAGCCTATCATCCATAAGCACCCCAAGGTTTCGTGCTTCTTGAACCTGCTCAACAATAGTTTACCCAATTTTTAGATTTGGATGAAAAGCATTTATACCTTCAATCTGTTTCTTTGATCCCAAAACAAGAAATTTTGATTTATGCGGATTTAAGACCAAACAATTTTTCTGCGCCCAATCACTAATACAATAATATATGTACGAATACTATTTGAATAATCATACTGTTAGTTGCAGCTAACCTTGGAAATGGCTTAACCGATTTATACAGGACTTTTATTAGCAGAGATCTTATGTAATAAGAAGTAACATACACCACTTTTATTTAAAAAAAATAAAGTAGTTAGTGTTTTATGTCCAAGTACTCTCCACTACTGTGCGCAGTTCGCGCTATGACTTAACGGAGCAATTTTAACAAATTTGTAAACCCTTGTAAAATTCCTTGTCTTACTTTGGGAGAAAATCTCATACCGCGGGTATAACCCCTAATAGTCAAACGTTTCATTTGTTTAAAAATGGCTAGATAAAATAGTAAAGCAACTGAAATCCAAGTTATTTTTCAGTAGACACACTTGCTAAATTTACGATGTATTCTGTTGTAATTTCGGCAAGTTATTATTTGTATTAATCACGAGTTTTTGAAAGTTTGAATTCGGTAACTTCTAAAATAGGAAACAGTGATGTAATTTTTTTTTCCAAACATTTTTATCTTTGGTGACCGTATTGTAATTACTGTTCAACAAGTCAAGCTAGCTCATTTTTTCATTAAGCTTAAAGTTTTATTTTTAAACGCGAATTGAATGCTTTACAATACTATACTGTATAGCGTTCATACTATACATGATATCACTGAATTGAAAAAAAAAATCCTTACCCAGATCGACACACTTTTTACTATTCGGAAACCGAACGGTTACTGTTGAGTAATTACACTAAATCAGTCGTCAAATATGTTTATCAATTAAAAGCTACTTTACTTTATGTGCGTTATTGTAAAATTAATTAGTCTCATATATTGTTTATAGGTAGGTAACTAAAAAACTAATCACTTAAATACTTGTTTTAGATTCGAGAAGAGCTTCTACAATGGCGCCCTAAGATGACATTAGCCAAAACGGCCGTACCGCATCAAACGAGAGTGCACACAGAATGCGTCGGCGTTGAGTGACGTGATGAAATTAGTAATGCTGAACTTCCTAATCATGTTCGATGTAGTATTCGTATTCTTCTTATTCCTGATCGCGGTAACGTGTGTGATGAACTACATGCCGGGCCGCCGGCGTAGACAGACTAGCGACGAGGTGGACGACGACGTCATACCCCCGCCCCCACTCTTCGACGACGAGGAGCCGTGCACCAGCCGGGATACGTATGTGGTGATACCACCGCCGCTGCAAAGCGCTCGGGCCAAAGATGGATGCCCGATACACGTGGTTTAGTCTAAGGACTGATATAATGTGTAAGTATGTTGTTTATTTGTAATATAAGTAAAGTAGATCATTGGTGGTGACATCTATTATATGTTACCACTAGGTTTACACTGAATGACCGATACTCGTGGTCGTAGTTTAGTTTTATGATTGATATATTGTGTGAGGATAGTGCGTTTTGTAATATAAAACAAATAAATATTGGTATTTGCATCTTTTAAACCTAACCTAACCTTATCGCAATCTAGACAGAAAGTGAAAGATCGCAATAAGACCTGGTTTATTGCGCTCTTTCACTTTCTGTCTAGATTACGATAAGGACATTCAATAACACATGATTGTAATGACTTTCATATGAATTGAAGTTGGCATTCAATAAATCAATCTATCTATCAGGCTTTAACGTTCTACTGCACTGCATACACTCTGCATATGCATTTCCACATAGTTTGGTAATGGGGAGATTAAACCGTAACTAACCACGCCGGCTCAATGAGAATTGGGGGGTGTACGAAGGAATTCAAGGCAAAAGTTTACGACCAGCAATCCGTTATTTAACCATGGCGACGTCGCAAGTTCTTATTAAAATTATGGTAAGCAAAATATAAACGAATAACACTACTATAAATAACCAGACGTCATTTGCATTCACAGTACAGGCATCAATTATGGAACTCAACCAAGTTAAGTATTATTATCAAGCTGACCTAACATTAGGTAAATAACTTGACTAATTATATTGAATTTCACGAAGACGATACTTCGCGGTATGCCTGATAAATTACCTAGACATCCATCAATCAATCCAGAAGCCTGAAGATAAATTGGCTGTGTATTATTTTTAAAAGACCTTTTAATATCTTAATCGTTTAATAATCTAACGTTGTGTTATTCGATTATAGCAAATGATCAAATTTTTATGGCATGGAGCCATTTATAGTTTTAAGTGTGGAGACCGCATCGTCTAGCAAGCATTACGGACACCCTCTGGCCCAATGAAAAGACGACATGCAAAAGGTCGTTGAAGAATAAGCAAAAGCGGAGACCGGAACATCAGGTGCAAAATGGAGCAGACCTGTGTCCAACAGCTGCGATAGATTTAAGTGAAGGATAGTTTTCACGAATCAAAAAGAAATTTGTAGCTGATAAGTTGTTATGATAGTATAAATCATCAAATCTATGTTCATTGTATTCGGTTCTTTCCCTCTCTCTTTAACCTGTTGCAGAAGTCCACTGCTGGACATAGGTCTCCCTGATTTTGCGCCAAATATGAAGCCTCCACTGGTGACCTTTAGTAGTCATCAGTCCATCGGGCTGGTGGGCATCCTACGCTACACTTGCTAAGACGCGGTCGTCAGATCTTATTGCGAGACGATTCATCACAAACAACCTTGGAAAACAACTTATAAACATGGTTTGGAAGCGCTATATGTCTAAAATCCTTCAAGAATGTTTTATAATCCTTCTTGAAGAATAAGACAACGACGCTTCTGGACTAAACCTCTGGTGTACTTCCCCGGTAATGAAGCCAGTAAAGAGCAGAACTAATGTCTTGAGGATGGGTTGTTCATCGGCTTTTAGGAGCTCTGTAGTAAATTCCCATAATCCCATTTATAAGTTGCTCCAGTGCTGAACTGATCTCGTGGACGTCGACATACAACATTTTTACCGTTTGTCGCTAAAGGCCAATTTCACTCACTGGCTGGCTGATTAATATTTGTATTATAATGATATTTCTATCGTAGTAAGTTAGTGGTACTCTTTGGTTGAAGCGTTTTTTGTTTTTCTGACCTAAATCATTCCATATTCATCTACATCTTACTTACGAGTCCTCGTTCTTTTGTTTCAGATCAACGTAGGAGTTTATTATGAAGAAGCCTTATGAGAATGTAGGTGTCGAAAATTTTAAAAAGACGTAGACATTTTTTACCAATTAGTCAAGTTTAAAAAATCTTGTTATGTTAAGACTTAAAACGGTGGAACCACGGGACTCAAGTGACGGTACGTAAGGAATTGGATGGATACAGTGTTATCCTAGATATCATTAAAAAATACTGTTAGCCGATCAAGTAACGTAATTACTTGTTAAAAATAGGCGAATAGCAATTCGAACGTTTAACGAATTAAAAAAGCATGAGTATCTTCATTTGTTGCCGCAATTTTTATTTCAATTTCTCATTAAACGGATTATTAACGGTCTATATGTGGGTTGAAAACTATTCTAGCAAAAGCTATATGCAAAAATTACCCAGTCGACTTTGTTATCAAGTAAGTAAATATTTTATGTAAAGTGTTCAAACGCGTCAAATCTTTGCAAGTGCTTGTTTAAATGAATGTGACTGAATAATAGATACTAGATATAATTAGATGATAACACTAGTAAATGTTCCGCTTGCTATTTTGTATTAGGTTCGAAAATTGGTGCTCGCTAGCACTCTATTGTGCATTGGCGTAACTAGACTATCAACAATGCAAATAGAACTCATTTTATGGAATTATTATTTCAGTTGAAAAATAATCCGAACTATAATTAGTAAAATTATATGTCAATGAAATACTGTCTTATTAGTAATATTATATTAATTTCTGTTTAAAATTTCCTTTTTTCATTAATTTGCTTATAAAATATTACGCATTAATTTTAATAATTAATAAATGATTTTATCATTTAAGTTTCAATGTTACGCCAATGTTATAGTGTTATCGCTTAGTATTAATGATTCTTATTTAGATTTATGTATGTTTAGTTTTTAAGAGCAAACATTAAGTATAAGTTGAGTTTGTTAGCGGCCTGTGAAATAATTATTTATTAGGGCACAGCTTTTATGTTTTAGTCATATAATATTTACCTATATTATTGTTCGGACTAATGTCGATCGTTATGTGAACCGTTAATTTGATACTATATTTTCAATAAGTTTTAACGTAAATATATGTCTACATTATTTCTTAATCGCAAATTAGCTTATAAAATTTAGTTAAGTACCTATTTATTTTATATATTAATACTGCCTGCACTCGTTATCTAATTTGAAATGAAAAGATGTGTATTGTATACCATGTTTCAATTAGTATTGTAAGTATTAATCTGCTTTCAGTATAAATGACAAGTAATGAAATAAAAAATGCATTATTTAAATTAACTCAAACAAATAACTTGTCATATAAAATTATTTCAATGATGTCTATGTATATCCACCAATTATTATTATTCAAATTAGTACTAATACTAAGTACGGACGGAGTACCTATTCAAACAAAAATAACATCATTAGGCTTAACGCGAGTTGTTAGGAATAGGTATACATTAGAAGTAAGGGGTATAATTATAATGAAAAAGACAATACGTGTATTACAAACATTTCTCATATCATTCAGTTTAAGTCGGTTTTCTGGCAGGTTCTTTCATGATATTCTATTTGAATAAATCATAATTTTTTGCACAAAACGCAAAGGGTCTAGAAAGCAAATATTACGCTGTTATTTTTGTCATACATTTCATTATTAAAGAATTTTAGGTCGATAGAATTGAAAATAACAAAAATAGAAACTTTTTTCATATTAAAGAGTTCATATTTTAATAAAAATGGAAAGACATACGGGATATTTCACTTGTTATTTTATTTATTTACCTCTATAATCTTTTCATACACTTCTTAATTTTTTTCAGTGTTTTAAATCTGTTGACTATGAAAACTGGAGATAGCTATCCTGACATAATAAACAGATGGTAATGTGGCTCCTGTTCTGCTCCTTCGACTTACTGTAATTCGATAACTTACGATAAGTTTCTATAGAAAAAAACTATTGAAAATGAACAAATCATGCGTTTTTGTGATGGTGTTATTATGATAGAGCTATGTTGGGTATATCCTTGGGCGTAATATACCAAAAGAGGACTTCCAAAGGAGATTTAATGTGACCGACATAGCTCGCAGGGTTAGCAAGTGCATTTGGTCACTGCCAAATCAACTTGCACACTGGCAGAGCACATAGTGCGAAAAACGTTTTCGATTCTTACTATTCCTGATGGATTTCGAGTGAACAGACGCCAAATAAAAGTTTATCACATAGAAGTTATCTTACGTATAAAATACATTAAAACCACATTCAGCATTCACTCAGATCACTAAAAATACCACGCTGTTTTTTGTACTACGGCCTTTGTTTTACTAACGGGCTTGTGAACCATATATTTAAAAAAACAAGTCTATGATGCAGTTATACTTTCAGAATGAATTTTAGATTTTTTCAGAGTGGCCAATCAAAATGTGGATAAAATAGACAGATATCTATTCATAGAGATATCCATTGAAAGTGGAATTGAGGCTCAATAATTGGATGCGCAGATCTAAAGACCTCAGTTACGTGGCATAGGACAGTTTGGTTTTTTATTTAACAGTGAGCTGATACGTGCAGATAAATCTCACACTGTGAATAAAACTAAGCAAAACATTTGTGATTTCGATATTTACTATGAGTTATATTAAAAGATTTGCTAAAATGACATTTATTAAAATTACCAACAGTATTTATCTTTAAATGCTCATCATTTTCGATTAATTAGACATAAAAAAGATATAATTGAAAATAATTTCTTAGACCTTGTTCTTTAAGTGATTGCTTATTTATTATCAATACATTTTTTTTGTGTTTCCATTTATTTGAGTGCGTAAAATATGTCTTGGGCTTAAAAGTCAAATGAACATTCATCGTTAAGTCGTTATTTTCAAGAATTAACTAATTATATAGTAGTTAGTTATTTAACTACCATCAATTAAATATTTAAAGGCAGAATAAGTAGAGTAAAGACTAATAACTTTTCATAATATCATGAAAGAATCCGTTTTAAAAGTATATCAATTATTACAAAGTTCTAGAAACTACTATTATTTACGTTAAATTATGTTGTAGGTTCAGTAGAGTTTCTATGAGATATTTGTGACTGATGTAAAAATATGAATTTTATATAGTTCTCGATTTCTATATTATTGCTGAAATTAAAAATTAGTTTTCTGACAGCTTTTTCAGCTTTAATTGTAAACTGTTATTAATACTTAGGTAAATTGTAAAAGAAAAATAATATGAAATGACAATTTTATTCTTGTGATATAAGTTTCTCAATTATATTATTGTTCTTTTAAATTTTACAATTCAGAAGACATGTTGCAACTAGCTTAATTAATGTTTTATTGCTGTAATCATATTGCAAGAAGCTTACTTACAAAAGCTTAAAGGTACAACTGAAAATAAAAGATTTTAAGTAAATGTTATGATTTCATTAATAAAAAATAAAAAAATACTGGTTTATTGTATTATTGTTGTTAGTTCTATATAATTTGTTTTATTTAAAATTTTTCGTAACAAAAGAAGCTCCTTTTTTTGGTTGGGATTAGAAAATTATATTAAAATATATATTCAAGAAAAGCATTCATGTTTTGGTACTATTAACTTATAAATATATTAACAATTGTTTACAAATAACACCGTATTTTATTATTTCGTTTCATGTAGTGAAATAAACCAAATATTAATAAACGCATCAATGTATTGTGTTATAATTTTGTTAAAGTAAAGCAAGCCTAGTAAAAGAAATATTAAATAGGGGTATATATTTATTCTGTTGTAAAAGTAAAGTTAGCATCATCAAATCAAAATGTTTGCCATTGAACTCCAGCTAACAATAACATGTCAAGAAAACAAAAAATTACATATACTATGTGATATAATATACACAATTTTTGAGATGTAGTTATAGAGAAAATTGTTTTAATTGTTATACGAACGTCAACTAAGGGCGTATAATTATGATGTAATTAATAAAATGCACTAAAGCAGTGTCGTCATAAAACAAATGTGTGTTTTATTTTCCATTTAAACCAAAGTTCA
The DNA here is from genome assembly GCA_019425675.1 of Leucinodes orbonalis. Taxonomy (NCBI): domain Eukaryota; kingdom Metazoa; phylum Arthropoda; class Insecta; order Lepidoptera; family Crambidae; genus Leucinodes; species Leucinodes orbonalis. The sequence continues at coordinate 72,086 of PQWD01003206.1, forward strand.
AGATACCTTTTAAGGTCATGACAAATTATTTGTATACAATTTCGAAGATTACTACGGTTGATTGTCTAGTTTAAGGAGCTTACTCTAGGACACAGTCATGAGGACAAAGACTTCAACTATGATGAAAGTATCCCCTACGCGGTCCTAATGTTTATTACGTTATGAAGTGAACAGGATTACCACTCCTGTCCTTGACGAATGCTATCTAGAAATATATTGTCTAATTCTATTTTAAACTTAATATTGACTGGTGCCCGTTACCTACAGTGCAGACGTTAGAGCCTACCTGCGATCCAGTACGAGGTTACCATCTAGGAAACCACCCCAACACCATAAGGGGTCCAATTCGGATAGACTGGTATTAACGACTATTATACTTAGGTAGCAGCTGCGACTTTAGCGTGACCTCCCAAATACCGAAACCACGTATATATTTTTGGTTAGTCATCCGCTGATTGGCTCAATGGTGTGGACTGTTGCCCTCCTACCGGGAGGGCTTAGGTTCAAATCCCGTACCAATGTGATTTTGAATTTTCGAAATTATATGTACGTTATCCGACGCTCTTACGGTGAAGAAAAACATCGTGAGGAAACCATCACACACGCCTGCGAAGAGATTCAAAGGTTGTATGCGTCCAACCGCACTGTGGACGATTAAGGCCCAATCACCCTATACGGGTAGGCTCGTGCCCCTCGGGGGGTGGGGGGACGTTTTATAAGCTGATGATGATCCGCTGATTCGTTTAACTTGCTAAATCATCAACCGATGAGGCTAGCCGCTACACTACCAAGCCTTTGTTTTGTACGAATATTGAAGCATTTCGAATACCATATTTGCCAGTTGCAGCCATTCTATATAACTAAGTAAAAACTAAACCAGGCGTGTGAGGGGCTTTAAAAAATGGACTACAATATTTTCATAAATTCGAAAAAATACAATAAAGTCTACCAAACCGTCATTTTATTTTTGAACAAAAGGATCAGCCTATAACGTCCCACTACAGAAATTTGCCTTCACACACAGCATAACTTTAGGAAGATTAGTCTGTAACCCACCATGTAGGCACATGTGGGTGTTAACGACTACAACCCCTTTTTGTTTGCTGAGTGGGGAAGTCCTCGACTTCCGTGCCAGAAGATCGAGGCATCAGCGCGGATATGTGGGACTAGTTCGCCGTGGTGGCGCACTCTCTCAAAATGAGAGAGCGCGCCACGATGGCGAATTTACCCACTAAACCCCACTCCTGCGCATCCTCACTCGCCAATGAATCGGGCACCGAGTGTCCTGACCGTCGGCCCTGCCTTTGTCGGGCCTCTTCACGCTTAAGGGAGACGTTTGGATACACCCCGACGTCTCCCAGGTAGGAAGGTTGTTGCACAGGCAATGGTTGGCCTCACCATTGCCCCCAACCCTTCTTAGAGAAGAGGAAGGAGGCGACCAAAACGCAAACAACTACCCCTAGACTGTAGCCGGAGCACGACTTAACGTGCCGTCCAAGCACTGAGATATACCTAAATAAAAATGTTCACCGCTAATAGATATTAACATTATACTCTCCATTTATAGTTAAGTTACCAAGTTAAGATTTTAGTTAAGCCATCTGTCTATTATCTGACCGTTTTCAATCTAAGTTTCACAAAAATAATAACATTGTGTCCAACACAGTTCAGTCCACAAGCTTGTGTGCAAAACGCCATTAGTGCGAACATTTGCGGTTCGTCGAATAAAAATAAAACTTGTAAGACATTTTAATTAATACAATCTATCGCTGTGCCAATAAAATGTCAAGATAATTTTAGGTGAGCGCCGGAACACCTGCGCGCCCCAACAGCCAATCGATAGACACCCGGGAAACATCGTGGTATTAATTGTTCTTCATTATCTTTTTGGCTGCGAAAGTTAGTATTTTTTTAAAGTCTTAGAGCTGTCATGCGTTAGCTTACTGATACAGTAATTAACTCTTTGATTTCAATTATTCGATTCTTCACTTACGGAGTAAACACCTTCTTTTATATATATTTATTATACTAACAGTACCAAAAATGGAATATAGTTACAACCTTGTGATGTTACTCCTGTGTAGTAGGTCTAGCTCTGTTCAGAAAATTATCTGCGTGTATCAGCCTCCTATGTCAACCTTATTTTACCTTTTATGTAATACAGACCAATTCTTATTATAAAACGTTAGGTATGTTGTATAAATTAAATGCATTCACACAAATTAAAATTAAATCAAAATAATAAACGTTCAACGCGGAGGACTGGGATATCTGGCGCAAAATGTGGGAGACCTATGTCCAGCAGTAGACTGCGATAGGTTGATTAGGAATAAACGTTCAAAACATACACAATTGAATAAAGTGGAAGCAAAGTTGCAAGGTACTGGATTCAATAAAATGGCAAGTGCATAAGCATTTTACAAATAATTGCAGGGGTTATTTGAACTTGCAACGTAATCAGTTCTTTACCAACTACTAGTGACTTTTCAGTCCAATAGAAACGGGCTCGTTATAGGAAAACTTTTTAATATGGTGTGCTCAATCCGAGACCTCCAGTCCGAGTTTCAAATCAAATGTCTACATTTGAAACTTGAGTTGTACTTAATCTATGCTTCATAACCCATTACATTGGAATAGTTAATCATTTTAGTAGATAAAGGGTAAAATATCATTGAAATATTGAGATTTATAAATAAATTTAAAAAAATTGTTCGGAAACGACCATTCATAATACTCGTAGCTGTTACATTTGTAAAGTTTTGGACTGCCGACAGCAGCAATACCGCAGCAAACTATACAATTTGTTTGCTCGTTTTGCTGGTGCCAGCTCGGCCTGAAAACGCGTCGAATCATTCGGATGAACAAACACGTCAGTTACATAGGAATGCCTCCCTTGCGGATTGAGGGAAAAGGCCATTTCATACTTCTACGACAATACATCACACATATGCATATCGCACATACTTTCACACTGTATGCAATATGTAAATAAGTGGTTTTAAGTATCAAGTTTACAAGTAGCAAAAAACCAATAACCTTGGGAGGGCTTTGTCCACTTTCAGGCCCTCGCCCCCCAAAAAAATGAAATGTCCACTGGACCCCCAAATAGTTGCTACTGTATTTATAAACAATATTTATATTTACATAAATAGTATATTTACTAGTAAATATCGAAAGGATCATGTGAAAGAGTACAGGTAAGAAAGAATTAATTTGCCTTAGATTCTATAGATGGCATGTCTCATCTTTTACATCAGTCTTAAGTAATTGATGTTATTGGATACTCATCACAACTTGGCGGAATGTTCTGTAATATTTGAGGAAACACAAAGGAATTATTACCTTCTTTAATACAATTTAAATACGAAGTTTATTTGTATTCTACTAACTTATTTCAGATCTACACTAAAAATCATACTAGAAGGGCCTTGCTTATTCAAAATTCAACCACGTTGAGTCATAAGAAATTGGATTCTTCAGAGAAAACCGGTGCGTTTCCTTTCTTCACGTATTGGGTGACCTTATTACACACGCTTATAAGGTAACGCGAGTCAAAGGGAGCGACTTATTAAATCAGGCAGCCTATGGCTAAGCTTCTGTTAGGTACATGAGATCTAAGGGGTTTCAATCTTGTTTTCAAAAGCATAGAATGAAAAACGTCCTACACAATATCTGCTTTTGAAAGGGCCGAGCCTGGATGCATTTAAATTGTTCATTCAATTCCGAGCCGAGCAATGTTACAATACATTCCTTTGAATTGTGCAATCACATATTGAAATTTTACAGTTAGATATAAATTCCAATTGTATCGAAGTTATAATAATAAAACTTCAGTGTCATGTTATGTATGGATATTGATGGAAGGTCGGCGAGACATTTACAATATGTACTCGCTAGCGTTTAGAATTTATTTTCGGGTAATTCACAGATACAATTGACGTTCAAGTAATATTTAGTGAAAGTATTGGTTTACTAAAAGAACATTGAGCACACAAAACCACAGCGGTTATTGTGACTATAAGAATTTTAACTGCCCTATCCCAACAATAAACTTCAAGGGTAACCTTATAATCATATTGAACCAATGCACTATAAATTGGCCTATATTGTCCGACTCCATGATACACAGCTTCTTTCATATAATAGCTAAGGAGTTTAATAAATAAAGTGACTTTCCCCATGAAGTGAACACACCCAAAATCGATTGCGGTAACATAAATGTTGCAGCTTCTGCCACCAATACAGATGTCTGAATAAAAGTAAAATATTCATGATAATGATTAATGTTTTCAAAAGGCACGTACGTTTAGATTCTATTTAATTGAAACATTCACGGAAGGTAATACCAGGGCAATGCCAAATGAGACTACATATTCCGTTGAAGTCACTTCATTGAGAATGAGGATTGAGATTAATTATACGGAAACGGAAAAAAACGGGCATATTAACTTTTGTAGCAGTGATAATGATTTGTTTTGTGTTAAGGCTTAAATAAGCTTATTTTTGATTTTATTTTCATGCCGGTTTGTTTACATTGTATCACTTATAAGTGTAAATACTAAGAGTTTTTCATGGAAGATGTTAAGTAAACGTATCCAGTAAATTAACAACCTGTCAACTTTCAGCCAGGAACACAGCTTATGAAGAGCAAAACTTGTAAGGTGAAAGAAAAAGGTCAAATGAGATGAGGGCAATGTTTAATTATAAGTATACAAAGTCTATTTTTAGTATAAATAATTATTCTATAATATATCCTTCACGAAGCAGCTTAAGGTTTTTGCAAACTCAATGTATAATTAGAAACATACCAAACTTTATACGTTAAAAGTGCGTGCAAAAAGGTTCGAACATTGTACCACTTGATATTTCTTACGAGGGTTAAGGTTTTTAATGGTATAAGTAGGCAAACGACCAGATTCTCATGAAAGTAAGTGAAACCGTTGCCCATGGACCCTCGTCGCCTCGAAGGAGCTTTAAGTCCGCTGTCAACACATAAATAATATTTAACAAAAAAAAAAATAAACTAAAAAGCGAAAAACTTTTTTTAACTAGGTCAATAGCAATGGTTAAATAATTCTTACATAATTTTGAAGACGATATGTCGTTTTTGTTTATTTTAAGTCGATACTTTTTTGGTAAAAAAAATTCTTACAGTTTTCGTTTTAAAAATAATCACAGGAATAAATATACTACAATGAAGAAGTAATTACTCTGAGTCGCCTACGATTTTTTAGTATTTTCTCAATTCCTCTGGTTTCCTTTCATCAAACCCTGGCATGTCTATCATAATCAAAATGGGTTCGAATACGATGAAGGTATCGGCGAACAAACATAGAAAAGCAGATATACGGTTGAATTGAGTAACCTACTTTTTTGCAGTAACCTCCCCCAGGTTTGAAAAAAGGGGGAGAGAAATGGAAATAAATTTAAAGTAAAGGTTCCGCCGGTAACCTCACTCAATCGATAAATGACTCTCCATATTCATGACTCATGAATAGAGCAATAAATTATTGAGACAACCCGCAACATCTTAACAAGAACTTTTAACAGCTTCTTTAATAATGTTTCCTTCCTGGTCTTTATTCAAATCGGAGTACATACCCCACCCCCTTCTATCGCCTTTTTATGATTGAGCCTAAATTCCGATTTGCCTAGCAACTTAGCGTTGTTGACAGCGTTCATTCGCACAAAGCGCTTCAATACTTTTTCAACACGACTCACAAAGGTTGGGGATTTCCTGTTATTTGTTTCCAAGTGAAACCAGATTAAAGCTCTGTGATCGAATAACTCGATCGGATTGGTGTCGAAATAAATAAGATATTCATGTTGACATCGTATAGTAAATGATTACAAGAGTCATCACATTAGCTCAATATACGTCCCCACCAAGGGGCACGAGACTACCCGTAGAGGGTGTATAAGCCTTAATCGTCCACACGGGCTCAGGGTAGAGGTGTGCGCAGGTTTTATCACGTTGTTTTATTTCACCGTATGAGTGTCAGTTAAACGTAACATATGATATTGAACATTTCAAAAGGTATTGGAACGTGGTGGGATTTGAACCTGCACCCTTCAGATCGGAAGATCACAGTCCACACCAATGAGCCACCGACGCTCGTAAGTTACGGACGTGCGGGCGTCGGTGGCTCCGTGACGTAGGAGTCGAACCTCAGCTTAGGGCGTTGCGTCAAGAGCTAAGTATCCTAGTACCTGGGTAAGAACCAACTGGCTCACGCCGGTTACTCGGAAATAAATAAATAACTACTAACATCTATACGCGCGGGACATCTAACCCTAAACATTAGCCTGTATCCTGAGTACTAAATAACGAATGATCATACAAAACTATTATATAATTTTCAATCATGGATTTACGTTTTTGTATCAATTTTTGTCTAATTTACAATATAGAAATGGGTTACGTCTATAACGTGTACTTTTTATATTGTATGTACAAGTCAAGTTCATCCATCAGTGAACTTCATAATGGCGGTATAAAGTGAAGTTATGGCATTCTTCGGAGGGGGCGTCAATAATGTTCAAGTGCCCATTAATGTTGTATCTACTGGCGTTATGGCGACTGTAAATCGGCGCCCATTAAACGGTGTCACAGACCCGATCGCAAGTTTACGTTCGTTCGGTTTATTTTGACACTTTATTGCCCGAATGTGACTAGGACCGTATTTGACATAAAATAAAAAGATACCGCCTATTCCACTTTATTGGTGACTTTGATTTTTATGTCACTTGTTAAATAATGAGGTACTGTATTGACCGTATTACGTGAAGGAATAATTGATATGAAAAGGTTTGAAAAGGCATATTAAGCTGCAACTATGGAAATTTTTTGTCCTGTTTATATTATAAAACTTGGGCATAATCAACTCAATCTGTGTGCAATGACGCAATATTATTTATTTGTATCTTTATGAATGTATATGATTTTTATATCAGCAAACAAATATCCCAAGGAGAACAAAATAAATATTTTTCATTTAAAATAAGTTGAACCAATAGTAACAGCAGACCGAAAAGTTGTTACATTAAAGAAATTGTAGGGAAAAAATAAAATATGCCTCAAACTTTCTTGGAAAAGTTGCAATGTCAACTGCTGACAACTGAAAAAGGATTCTGGTACAAACAAAGGTCCCTTTTACATTTTTAATGCGCGAGCTATCTATACTAAATAAACTGAAAATGAGAAGGTTTTATTTAATGTAAAGTCAAAATTTCTATTGTATATGGAAACCCAAGATATAAAAGCGACACAGAACATGATTGAGCATAAAATCCATAACGAAATATAATATTTAATTGTTCTTGAAATGCTATCCAATTAAGATCGTTGGTTTTGTATTGTCGCCGGCAGTGATAATTCTGTTGATCATAACAAACATTAAATACGTACATAGTTCGAATACAATATCCATTAAAATAACCTTAAAACATATATTACACACATAATATTAATAAATGCGTTTCATATCACGTCATTATATTAGGATTACAATAATTACAATTTATACTTGAATAAAGCGTTGGTGGCTCATTTGGTGAGGACCGTTGTCTTCCGGTCTGGACGGTGCAGATTCAAATCCCGCCACGTACCAATGTGTTTTCCGAAATTATATGACGCTGACGCTCTTAAGGTGAAGGAAACATCATGATGAAATCTGTGCACGCCTGCGAAGAAATTCAAAGGTTGTGCGTGAAGTCGGCCAATCCGTACTGGGCCCGCGTTGTCGACTAAAGCCTATACACACCCTTTATACTCGGATAGGCACGTGGACGTGTATTTGGGGCCGTTAAATGAGCTGATGATAATACTTAAATAAATTCAAGGACTCATGTGACTGGAATTTCTTTCAATATTTGTGCTATTTTATATATAATCATTAAGAAAAACTTATTTTTTTAGGAAAACATTTAATGTTACATAAGTACGAAATGATTTATTATTTGAATTACCTATTTTGTGTAAAATAATATCAAATCTTTATTCTTTTTCTTTTTTTGTTACTAAATTGCGGATAACTCTATATTGTATTCATAATAGCCAACCATTACTTGAGAAGTTCTCAATTCAAAATTTGCGTTAGAACACGGATAATGCTATACAAATAGACAAGATTTTGTTAATTCTATATAGATGATAATATATGCTCTGTTTTGTTTTCAACACTTCGAAGCTAACGCAAAAAAAGGATATATATATCTAACCCTAAGTTAAAAAAGGGATTATTTACTATCTAAATTCTCTAATGAATGTGTACTTCTTATATAAACTTTATTCTTATTGACATAAATAAATATCCACTGATATTCACACAGCGCCATCTAGCCAATGTTAAGTGATCTGTGAAACCTTATTTTCATTTCACTTGGTTATTAATAAGTTAAATTCCCGAAATAAACAAGATAACCCCTAAGGAAAAGTATATGCCGTGCAATGCTCATCAATTTATTCCGGATCACCAAAATATATAAGTATATAAATACACCGGCGTAATACGGGAGGAAAATTGTATGTCAATCCATCACGTGATGTTTGGCATAAGGAAATAACCCGGGAGCTTTGTTAAAATTGATTTATCGCAAATAAAGAAATGGTTATCGGCTAATAGAATACCTGTAGGCCTTCCAAGTCGAAAGCAGGTATTTATAAAATATGTTTGACATCGTTTAGCGGGAAGCGGTAAGCAGGGAAGCAGCGCTCTGTTATTCAACTCTAACCTATTAAAAGTACCTACTGACAGTCTTCAATCTGCCATCCAAACATAAAGATTATGATAAAACTTAATTATCCAGGAGACCTTTGGTTCAGTGGACCTGCAAAACCTCAGTGAATTCAAGAAAAACAATCAAGAAACTACGTACCATTGGAAAATTATCAATTTGATTACATATTTTTAGTTCAAAATACTTAACACAAAAAAATATATATACAAAATTACATCACAGGCAGTCCGCCCTTATTATTATACGTCCATGACTACAACTACAAGCCTATTTTAAATATTAAAAAAAAACCTAATTCCATCTTCGACAAGTACTTAACTCAACTAAAAGTCTGAGGTAGCGAAGCTTCCCGAGTCACATATTTCATCCACCTGAAAGTTCACTATGGCCCTAAAGTATTTGTTTGACAAAGGCAAATATTAAAAGTTTCGCTGAAGTATTCTTACATAAACAATTTTATTCAAATAAGTAATTCCGGAGATTGCTCCAATATAAACAATACTTTTTTTTTAAATAATAAATATCCACTGACATTCACACAGCGCCATCTAGTCCCAAGTTAAGCGTGAAGCCTGTATTATGGTACTAAACAACGATATATATACTTATATACATTTTTTTTTTGTAAATACATACATATTATACATAGAAAACACCCAGATGTTTGCACTGCCCGGGGATCGAACCCGGAACCCTTGGTGTTGCAGCCGACGTCTCAACCGCTACACCAAATGGGTCGTCAACAATACTATTCCAGCACGAATCGCTGTAAATCATTCCCAAGACCTAAACAGTATTAATTTTCAGGCGAAAAAATTAATGCCTCTAATGATATTGACGTTCATTTTCAATATTTTAAATTGCAGATTGCGCAGTGTTCTCAGGCGATGATGACTCGAAACAACATTAAACATAAGAAGCTTTTGAAAAAAATACGTTTTTTAAAGTAAATTCAAGAATGCTCTTCCAAGATACGATTCAAAGTAATTGCTCGATTTTAATGTAGTATTCTAATAATAATAAAAGTTATTTAAATATATGAGCGTCGGTGCCTCAATGGTGTGTGACTGTCGCTTCTACGAGGGCTGAGGTTCAAAGCCGACACGTACCAATGTGTTTTGACTTTTCGAAAATATATGTAACGTTATCCGACGCTCTTACGGTGAAGGAAATCATCCGTGAGGAAACCTTCATGCACGCTTGGAGAGATTCGAGGTTGTGTGTGAAGTTCGTCACCGGCCTGGGCCCAGGTGGACGACTAAGGCTAAACACCCTATACGGGTAGGCTGTGCCTCGGTGGGGACGTTTAATGAGCTGTATGGATGATGATCGAATTAAAATTACTCGCGTGCAAGTAAATCGACTCAGCCTCAAGTACGAATAACAAGTGATATAATAAAAAATGCCTTCTTATATAATTTAATGTTTTTACATAATTAAAGCCTAGTATTGAGCTTTAAAATGGTGTAATCTGCCTGAAATCGATTCAGTAGTTTAGTAAAAGGTTAATGCTAATGATAATGTAAAAATGTTGAAAATTCATAAAATTTCACGTTGGGGTTATTGTGTTTTAAAAATGAAACAAATGTGGAGATAAAAAAAATATTCGTGTCAAATTTGGTATTCTCTTCTAGCTCTGATCACTACTCTCTGCGATTCTTCTCGACCTTAATCAACTTTTCTAATCGGATAATTGTGGTATTCGACCATCTTCTACCAACGCAGTCTTGAGCTGCATTGATGTTTGTCGGAGTGGATTCCTCGCTCTAAACTTTTTCATTTGAGCTCGTCATAATGTGCTCATGGGATTTAATCGGGGGGTGAGCCCTGCCCATGCGATAGTGTGAGAAATCCACTTCGTTCAGGACATCACGTGTGGCCCGAGCAGTGTGAATTCGGGCATTGGTATGCATCAAGAGAATTTTCCCCAATACAGCCTGATCGGGACATTGATCGCAGTGAGAAATTTTCAAATGTAAATCGATCACTGGTCAGCCTCCTCCCTCGGCCTCCCCCAGGACCGAAATACAAGGTCCGTTTTTGCTTCTAAGGAATTCAAGCCACATATGCCAGATTCCGCACATATGCACGGTTTCCCAACGAGCACTGTGAAAACGTTCAGCGGGACGCCACGTATAAATCGACCTCTCCTGTCGCTCCTGGAGACACATCTCGTCTCATTGTGAACAGGACTGACTGCCATTGCTCTATGCTCCATCCAAATGTTTCTCGAGCAAAGTGAAGGCGTGCTTGACGATGAGCTGTAGGTCAACTTCGGGCTGTAGCGGGTTTTTCGGAGTAAGGTTTAGGCTTTCTTTCACTTTTTAACTGTCACTGACTGACAGTCCACCCCGCAACTTGACCGTGCTCCTGCTGCACATCTAGTCCGGTTAAGGTGTCGATTTCGGCAGAGAGGTCGAGACCAAAAACCGGCTTGTCACGCTCGAGTGCAGACGGCGTCGGCTGGTTATTCAGGCTTCGCAGTGAAGGCAACAGTCTTTGAACCCTTCTGTCATCCTCTCCGAGACACGCGGACCTGACTCATATTCAAACGAGAGGACCCTTCCTCGCTCGGTTCACGCTTCTTGCAACAGGTCAACGATTGAGCGGCCTTCTTCACGGTGTTGTACTCACTATTTTCTTCAAATCGAGCTTTCACTTTGCAGAGCTGTGTTCACGCCGTCAACGTCTACTGAGCGACTGATAAGAAAAAACGATTACAGGGTTTTATAGGGGGTTGTGTCGCGTCAGTTGTGATAGTGCAGAGCAGTTTACGGGAGGTTGCGATCAGTTGCATTCTAAGTTACAAAGTGTTTATTTAATTATGGATATTATGCTCCCATTTGAAGCCTATTATGGCTTTAATTATACTAACCATTATATAGGTAAATAAGTCATTTTTAGTTAATCACTTTTTATGCGCATTTAGGCTTGAGTCGATTTACTTGCACGCGAGTGTATATAAGATTATATATTATATATATATATATATAACGATATAAGAGAACTTAAATTTTACATTATTCTGGTAATTTATAAACATACGTAGAATTCTACATTAGGAATGAATTAAATTATTTTACATTTGTCTTCAAGTAAAGAGCGTATTCCCGTTTAAAAGGCTGGCATCGCATTTCTTTGCCCTCTGGTATTGCAAGTGTACATGGGCGTCGGCGTCATTTGCCATTAGATGAGGCGTCTGCTCGTATGCCCACTATCCCATAAAAAAACAAGCTTGAAGTTCAGTGGTGAATTTCACTCTTCTTACTTCACGGGTGATTTCGGTAACATGATCAATTAGCGAAAATATAGGCGTAAAATAATACAATTTATCTGTAGTGTAGACTCTGACGTATGTTTATAAATTTCCTACAAAATGTGTATATTTGATTTTTTTTCGGTGACATAGATTCTCGTAATATGTACAAACTTTCTTAAAGAAAAAAATATTATTACACCATAAAATCCCGTTATGACGTTTTTATCAGTAAACGATGAACACTAATAGCTCACAGAAAATTTCAAAGCAAGATGATAAATGATCTCAGCTTATAGATATTTTTATTTATACTACGCAATCTGATAAAAGCATATTATTAAGGAACCCCTAAGTAACGGATAAACATACTTAGTCGTTAACACTTTTTTTTCTGTTCTTTCAAAGCCACAGGAGCAGTTGCTATCCCAATTGAAACTATAAAGGTTTCGGGTGAGTTATGGGGGGTTTTCTCCAAATTTTTCCCCCATAAAAACCCCTGTTTTGGCAATATGATATGGCGGACAGGGACATGGCCGAAGGAATGGGCTCACACAGTATTCATACTGTTGCACAAAGTCGTGCAGTAACTACCGTCTCATTGCGCTAATAACTCATGCAAGCAAAATGCTACTGCTTATCCTGAGTGAGTGTTTAAAAGAACC
>PQWD01003206.1:84770-249628 GCA_019425675.1 Leucinodes orbonalis
TATCTAACAATACTTTGCCAGCACAATCTGAAGTATCGCGATAGGAAGATAATTTACGGAAAATAATCCTGAATAATAACTAAATATAGTCTAGTGGGGAATATTTGTCTGGATTTTTGTATTAATAACGGCGCGTAGAATCGAGGCCCAGTTTTTGAATTTAAAGAGCTCTCGGTCGGCGCTTGTTTGGGCATATATTTTTATGTTTATTTTTACAAATTTCTGCTCATGCTTGCGCCACCTGCACTTAACAGGCGAAACGTGATTTGAATGATTAAAAAATACTGGCCAGTTTGAAGGTTTGGACGGAAGTGCTTCGTGAATAGGGAATTCAGGGTAATGCAGCAAATTATTGACGTTCCTTTTCAATATTTTAAATTGCAGATTGCGCAGTGTTCTCAGGCGATGATGACTCGAAACAACATTAAACATAAGAAGCTTTTGAAAAAAATACGTTTTTTAAAGTAAATTCAAGAATGCTCTTCCAAGATACGATTCAAAGTAATTGCTCGATTTTAATGTAGTATTCTAATAATAATAAAAGTTATTTAAATATATGAGCGTCGGTGCCTCAATGGTGTGGACTGTCGCCTTCCTACCGGGAGGACTGAGGTTTCAAAGCCCGACCCGTACTCAAGTGTTTTCCCGAATTTTCGAAAAATATATTACTTATTCGACCTCTTTACGGTCACGGAAAACTCGTGAGGAAACCTTCGTGACGATTGCGAAGACGATATTGAAAGGTTGTTGTGTGAAGGTCGTCCAACCCGACTGGGGCCGCGTTGGACGACTAAGGCTTAAACCACTCTATAGTTCGGGGTAGGCTCGTGCCCCTCGGTGGGAAGTCTTAATGAGCTGATAGAGATGTATGTTAAATAAACTTCGTTGTGCAATGTAATCGACTCAAGCCTCAAGTAACGCAAACAAGTGAAAATACTAAAAATGCCTTTATTATACTCTATATTGTATTCGATATAAGCCTAGGTATTAAATTGAAGTCATTGGGTTTAAATGCGTGTAAGTGCATGAAATCGATTTAGTAGTTTAGTATAAACAGTTTAATGCAATGATAATGAAGAAGCAAATGTGTTGAAAATTCATATCAATTTCACAGTATGGGGTTAATTGGTTAAATGAAACAAAATGGTGCGTAAGATTAAAAAAATATTCGTGTCAATTATTGGGTATTTTCCTCCTCTAGCTTGGATCACTACTGACTCATGGATCTTCATCGACCGTTATCAACTTTTTTAATGATGAAATGTGGCATTCCCACCCGACTTCTTGTCTACCGACGGGCAGTCTTGAGCTCATTGATTTTGTGGAGCTGGATTCTCTCTACGCTCTTAAACTTCAGCTTGGTCCCCCATGATGTGCTCCATGGAATTATAAATCGGGGCTGACCCTGGCCATGTAGTGTAGAATTCGTAACTTCGTTCAGGAATCAACGTGTGGCCGAGCAGTGTGAGATCGGGCATTGGTCATGCATGCAAGATGAATTTTCCCAATAAGCCTTGTAAGAGGGATCAACTTGATCAGTAGACATTTTCAAATGTATACGATCACTGTGATCAGACCGTCTCTTCCCCGGCCTCCCCAGGATGAGAAACAGGTTCGTTTTGCCTGTCTAAGGAAGTTCCCGCCACATCATGCAAGATGCGCCGCCATGTGCAGGGTTTTTCTCAAACAGGCACTGTGAAAGTCCGTTAAACGGGAGACGGTTGTACTCGACGTCTGCTCTGTTGCTTGGCCAATGGACAATACGTCGTCGTTCATTGTGAGCAGGTATCTGACTTGCCATTGCTTGCTATGCTCCAATCTCAATGTCTCGAGCAAAGTGAGGCGTGCTTGAGTGCGCTGTGGTCATTCGGGGTGTAGGGGTCGTTTTGGAGTAAGGTTAGCTTTCTTTCACCTTCTTCTATGTACTGTGACAGTCACCAATTGACGTATCTGTGCCATCTCGCGGTAAGTGTCGATTTGGGAGGGTGACCAAAGTTGTACGCTCCAGTGCCCGGTCGGCTGGTATTAGCTCGAGGAAGGCCAGTTCTTGAAACTTTGTATATCTCGAGACGGGAACACTTGCATTACCAGTAATGCAATTAATGATTCGCAGGCAATAGTCGCCTCTTATTTGTTATGTTATTTATTACTTTAAGTTTTAATGTTCATACAAATGACAACGAGAAAGGACCACAAAGCACTGATGTTAGTTTAGGTGTTTGTGTCTGGAACTAAATTGAAATTTAATTTCTAATATTTTTATGATATACCATTTAAAATGTAAAAAAAGAATAAATCAAAAATTTTATTTAAAATTATATTATAATTATATATATTATATTATAAATAGTATTTGAAATGTACACACGAATTTATTACACGAACGAGCAAAAACTTGTGTTAACATTTACGATGTTTTTAAGAGTATTTCGTAGCAGGAAATACGTAATAAGTTATAAAATGCGAAAATATTTTTAGTACTAAAACAAAATTCAAAGAATACATATATCATAAAACCCTACGTAGGTAATAATACTAACTTATCTTCGAGCAAATATAGTGATTCAGCAAATAATTCGCATCAACAGCAAAATGTAGATGGTGTGTGCTCAATTTACATGTTAATTAAATCCATTAACAGTTGTTCTACTTAATAAACATTATGAACACAGCTCTTTCGTAATAGATTTCCAACACTTTGTCTCATTGCATCTCATCATCAGAAGCAAGGGAACTTAACTTTCAAGTACACTGCATTTTCATGTAGCAAGGAACAACATCCAATGCTTGAACTTCCAATACTTTTACTCAGACAACTTTGATGTTACTCATTATAATTTATCGAGCATCTGATACCGTATCCTTTATGTCGATTTGCTTCTATGCTGTAACATCGTTTAAAAGTCATCGACTCTATAATACGGTCAGCTTTTAAGAAGACTGTAATTAACATTCGAATCGAATAAGAAACAGTGTATGAAAAACTTGTTTCGACACTAGGGGTTGGTTTGATTACTCATTAATCTGGTTACTGCTCAATATAAGCGTATCCTTCTCAATTAAATTGATTTAAAGCATGTTGGAGGGGTACCAAAGCTTAGTTTAGTACACAACCCAACACTATTACGTGAAGTATAAAAAGACGGAAGTCTTGCTTTTAACTAAAGTTAAAAGCAAGACTTCCGTCTTTTTATATTCAAACAATTTGATCGAAGGACCTTTAAAAACGTCAAACCTGAAGATTACAACTATCTGATAAAATTACCGTAAGAAGTTCACGCATTCTAAAATTCTAATTATATTCATATTCATTTCATTCTCCTCAAAACATAAAAATGAATTTTAGCAATGTTAAATACTAATTAACATGTGGGTGTTAAATTTTATATGCGAATACTATGATAAAAATATAGTATTTTTAATAACTTAATGTTATGATATTAATACCTGCAGTTCTACAAGATGACATTTAATAAGTGATCCATTGATCTCTCTCTCTCTTCAACCTATCGCAGTTCACTGCTGAACATAGGTCTCCCTTATTATGCGCCAGATATCCCGGTCCTCCGCTTTCCTCATCCAGCCTTCCACCAGTGACCTTACGCATGTCGTCGGTCCATCTGGCCAGAGGGCGTCCTACGCTACGCTTGCCGAGATGCGGTCTCCACTCCAGAACTCGTCTGCTCCAACGGCCATCGGTTCTGCGACATACGTGACCAGGCCATCCATTGATCATATTTATTAATTGAAATATCGCAAATATCATATCTGATACTGTTTACGCAATGTATAAATAATAGAGTATACATTAGGCGACTTTGCACCATAAGGTGCTACGTCCTTTTGAAAATGTGCTTCTTTTTGATCTTTTTTTACCATTTTCGACCAGGAAAAATAATAGTATATATTTGAACATTACAGTTACAATGTCACAAACGCTCGATTTGCGCAATGAACATTCCTTAACCAAGGTTTGTCTCATTGCATCTCATCATCAGAAGCAAGAAAACTTCACTTCACACAAGGTTCAAGGCCTAAGGATCTTGATGTAGTAGGTAATAATACCATCGTTTCGAGATTGTCCTGAGCTGTAATTGATGGCAAGAAATTTTTCAACCACTTTTAAAGGTAATTTGAAACTGCATTTACTCAAGAATTTGGGGAATTCAGTTAGCATGCCTATATTTGGAGCAAAATCTGAAACTCAGTTGCCCTGTCGTTCAACCCCCAGTTTAAAACTTCGCAAGTTTGAGACAAAGTGAAAAGTAGCAAGTTCGGAACTTGAAGGGGCATTTTAGCGTCTCGCTTCGTCGTGTAATGTCATAAAATTGTAAAGGTTAATTTGTTGCGTCACTATAGTGAGTTGGGTATTGTTTCTTAGGGTTGAACAAATCATTGATTCAAACCAAGGGGTATCATATAAAACTTAGTAAAATAATTTACAAAATACACAATTCGAAGTTCTCATTTTGCCTTTACTAACATTTTAAGTAATTTGTATACTAACAATATTATGGACGAAATCTGAAATAAACACATATATTGTTTTCTATTTATTATTTTTCTCTCACTATACTCGTAGTACATAACTTAATCCACTGGAGATTCAAAGGTTGTGCATGTAGTCAGCCAATCCGCACTGGGCCCTCGTGGACACAGATTTCCCAATACAAATGTTTGTGCTCGTGGATTATTATCTGTGGGCACGGCAGTGCCCCCGCCAAGTCGAGCGCGAAGCAAACACTGCCGTACCATCCTTTCAGGATCCATTTCGCCGCATTTTCAGGCCCCGATTTGAGAACCTTTGGATAATACCAGAGCTCTGAAATTTTCGTCATCTAGTAAGATATAATAACTTACTTAAAATCCAAAATTTCAAGTCTGTAGGTCATCTAGTTCCGACGTTAAGCGAAAGGAAAGATTCGCATTTTCGACAGACACTCACTCACTCACTCACTCACTCATGATCATCAAAATAGAACTAGTACTTCCCATTAACTCAGAGAGCTGAAATTCGGTACAGAGTTAGGGTTTAATGGCTACATAAAGGGAAAACTATGAAAACTTCGAAAATCGAAGATCTGGAGTACCTGGTGACCCTGCTTAGATAACAAAATCATCAAAATAGAACTAGTACTTCCCATTAACTCACAGAGCTGAAATTTGGTACAGAGTCAGGGTTTAATGGTTACATAAAGGGAAAACTATAAAACTTGGATAATCGAAGATCTGGAGTACCTGGTGACCCTGCTTAGATAACAAAAGAGCCCAGCCAAACTATAAGAGATTGACATACCGCCTTTAAACAATATATATTTAACATGGTGGGCCGCTTCATCCGATGTCAAAAATCGGGGCACGGTAGTGCCCCCGCCAAGTCGAGCGCGCTAGACCAATACAAACAGACATGTTGGTGCACACAAATATTTGTAGGCTGCCCGGGATCGAACCCGGAACCCTTGGTGTAGTAGCCGACGTCTCAACCATTACACCCAATGGGTCGTCCAATATTCCTTTCAAGTTTCTACAAAAAGAAGTGAAATCCCAACAAAAACATTCTGTAAAAAATCTAGCCAAGTCTCGATGGAGCTGCTTGATTATCTCTGAAAAGTAATGAAATCAAGACAAAGACGTGCCAAGTCTAAGGTTCCTTACTGCGATCGCTTTATTTATTATGGTTAATGTTTTGTGCAGGGCCATTGAACATTCTTTATACGTTAATGGCTTTATCAAGCCTACAATTGACTGGTTATTGAATCACTGTTTTCCAAGTGGCAAAGATTTATCGTCAATAGGTAGCTTCTAGCGTTCTGGCGACAGATTGGTGCAATGGTTTCATGGAGCGCCTTGTTTGTATCCTTGTGTACTCTTCAACGGCCAAGTCACACAAAATTAACCATAATAAGAAATAAATCGCAGTAAGGAACCTTAGACTTGGCACGTCTTTGTCTTGGTTTCATTTAATGGACAAACGTCCAATGAGCTGAGATGACTGCAAATAAAAGGAGAAAGTTGTATTTTACAGGATAAATATATCTTCGATCGCGTTTCTTCTAGTAAGATTGGGATAGTGTTCAAGGGAAAGTTCATTATAAATAAATAAATTAAAAAGTAGAAAATATGACAAAAATTTAAATTTATTATGAATGTTAACTCAATTTAGAACAGAATGTGGTTATAAAACAAGGGCCGATGGAAAAAATCTATATAATTAAAAGCAATCGATTAGAGCGTAAGCCAATTTCCTTTTGCAAAAAGTAATCGAAGTTTCGAAGTGGCTTACGTCGATCAAAATTATTTGTTTCTATTTATTCCGGGTCCACCTTTTATTTCAGTTATAATTTTTAGAATAAAGTGGTGGGAGGGGAAATTCAACAAATTTATCGACTTTTACGAAGTCGTTCGAATTAATTATCCAAGTTATGGCCGAGTCAGATGGCGGCTCTCCCGTGGAATTTATTCGAGCTTTTAAACCGTGGATAGGGATTAGGTCCAGGATATAGCAGGCGTCTGAGACATTATTATAAATATCTGTAAACAACGCCTTGAATTTTAATGACTTGTTCTGTGTCTTTTCAAAATGAATAATACATGTATTCAACTTATGTCCATAAGGAACACTTCCTAAAATTCTTATTTAACTACTTTCAGAACTTTATAAGTGTTTACAATATTTTTGTTCATTAAACTAACAGAATATTCATATAAATCAAAGTTGTTTTAATACAATCGTAATGATAAAATAGTCAATTTAAATATATAAAATTACTAAGTTCGGAAAAGTCACTCTGCAGAGTTAAATCCAATGAAAAATAATTCCTAAATGATAATTCATTACTCGTATTTTTTTATTACTCAATAATTTTATGAAATCATATGTCAACACATTTTTGACTAGGATTTGTTTGTACATTTGTTTATTTATTGTTTGTATTACACAACATAGCAACTACAAAAATATAATGAAAAGATACAAAGATAATGCCAATATTATCTTCAATATAAAAACTAGGCTTTATTCCATTTTAAAGCGTTTGTAAAAAAGTAATGTAGACGTATGAGTAGGTACTTAGTCCGCCATCATCATCAGCTTATTATACGTCCCCAACAGAGACGTGCACAGAGACTATGAGTAGGGTATGCAAAGTAAGTGACAGTTATCGTAAAAACAACAAATACTTTACATATTTGGCAAATTGAGAGCTGTTAATGGTTTCAAATCTGTAGATGAAAATGGGCTAATAAGTGGGAATCATTTAATATGTTGGCAATTTTCCGGGTTGTCTGAGTATGCACTGCTTATTTGCATATATGGAGTACACGCCACTGGTCCCCACAGGGGTGCACGCATCAGCCTACGCGTATAGTGTGTAATACGTCCACGCGGGCCCAGATCGTTTATTCGTAAACGTTTTTAGTTCCCAAGTTCTATATAGACCCTTATCATTAACTGTATAAAACTTTTTGTTTTTATAAAAACCAAATAAAACTTTCCACCGGGATCAACCCCGGCTATGCCATAGACCTTAGTAACTTCAGTCGATGCCACTCAGGGAATTTTAGTGCTCCCAAATTGGATACATTAAGTTTGATTTATTTTGAGTGCCTGGTTGCCCCAAATCACGATTGAATCTTTATTAAAATTGTGCTATGTTGCAATGTTTTAATATCGGAAAAAAACTTTTACCGTACTATTTTTGGCGTAAACTCTGTCTTGGGTCCCTATGATAAGATTAATACAATTTTGAGATAGTTCATAACGACAACATAATAGTAAATTTTTCAATGCTTGATAGAATGTTCTCTTCCGCATAAATCTTCACATTCACATAAAAAAGTATAAAACTTTTTAGGGCATATCAAAAGGTATTTGTTGTTGCAAGGTACAAATTTAGTAAAAAAACCTGTTAAGTGCCTTAAAAAAATTCTATCTTTTATTTTAATATTTTTAGAATAAACTAAAAATATAATTGCTCGACAACTTCACTAACTAAACTAAACCGCTAATCAGTAAAGTCTTGTTACATCGTAAATGGTTGTGTTTTCATTAGAACCCCGAATTGCTATTGCTTTATTATCTCCTATACTGCGGTTAATTTAGAATTTTTGAGAATTCGTTTGAGACTGTGAGACACATCTTATTAGTTATAAAGTTGAAAGTTACGTGGATTCAGAGATTTAAATAAATTTAATGAGAGCGTCGGTGGCTCAATGGTGTGTTACCCTCCTACCGAGAGGTCTGAGGTTCAAATCCCGCCACGTATCAATGTGTTTTCGAATTTTCGAAATATATATGTACGTTATCCGACGCTCTTACGGTGAAGGAAAACATCGCGAGGAAACCTGCGCACGCCTGTGAAGAGATTCAAAGGTTGTGCGTGAAGTCCCGCGTGGATTACTAAAGCCTAATCACTTTATACGAGTAGGCCCGTGCCCCTCGGTGGGGACGTTTAATGAGCTAATGACGATGATAGTTGATGTGGCAAAACAAAGAACCCATTCAACGTTTTACTTTTGTTCTATGTCATTAATTGCTACAATGACGTATAAATCTCAGCATATTTTATAAATTAATAGCGACGGCATTTAACCTAAAATATTTCATTGAAAATCCGTTACTCGAGAAACAACTTATTTTTCACAACAAATCAATGATTCTCAACCCATAAACAAGGATGCCCAAAACCGGAGTGGATAAACGTTTTGAATGACATGAATTAAAAAGCACAATAGGGCTTTCACGGTTTTCAAGAACCGAAATGAATAATGACATCTCACCAAATGGCCAGTGGAAATGATAAATTGCTGTATAATTTCTGCGGACCGGCCCATTATCAGCTTAATCAGGATGACTTGCTCCCTCAGAAGGGTCGGGTAAATAGGAAGGGCAGACAATACACCGACGCAACTATTACGCCTATTTATTTTAACTGGTCCGGGGTAGAATGGTGTGGTTTCTGTAGTACGGCATTTAACTCCATATACTTAAATACTTAAATGTCAGTTGTGATTAAAAGAGAGTATGAATAAAAGTTTGTATGAAAGATTGATAGATGGGATTGAAGCTCAAAAATTATGTCAGGACCGCGTTAAGTGGCGCTTCATTATCAGCCAGAGATAATAAGAAAATTAATCGGAGGACTTTTTCTTTTAAACCTTATATAAACATTTAGTATTTTTTCCATAAAGCCACGGTATTACGAGTATAAAGACCCTTGCTTTAGTGGTTTATTAGTGCTAACTACGTTGTCCTAGATACATATTTTAAGCGCAGACTTAGACAAGGCCGAATCCAATGGCTCACTTCTATACAGTATTTTCTGATTCCATTCATTGTTAAACCTTAATAACTTTATTTTATTACAGTTCGTATAAAGAACCGATATTGACATTCAAAGAATGAAACATATAAGAATAAAATAATTGCATTATAATAAATATTCCCTTAATGGCCACGTGAAAAGGTTGAAAATCGCATGACTTTAGAAACAACCACCCGACTTGGTCGCATTCACGTACTTTGACATTGTTACGATAAAACGGTATTGTAGGAATGAAAGTGATTTTGGACCTTTTCTTGTATTATTGATTTCGAGATATGTCGTAGATAAATGGAGTAAGTTTTATTGATTAATTCTAACTGCATAATCCTAACATTCCTAATAGTGTCATTTCAACAAATATTTGGTGTTATAAAAGATTCTTAAGTATTTATTGGAAAATTTTTTTTATATTATTGATGGATTTTGTGACTGTGTATGACACTTTGATTCATCAAACAACGCTATCTTTTCCACCGGGTGTAAATTTAACTATTAGCTCATGATATTGAAATCGGTGCAATATCACGAGCTAATAGTATTGTATGAGTATAGTATAGTAGAGTATGAGCTAATACTCAGGTATTGCACTTCTACCTATGGCAGATCACTTTTGGGCGTAGGTCTCCTCCATTTAGCGCAGATCAATCCGACACTAGTTCTCATCATCTAGTCTCAATGAGCAATAGTTCCATTCAAATTCAATTGATTATGAAATCATGAAACGTTTCTAATTCGTTCCAACCTTACTAGCAATTTTGTAAAATGCACCTATAACCTAAAAATATGAACAAACTGTTTAATAATTTATTACTTAAGTTGTTTTTACTTAGTTTTTCCAACGTTATAGAACCGGTTACCTTTACATAAGTCAAAAAGAAAAGAAAAGAAAAAACAGAAAACTTCTTCTGAAATAACCGAAAAGAGATTTAATTTAAGTAACAAGGATGTCATTGACATTATAATATCTTTACAGTCGGTTGTTGAACTCAAATTTATTCAAATCCTAATGGGTTTTAAAGAACTGCGTTCAACTGAGAACCTGCATTGAGCAATTACTTAGGTAACCACGTCTCAGTTCCTTGTCCAGTAGCCACACCTAGAGGTTTCAATGAATGAAGGTTCGTTTAAGAAGGTATGAAGTCATTCCATACAATAACAAGGGTAGAACTAATTTAAATACTCTAGTAATTTGATACATTTATCAAAAGTTCCGTTATTAAAGCATGAAAGATTAACAGTACCCTGAAATATAATGGGCAAAACTCACTAAAATACTGAGAACATTTTAAAGAGAAACAACGAACAAGAAGGGTCCCTCAGATAATTAATGACGTTATTTTACAATTAGGATTAAATTAGACAAGTCGACATTACTCACTCACCATTAGGAAGTAACGAAGATCTCTTTTATATTTTTTGGGTACTGAACTGATAAGGGCTTCATAAAACCAAACTAAGGGTAGAATCGGACTAACAAAAACTGCGGGAATGTTTACCCCTTTTTATGGTAAGCATACAGTTAATCTAGTTAAGTTGTTTTAATACAGGTAAAGTATAAAAAAGCGTTCAAAGTTTTATCTGAACATTGTATGATATATTTTTTTTTAGAAGAATAACACTCGTACCTTACGACACAGGGAGTATGTGCATATCTCAATAAAAAGAAGCTTACTTTGTTTCGATTCATAATTTTCAGTAAATAACAGTCTGTGACAAAGTATAATTACCACTTTTTCTCTATTATAACATCATAAAAAACCTTATTTTGTTGATAAATTAATTAACTCTTAGTTAACAAATACTGATTTTCAATATTTTAATGTCATAAATATTCCAATTTCAAAAGAACGATGATTGCAAAGTTTAGATTTGGTTTTTAGCACAAGATATGAAAACATATATTAAGTATATTTATTTATTCAATTAGAGTAAAGAAATCACTTTTTTTAAGATTTAAGCTTGGGTATTACTTCCCGACATGGTTAAGTTGGCTTATTATTTTTACTTTACGAGCGGGTGAATGGCGGGCGCTGACGACTAACGAGCACAATTTTTATTATATTTTCAGACTTTTGAATCCCGACGAGGAGACTTTAATGCATATTGTGGATATAAACATTAATAAGATATCAATGTTAAATATAACCTTTTTTGAATATATAACTCTATATGGAACTAATGAATAGAGGTTTGGACGAAGGTGCAATGATAAGATATTATGAGCGATAGGAGACACTCTATAATGAGACTTCTACCGGTTGGCTAAGCGCGGCGAAGTAAACGAAAATTATATTTTGCTTTTAATCAGAGTTATGTTCATCAAATCAGTAAATTTTTGAATA
Organism: Leucinodes orbonalis; assembly: GCA_019425675.1. NCBI lineage: Eukaryota > Metazoa > Arthropoda > Insecta > Lepidoptera > Crambidae > Leucinodes > Leucinodes orbonalis. Next base: position 96,436 of record PQWD01003206.1, read on the forward strand.
TAACGTATGACTGTAGTTGAGTATCAATGATAATTAGAGCATTGATATACTTGATTTTTTAAAGTGTTAATGATATTATAGATACATTTATATAACGTTTTGAATCCAAACTATTTTCGGTGATTTCTTTTTTTCTAAAAATCTCGCCACGTGCCAGTGACTTTTCGGATTTTCTAAATTATATGTACGTATATTCGACGCTCATACGGTGAGAGGAAACTTGCGCACGCCTGCGAAGAGATTCAAAAGTTGTGCGTGAAGTCGGCTTATCCGCACTGGGCCCGCGTGGGTTAAGGGTATACCCCCTTTACGGGTAAGCTCGTGCCCCTCGATGGGGACATAATAAGCTGCTGATGATCTTCCTTACAAAAATAAACACAGCCTATTTTTATGCCGTAATAAGGAAAATCTTTTCTCATTACAGTTATCAGGAAATTAACTTATTAAGATATCCTTGGTAACCTTTTTATAGAATCTTTTTATTATATATCCGTTTAATATTTTATCATATATTCACAGGATAGATTAAATAAAATACATGTGAAAGAACTTCAATTGTGGCTAAGATGGCATGATTATAAACAACTAACAGTATGATTCCTTTGATCATTTCAATCAAAATACATTTCCCACCAATATATGCAGTCACTACACTTCAACGTATCGTAGTTTACTGCTAGCTCTTTGTTTTTACCAGGTTATGACAGTTATGTTGTCCCGTATGGATCATATAAATTTATAATATCATCCAATATTGTTTTTAAATTAAACATGATCATTGTTCGGCAAACTAATAAAGAATTGTACATGCTTATACATATAACATAACTACACATACCTGTCTATTGCTCATAAAGAACCGTACTACTAAACTTGAACTACAGACTAAATCAATTCAGTAAGCATTAACTAATTGAACCATTGTTGTTCGTGAAGACTGAACCAGTCGGTTCAATCCCGATCAAACTTGGCGATAGTTTAATGTGCTGTCTATAATATTTTACCAAAAAATGTTAAATAGTTATCGGTTAGTAAAATACTTACTAATGGTGATTGACAGTAGATTTTATTATATAAGCGACTTAGGAAGCATTCAAGAGATGGCGAGCAACCCGTCTCATTACACCTAATATTTGTTCTACAATATTCAACTCGCCCGCCAAGCATGGAGATTAAGGTATTACGCTTTACTACCATGGAGTAAAGCCTAAAATTCAGCAATGGATTTGTTGATGGCAATGTTAAGTACACACAAATAGGTTCTAGCATCTGTCATGGTAAGGTTACCTCTTACCACTTGGTGAGCGAACTTACCGTCCCGTTTACTTCATGTAATAAAAAAGTAGATAATCATTTAAAACAATGAAAAATAAAGAGTTCTGGTGACAACTTCGCACTAGAACTCAAGAGGTCATAAACGCGGCTCACGCGTTAAAGACAAATGGCTGTAATAATTTCAAGAGCGAATTCGACAGCGAAAGAACATTTCCCGGGATCTATTAATACGAGTCTCGGCTCTCGGGTCGGGATAAACCAATATTGCTGTGGACACGGGCCGGGACAATAGCTCACCGTCAGCGGACCGGTGACAAATAGTCTGTTGCGTTCCCTTTACAAACACTAATAGCACAACTCTTTTACTTTGCTAATTACTTTTTACTAGCGCATGTGGGTGTAAAGGCACTTTTCATGTTGCTGTGAAATGGAATGACATTTAAAAGTACCGCAGATATTTTTAACGGATATATTATGCGTGGTCCCTTATCGAATACACGTTGTTATTACAATACAAGATATAGTAAACATTTATATGACGGAAGAATGTAATTATAGTTTAACTGTTTAACAAAATCATCTCCAAGTAATCTGTCTTGATAGCAATAAAAGTAGTATACTTATAGGAATTTGCATTTGAAAAAAATTTTTGTCTTCTGCTTAAAATGTAAAAAATACGCTAGAAATAAGCGACAATACTATTTATTACAATAGTATAAATTACTGCTAGAAATTATAACGTATGAACTACTATTCTTATCTCAGCCATGTTAGTCACAATTATATGTATTGAACACATTCACTAGCTCGGTATCAAATGAATTGAAAATTATGATTATCTACCGTCCCCCCTCACCGCCATATTCACTACTAGCTGATGTAGTGTAGAAACACGAAAGTAGAATAAATGCAGTAGAGATGCGGTCGTTAAGAATATGTGGTGTGAAATTGTGTGACAGCATTAAGAATGCTGGTATTAAATAAAAAAGTGGTCTAAAATTAGATGTAGTCTCAAAAGTAGAATGAGGTATGTTAGGATAATTATGACACTGGAGAGCACAGTCATGTAGAATTAAGGAACGAGGATGCCCTGAATGACTTATCCTTCAAAAATTGGTCAAGTCAAAAGCAAGGGAAATAGAAGCTTTATGAAATTGATGATATTGAATAAGCAGAAGTAGTCACTCTCTGAACGAAACTTTGCCCGGCAAAGTCTATCATGCTGACCTCTCGAGCTTACACAGTACACTCAAGATTACTGAGACGAAAAAAAAAAAAGTCGTACAAATCCAATAATAAATACTACCAAATAAATAGATAATTTTACTAATAGAATTTCCATCTGAACCACCGGCGAGTTTGAGCAATACCGTCTCATATTGACCTCAGATAAATGTTTGCGACCAAGTTCGTAATTGCGTGGCTACGTACCTTAATAATAAACTCATTAGCAGTTATAAAGTACAGTGGTTCACGCTGGCCTACTTTCCATGCCGACACAAATATGAGCAATTACGTCGAAGTATTATTTGAAAAGCGCATGTTCCTATTTGAATATTTAAGTCGAGTTTTAGAAGCCAATGTTTAAAATAGGTTTTTTTAATGATCAGCGCTTAATAAGGAACTGTCTAAAAATTTCCTGAAATTACAACTCGTTAATATAAAATAAACGTCAAAACAATGTGTAAATTGGTAATCGTTACACAGACATAGCATCTCCATCGTAATATAGTCTTTCCCAATTATTTGAAATATTTTAGGGTTAACTAACTGGATTAAATGGGTAATACCTTCCCCTTGATGGCCGGGACCAAACGGCTCAGCGTATGTTCTGAAGCACGAAAAGGCTTAAGATTATATTTTCAGACAAACGCGCTAGGGGCTTTGCTATTAAGTCCACAATTTTAAATGCAATTATTATTTAAAGAAACACAAGTACTTTGATAAATTCTTTAACTGGACTTTAGGATTGCTATTAAAAGTGTCGCGAATAGTGTATGGTTATACAGACTTGCATAAATAATAAACGGCCATGTTATAAATGAGTTAGGGCTTACTCTGTATATTTTAACTGATTTCAGTAAGCTTCGAATCATAATTGAGTCAGTCAGCACTGATCATCATCAGAATCGAAGCTTAATGGAATCAGTGTTCCAACTGACACTGTTCTGTTATGTACAGTAATTGCGTTAATCGCCAATGGTGATGTAAACGTTTTAATGTAACAGTTCAATGAACCTTTTAATGGAGATATCAATGTGTGTGTGATACTACTGACTTCGTAAGGAAAGTATTTATATTTATTTTAAACTTTTAATAAAGAAGTAACCGGATTAGGGAGCTAACGTCTGTTGTCTCGGGTGTCGGGTACAGTAGGACATTGATGGAGAATAATAACTGTTTATTAGTTATTGGTCACAAGCAATGCTGTTCTGTCATGGTCAGGCGTATCATTTACAATCAGGTTAGAGTCCTGACCATCTTGTATATTAAGTAACACAAAAAGTTATACCTCAAACTGAGGTTTCGATATTATATCGTTTCAAAACTGATTGTAATATCAAAGTGTCATGTTTAAATTTTTGAGTTCATATTTATGTCAATAACTAGTCCTCAATTTTCTTGTTTGTTTGTTAGTGAGCGTGTGTTTTTATTACCCATGCATTTAAGTATCCACTTCGCAAACATTTTAACTAAGAAACACTTTCACAGAAACGTTTTATCAATATGAGAAAAAAAGCTCATAGATACCGAAACGAAATATCCGATAGTGTAAGAGTCCTTGAGAAGCCTTTTCGAGTGGAAAGCCATTGATATTAGAAATTATCTCGCCTCTCCGCTAAACTGATGTCTGCGATAAGTATTCCCAATTTACATTAAGCATATATGAAGTTGTCGTTCATAAGAGTTTTGGCCTTTATTATTTTCATAAGCGTGCTAATCCGCACTGGGCCCACGTAGACGACTAAGGCCTATACACCCTTTACGGGTGGGCTCGTGCCCCTCGGTGGGGATATATATGAGCTGATGATTATTTGCTTTGAAGAGGAATATAAGGACATTCGACACGTACCAATGTGTTTTCAAATTTTCGAAAATATATGTACGTTATCCGACGCTCTTACGGTGAAGGGAAAAATCGCTGAGGAAACTTCATGCATCCTGCGAAAGATCGAAATGTTGTTCCAGTCGTCCAACCCGCACTAGACCCGCGTGGACGACTAAGGCCTAATTACCCTCGGTAGGCTCGTGCCCCTCGGTGGGGACGTTCAATGAGCTGATGATGATGATGATGATAAGGGCATTACTAATTATTGTGATAATATCTTTTTCACACACACGCCTGCACAAAAAAAACACAAGTTGGTTAAAAGAAGCATCAGGCTGCCCAATAGATGGAAAATATGCCCCAATAACTTAAACATGATGGATAATAAGCTGCGATAGTCATGATTGATAAAAAATACTAGCGCGATTTAACTCGCATCCAGCGCCATCTAGTACTGCATTTCAAAGATTGTGGAAAATTGAGAGATAGATCTATCATTCTAAAAAGAAGATTAAACCATAATGTTACTTTATTACCTACTACAACATTCCTCATATGACTTAAGAAGTCTTGCCATCTAGTGCTGATTCAAGATCATCCCGAATGACGGCCAATCAACCATACGAACTTAATATTTCATTAATATAGCGATATAAAAATATTTCATCAACATAGGCTGGATGAGATAAGCGGAGGACCGGGATATCTGGCGCAAAATAGGGGAGACCTATGACCAGCAGTGGACTACGATAGGTTGAAGAGAGAGCGACATAACATACTTTTACACAAATGACGATACTTTACATTTGACCGAACTTATAACTAATGCTCAATTTTCAATCCTGCAACTAACTTGAACACGGCATCATGTAAATGTGAAACTGTGGAACCAGGCAGCATTTGGATCTAACTTTAGAACTTTGATATGTCAAATCATTATCATACACTTGAGACAATACATGGCCTTATTATATTCATACGTTGCTTGCTCCATTACATTTCTACAGGAACAATGTAAAATATGTCATGTAACGTATGGGTTAAAGTCATTATTTGAAGAATAATAATTGTAAAGTCCGATATTACATTATGTTGCTATTTTATTATTATTATTTATTTAAAACCATGCAGTGTGTATGTGTATCCGTTGTTTTGTATTTTTAATAGATTCTTGCTTTAATTAGGACGTAAATCGTAATTAAATGTGTATATTATATTATGTTCATATCACAATAACACAAACAAACCAGGAAAGAGGGCAATAAAAACATATATGGCATAGAAAGATTCGTATCAATTATAATATTATTATGGACGGCGCGAACAATTGACAAGGGTAACCGACATGGGACAAACACTGTCGGCCGTGGATTGAATGAATACCCTTCTGATAGGCTGCTTAAGTTAATCCTCGTTAATCGGTTTATTGTGACAACGTGAGTTATTTTCGGGCTGCAGTGTTGGTGGAATGGTTATATTTTCATTTGGTTTGCGTTCAGTCTATGGTTTATCATAATAATCATTCGTAAACTTGAAGCTGCAACAGGCCTTCTAAACAGTATAATGAGGAGATTTGACCCTGACCCACCACGGGGGCCCAATGTGGGTTATAATGGATACGAGACCAACAGTTGAATGTGCCCGCCAAAGCATACAACAGCTTTATTTTAGGTTAATCAGTTGATTCAGCCTACAATTACCTAACCAATCTCAAATCAAACTCAAGCAGGTGGAAGCTTGATAAGAAAAGCAGAGAACCGGTATATCTGGCGCAAAATGGGGAGATGTGGCTGGTTACGTCGAACGCCAAGACAATGTTTTGCTGCCAATATGGGAAATTTAATTCGAATGAAACTCAATTAGCTGTAATTACCCAATTTTAACCAATTGGTTTAATTAATTAATTACTTTCAAATTTAGAAGAAAATGCAAGTGGCATTAACGTCTATTTTTTTAAAATTCAAATAATCAGCATTTTATGATGCAAACCACCTTGTATATTTGACCTACAAGGACTTAAACAAGTTGCCTACATAACGTACTTTTGATTTGTATTCAAGCCTGTAGCTCACGTACATTGAACAAACTCATATAAAGTAAACTATTCTAATGAATCAACAGCCGTTTAACCCAAAATTTAAACCAGGATTTAATTATAGCTTCATCCAAAAACGTACATCTGTGATTATTTTAATGAAATACCTATCACACCTCAGCGCTCGCTACTGAGCGACAGCCGGAATTAATTTTACTCACGCCAACACTTTGGGTCATAATAGAATTCGACTCCCTTGTAGTGAATGTGGAAATTGGTTACGCCTACGCATTACAGCTTATCTATTTATTTGGGGTCTGCTTATAAATTTCGGCACCATATTTAAATACTTTTTTTAAATTATAAGAAGATTATGCCTGTTTATTATTATAACAAATAAGCCTTCGGCTTCATTAAGCTTCGACTTTGTGATGTGTGTGCTTCGATCCCGCGGGGAAACATCTTGGTTAGATATTTCATAGTTTGATTCGTACATTGCAGGCAAAATTACCTGATTATTCGAAAAGAAAGCAATGATATCCTGTTTATATAATGGTAGATACGCCAACAGTGTATCAAAAACGAACCACCGAAGAGAATACAGTTGTAGGCTCTTTGTTTAGGTACATGTATGCTCATTTGAAATATGTGTATGTGGGCTGCCGCTGCGGAACACTATTTTCCGTTGTTTTGTGAGCATATATAATATTAAAATTATTAAACCAGATAGCTACTCTAATCAAAAACAGTTACAAACATAGAATTAAGCTTCATTAAAGGAATTTACCTAACTTTAATTTATGATGATGATTACGACCCTTCCCAGTGCTAATTCTATTAAATAGTTACTTTATAGATGCATATAACTACAATGTACGTTCTAAATGCATTTTGTGCGTGCCATTTCCACTAGAAGTTATCATTGAAAATTCATCTGAACGATAGTTTGCGGTTTAACGCGATAGTCATCGGTGCAAATTCATTCATGAGAAGCACGGTAACGCTTGTCATGGAGTACTAATTTGATCGTCCTTATCACTGGTACATAGGTTTGAAATTTCTTTGAAGCTGTTATGCATATTGCATTGATGTTGACAATGCAAATAGGTTTGCTTTTCGGACACGAGGCCAGTTTAATTTTGACGATGTTTACCTTTTGCCGATATGAAGTTAAATTTCGGGTCAATGCACCAAGCATTGCTTGGTTTTAATGACTCGTTAACAAAAAATCCTACATACATAAAATCCTATCAACATACATAAAAAACTGAATACATCTAATATAAAAAGAATACGATCACCACCAACTTTAAATCAGTTATAGTTTGCATACAACACTTTCTGCGGGTGTCATTCGAGGCGACCTAAGGACAAAACATTCATCAGCATTACAGCAAACTCTTAATGAACCGAACCATAAATGCATTGTTATCTACAACTCGCCTACTCGTACCTAGCGTAAAGATCATGGTAAGATACTGAAAATTACACTATAAAATGATTTTTATAAATGTTTACCGAAATGATCTAACAGTCCAACTAAGTGTGAGTGGCATATGTCGCCTATAATAAAATGAAATCAAAATCAAGTAAGGTCACACAAAGGCACTTATAAACTTCGCACTGTTATGTCGTTTCTAATCATATTTGCATTATATTCTGTACATACATTTTTACAAAATTAAACTGCTACTCTAAATTATTTATTACGAAGTAATCCATTTGTAAATGTTTTTTACTTTCTAATAAAGGCTTTCTCATTACTGCTCTGTTAAAAAAAACAGCTATCAAACCAGAGAAAACCGTAAAGTAGATAACTGGTTACAACATTGTTGATCATTTACATTTAAAACGTTTTTTCTAAACATAATACGTGAAAACAACGGTTTTTCAACATGAACGTACCTTGAAATTGCCTTATTTACTTTACGAAGCTCGATTGGCATGCCGGTACATTTTATCTCGGTTATCTTGCTCCTGAGAGCAAGAGACTTGGAAGATAAAGTGGCTGAGTCTGAACTCAGCCACTTTATCTTCCAAGCAGCTAAAAATAAAACTCCTTCCTCACAGTAAATTACTTCTGTGAAAGTGTCAAAGTTACCTTTTTTTAATAGATAATGTTGTTGTCAATATTGTTAAATCTATCCGCTGATCCGACAATTTATTTACGGAAGGTCAAGAAGAAGTAAAAACTAGATAAAAGCTGAATAAAACGAAGGACTTAAAGGACTGGTACGTATGGCGCAAAATAAGGGAGACTAATGCCCAACCACTATTTAACAATTGATTTTGACTACTAAAGCTTGAAGCAATAAAGTAAGCGTAATGCGTTCCCTTTTCCATAGCTCAAAGTATTCTTCTTTGGTGAGGCTTTATGACGCGGAGCGTGTATCCTCTTTTTTTATTAAAAAGTGAACAAAACGGTCAGAACGCTCACCTGATGTTAAGTTATACGCCTAACCACGACAGAGCGGTATTGAAGGAGACCAATAACTGATAAACAGTTATTATTCTTCATTAATGCACTGCGCTCATCACCCGATACTAATCACGAATGTTAGGCCTCTTATACCCGGTAATTTCACTAGCTACAGTGCCCTCATCCGGAAACAAAAAAGTAACACTCTTATTTCACGGGACGATATCTGGCACTACGGACCACCGTAGTAAAGACTCGATATAGAGTCGTCCAGGTAGGTACCAACCGATCTAGACGACTCTGTATCGCATCTTCCAAGTAATCCCAAGTAAGTTTTATTCTGCCGATTTTTTGTAAGTATGTTTACCCTTCCCATGCTGCGTGTATAATATGCGTATTCAATAGTCACCAAACAGCTATTTTTATTCAGAATACAAAAGAGATTAGCAAATATTTGCATGAACACAAGATGTCGCTAATCCTACGTAAAAACATATACGTTTTGGCGACGCCCACGGATTCAATAATACCCTTCTCTTATATCCAATAAAACTTGTAATAAACATAAAAAGTTAGCATAGAAGCGAAGATATCGAATAAGTCCGTATTTCGTGCAAACAAATAAAACGAGCGTGCTCAAGATACAAGATCCCTTACAGATATATAAGGTTTGTGTTAGAAAACGACCTAAATTTAGACGTAGATTTGCTTTCGTAATAAAGATAAATGGCGTTGCTAGCTGCGGCAAATTGAAATATTCTAATATTGTTTTATATCTTTTTTTTTCCAATTGTATAATTCATGACTCAATACCCCACTAACCAGCCAGTCCTATACAAGGCAAAGCATGTGATCAATCACCACTCACAAAAACATTTAAGTAATTGCCAGTAAGTTTGCCAGTACAGCATCAAGCTCCTTCTCTATAGGCTTGGCTTCCTGGGAATCTATGCGAATTGGTCACTAATTTTGAAAAAAACGGTGCATGTCAATGGAGTACGTGCCTCAATCAATTGCGATGTCAATGATGATGATTCAAGCGACGCCTTGTATACCGGTTGTGCTAATTATTCTGAAGAAGACAACCGAGAGTCATAAAAAAACGTGTATAAAGTTGAGACTGCACTTAACTGCACTGAATTTAGTGCAATTTAACCGCACTGAGACACAAGTTTGCGCGTTAGTTACAATGCAAGCGCTCTTTGTCTTCGACTAAATTTCAGAAAGCAATCCGTCCACAATCTAGTGTAGTACACTCCGTGTAGACATAAAAAACCCGTTAAATAAGGCTAATTTGGCCTCTGAGAAGTTAGCCTACTTTAAAGCTCGAGGCAATATTCCGAGTCGAGTCATCTTTTGCCATGGCAAAACAACAATCCCACATGTGATATTGCACCGCCCTTTGGACGGGAGCACCTCAGTACCAGTTTCTTCATTTTTGCCTGTGTTCAAAAGGGATAGCTCGAACTTTGAAATTTCACCACCTGTATAAATGGAATCCTCTGCATTGGATCCGTTTTTGGTGTAATTTTTCCACCCAATTTTGTCCGCATTGTACAAAAATAAATATGTTATTTAAATACAACACCGTTAAACATTTTGGGACCCTTTGTATTGATAATGTTCAAATATATGAATGAACGAATAAAGTACAAGTCAGTTTTGATTGGACTTGCATTCATATACATTTGTTATCCCGTTTAGCGAAGAAACAATGATTGTCAGAAGCATTCGCGTAACTAAAACTGGCACTATCGATTTAACAGAGACCTATTAAAGCTAGATTTAAATTCTCGTTTGTAACTGCGCAGGGGTAAAAGAGGAAAATATCCTAAAAGAAACACTGGGACAAAAACTTGGTATTATGTTAACAAGCGAGTTCATTCATTAACCCAATTTAGTTCACTGTAAGTGAAATTTTTTCAATGAGATATTTACAAACATATTTTTCATAAACTCAATCCATCTCAATCAAATAAAGAAGGAAAGGTATCCCTGCTAGTTAACTAAGAAATGTTTGTTCTATTTTTGTCTGAATGTCTTTGGGAACAACAACTCAAGCATCTTTTACTGCTTATGCACAACTACACTTCATACAATTGTCTGTTCCAGATATAAATATCAAAATATAATTAAATATGTTTAGCTAAAAATCCATTAAGGAAATTTTATATTACGCTTACATAATAATTAAAATAAGCACATAGTGTAAAAAATTGCTCGTCATATAAATAAATATTTTTTTAGAAACAATAACAGAAGACCCTTGTCGACGAGCTCCATACAAAAAGAGCGTAAGATTCTAAATAAGCAACACCCCTCAGATTAATCAAGCCCGCCGCTCCAGTTTGCGGCTAATAGAATCGGAAAACCATCAGGGATGCGCCTACTTCGGATTAAAGGTTGCTAACATCGTTACAGACGGTTCATATTGAGGCTGCCGCGAATAATGTAATTTATTGCCTTCCTTACCAATATTATAAATAGGGTCAAGAAACCTAATATTTTAACGCCTTCTCACAGGCTGCAAATTAGAAGGGAAGTATGGTATGATAATTTGCCGGAAAATAGTATCTTTAAGTGCAGGTTACCTGATCATCAACTCATGTTTCTCAAAGTCATGTCAATCATGTGTCATAAAAAATTGGCCTATATTTCATCAACATCAGCTTATTATATGTCCCCACCGAGAGCGACGAGCGATGAGCCTACCCATAGAAGGTGTATAGGCCTTAGTCTTCCACACGAGCCCTGTTCGTAGGTGTGTCATAGGTTTCCTCACGATGCACGATGTTTTTCTTCACCGTAAGAGAGTTGGATAAACGTACATAACCCCGAAAATTCGAAATACATTGGTACGTGGCAGGATTTGAACCTGCACCCTCCAGATAGGATTGTTTTAACCAATGTTGCTACAGAATTAGAAAAACATAATTTTATCATACAAATATATTCGCTTACTTTTGGGAAAAAAATATAATCGAAAGAATATATTTAGACTCATGATTTGTAGTTCAACTATATTGACTACATTTACTGCGAAATTTTTAACGAAATTTTTAATATAATGCCATTACTATCGGAACCACAATCCTAGTTTTAGCGTGTACGGCTAAAATATAGCGTGCTGCCTTGGACAGCCGGCAATACTTGGCACAAGTTGGCACGGTTTTGTATGGGAATCCATTTTTTTATTTCATTCAGTTTGAAAGCGCGCATTAAAATTATATGGCTTCCCCATAAAGACCTCTTTAGTTCTATAGATTTATTAAGTAAAGACATACGTTTGTCTGATAAAACAATAGAAAAACAGGATTCTATCGAGTGAAGCTGTTACGGCCATCAGCGACTCTATTAGTCGCCCTAATTTTAAATCTATGGTAATAACAACAAAAATGTCCTTTCGGAAAAGTTACAAAATACATTGTTAAAATATACCAGATACCCATTGCATTTACAGAGGTTTCCATGAGTAAATTGTGAATTCTGTCCTATAATAACATTCAGAGTTCGAGATACATTTGTCTAGAAATGTATCATTATAAGATTACAGGCGTCAATTTTATGTATCGAAAAGGCAAGTGACAGTGGTTTGTGTGCAAGGCTGCATGTGGAAACTCATAATCGATCATCATTATATCAATAAACAACAAACTTATATACGCAAGTACAGTTCATAACAAAAGTAACTTACCAAAGGAGTTTGACACTTATTCCCATCATGATAATCATAGTTTGAATCTCTGTGGGATTTCGTTACTGATTCTACATGCTCAGCTCTTGATGCAGTGTGCGCGACAGCTCATAGGATCCTTTGTGTTCCCCGTCACTTTTATTTACAAATCCAATCGAACTAAGCGCTTCCTATATAAGGGAAACTTATCCACGACTGAGTCACACAATGGTCGCTTTACTGTGTTATCTATCACGAAAACGCTAACGGCACACAGATGTCTGTATGAAATGGTCGCGTATTTATTTCTATAAACACTGCTCGCTAACAGATGAATCTTACAGTAACGGTTCCTCAAATGATGATTTTGTAATGGCTTGTTCACTATGGATACTTGTAATATATTCCACTCTAATACGTCTTTGCTAAATTTAACTACTTCTGGATTAGATGCTACTTGTAGGATTGGTACTAGCCAATATTAATTGGCATTCAGCTTTTACTAAGTTGATGAAATCCACGTGGCAAGAAAAAGGGGTAGGGGCAGAGTTTAACATAATGCTGGTAAAATGAATTATGTATTTTTGTTTGCTGTTAATGAAGCATTCATAGGGGATTCTGACTGGCTTTTGGACGGTTTATTTTGTTTTCGTAAAACATAAATTTCAATATAATTTAAACTATAAACGTTAATTTGCCAATATCATAATAAGTATTCTTTTTGTATCTACTTGCATGTATGTTTTATAATTCTGTGGTGACTGTACATACAACATTTAGTTTCATATTAAGAAACTTTGTTAAACTATGGAGATAATAAACAAACATGTATATTTAAAAAAACAAGCTTTAACCTTTTTATTTCTGAGTATTAATTACTATTTTTAATAACTAGTAGTTATTAGAATTATAACAAAAGTTCCTACATTATAGTAGGTAGCCTATATTCCTACTTATCAAATTATCAAACTGTTTCTCATAGCAAATAACTTTTAAGAGATACTGCTGTAACTAGTCTCATTAGAATGCTGTTAGAGCTGCTAAAATAATACCGCGTATTTTTCTCAATAGCCACTTAATGAGAGTTTTCTAAATATTGTTATTTTTAAATACTTTAACCCATAGTTTGCAATTTCATTATGAAGTTTTATTTTATTTAAGTTTGAGATTTTTTAGTTTGCGTTTCTAAAAATAAAAATGATAGTAAGCATTTATCCCTTTTATTATTTCGACGGTAATTTTACCGATTAATAACAATCCAAAATTTTATAAATAAATGCTTTTTTCTTTCTCTCTTTCTTTTCTTATAGGTATTCATTGTAACGACTTTAGATGTAAAATCACTGACAAAATCAGCGCGTTGAAATGACTTGACCTCGAGGGGGAGGAGGATAAATGCCCAAGCTTTTTTCTATATTTAAAAAAAAGGAAACGAGCATTCATTAGCATCTAGACGCATGACTTATGAATCAGCAAGTAAACGTAAATAATAATCTTGCCTTGACTTGACTTGGTGGGTGAAGCGTAGAACGCTGGATATCTGTCAAAAACAGACGACGTAATATCTTTCTAGACTGATATAAATTAAAACAGAGTACAAGAATTGTATTTACTAGTCATCAAAAATTTAATGCTTTAAGTTCTTGTATAAACCACACATTTGCTGTAATTGTTGAGACGACGGCAACTACACCACGGGTTTCGGATTCGATACCCGAGCGGGACAAACATTTATGTACATTAACATGTCAGTTTGTATGTCTAGGTGTTTCTGTGTATGTATGTAGTTACAAAAAAAAGTTTATTATTGAGTATCCATATTGCATAATGCTTGGTTAGGGGCTTATTCGCTGTGTGAATGTTAGTGGTCCTTCATTTATTTATTATTTCTAGCTGTTATAACTATAACCTAGCTCAGTGACGCGCGGCCGACGCTTGGTAAAACATTGATTTATTTATCAAAAATAAAAAGCACTTTCTTAAATAACAGTAGCCTTGATTTTTCTTATTACATCAGCTACCCGCCGAAATAGTCCCGTCCAAATCGGTCCAGCCGTTTCAGAGATTACCCGGAACAACTATAAGGCAGACAAAATTAAAATTATGTAGTTTTAGTACCGTTACTATATTCATATGCATGAAAAAAAGAATATTTATTTCAATATTAAAATCAAACAATCCATTTGATTTATATGTACAGATAAAACAGAAAAAGCTTCTTGTCCCTAAATAATTCCTTGATAACAAAGAAAAGATACCCAACCATAAACAATTTATAAATAGATATTTATAAAGGTACTCCAGACATTAACTTCGCACAACAGTATACGGAGCAATGAAAAGTCTGGAACTTCCATTTATATTTTGGACGATCCCATGCAAACCGTATAAAACTCAATTACTTCGCAGTTACCCTTCCACGGTGAAATATTGCATTTTTAGACATACACAAAGGGCGCAGGTGCTTCGTTCTCGTCAAATATAAAGTTGCCGGTGCTATGTTATGTTACATACCTCAACTCAGTCTGTGAATTATTAAACATTTTCAAGCCCGCCGTGTGTTGTGAAAGTACTACTATTTGTGTACTAGGTGGTAGACTCGATACTGAGTCGCCTGGGTAGGTACCACCGCAGTGCCAGATAGAGTCCCGTGAAACAGGAGTGTCATACACTTTTGTTTTCGGGATGAGGGCACTGTAGCTAGTGGAATTTGTATCGGGTGTGAGGCGCAGTACGGTATTGATGGAAAATAATGACTGTCTATCAGTTGTTGATCTCCTTTAATGCCGCTCTATCATGGTTAGGCGTATCACTTACCATAGGGTGAGCATCCTTACCGTCGTGTACACTTATAACATTAAAACAGGTATTGAAAAATTGATATAAGTATACAGGTGGCGCTGTGAGAATGACAGTGGATATAAATTTATTTATTTAGCGGTCATTGCAGGCTGAATAAAATGCGACCATCCTATCTTTATTGTGCCTCAATAGTTATATAAACCATTATGTCAACTGTAAAACGAACGTCAAACATTTCAAGGACTAATTATCAAGTCTCGATTGATTGTAAAAATAATAATTGGTATTCTCCTACTTATTTTACGTTTGCTTGATTTTTAGGTTTGAATTGATTAGACGTAAACTCACGTGGCAGTTTACGGCATAATCTCACCTATGCCGAACTATAGCTAAGCTGTTGACGTTTGTTTGAATTTTAGATTTGCTTTGATTTGATTAGGCCGTAAACCCGCGTGTAGTTTACGATCAAATCTCACCTATGCTAAGCAGTGCGTAAAGCGACGAATGACGATGAAACCAAAGAGTATTACGGCCATAAATAACACCACACTCGTGAAGACAAGAACAGTCAACTGATAAGTCGATTTGACTGTGGTATAACTAGATTGCACAAAATATATACTATTTAAGGTCATCTAAGACCTACATTTTATTCAGATTGACTAGGGGTATAGAATAACAGTACCGTTAGGATAAAACATTTAGTAGAGATCAGGTAGCAGCGCTCACTTATTACACTTCACCTATAACCTAGGCCAAGCATAGAGAATTAAGAGAAAACACTTCACTATCGTAAAGTAGGCCCAAAGTCTAGCAACGAACTGTTGAAGTAAGTAAGTAAGGATAGATTATACTTAGACGTCTATATAATGTACATAAGTATCCTCAAATGGCCTTTTACCTACATTAGTAGTTTCTTCGCAATTCGCCATTCACGCTTGACAGGAGGCTCGCGAGTCTAAAAATACGCCAGTACATTGTTATATATTATCTGTGGAGATTACCCCTCGACTTTTATTACATCCGAGGAAAAAACCCGACAGTACTGTTCTAAGAAATGTCTGTTTTGTAAATTGTTTTATTGTATCCCAACTGCTTGACATTTCGTTTTACTTATTTGGGTAACTAGTGTGACTGCTGCGCATCGCTGGTATGTTATTTTGTTTGGGTCCTATTATTTTCAGACAACTGTCATATTTGTAGTCCTAGCAAATATAATTATTTACAAAATTAATTGAAGTATTAGATTTGCAATTACGCAAAACAAACATAAGTTTGTTCAATTTTTAGTGTTTTTTTTTAATAAAAAGTAACACTTATTTATGAGTGTACTTGCAGCTTACTTTAAATCTCTCATTTGTTAAAGAGAGTGTTGTGGCATGTTTCGTAAAAAAACATTTAATGTCGTTGGCTAGTTGGTGTGAAGTGTTGACTCCCGATCTGGAGGGTGCAGTTTCAAATCCCACGTACCAATGTGTTATCGATTTATCAAAGCCCACGGAGGTGGGCACGTTTAATGAGCTGATGATGATGATGGAATTTGATGATTTTTAAGCGGTATTGTCATGATAGTCTTACATCAAATACTGTTATGTTTCTTTGCTTTACAAACTTATGTATTCCTTTTATTTTTCGCAACCAGAAAGGAATTATATATGCTAAATGAATCTCTTGCATTTTAGTATTGTCGAGTATTCTTACTGAAATCGAAACACTTTTTTACCGACATCAAAAAGGAGGTTATTCAATGCGACAATATATATGTTATTTTTTATTTATTCGCGGATTAAAATAAAAAAATATATATATCTCCATCGTATATTAACCGATTTTGATGATAAAAAGAAGATCATTCAGATGATGTAGGGAAAACAGAGGAATCGAGAGAAAATTCAAAAATCGTAGAAGACTCAGAGCAACTGCTTCTTCATTACAGTAAATTTATTCCAGTGATTGTCATTTTTTCGATTCACTGAAATTTGTAAAAAAAAATATACTTCAAGCTCAAAAGTAATTTATATTTTTTAGCTAGTAAGGTTGAAATGGTTAAATAATTTTTATGTCGGTGCAAAGTTTCAAACAAGCTTTATAATATAGTTAAGTAGGTTAGAAAGATAAATCCATACAGAGTTATTGCTTTAATTGGCACCGACTTCAAAATAATGCAAGAATTATTTAACCATTTCTACTTACTTAGCTTAAAATTTATTTCTTGCTTTTTAGTTTGATCTCGATATTTTTGTTAAAAAATATTTTAATAATACTTTGACACTTTCACATCTGAAATGAACGCTGAAATACTGAAGTATATCTCGACTTTCATCTCAAGAAATATGCAGAGACTCCTTCAGGATTTATTAAACCTTATCTCACCTAGCTTTTATTTGTACGCGTAACTAAAGTAATTTATTTCACCGTGCGTAGAATAATGACCCTGCTAGACAAATCCCACTGGAGTAAAGGTTGCTTGATATTATTTCTACTTCCTTCTTGAACCCATTTGTCAACTAATTTACTGGTAAAACAAACTAAGAATAAACATAGATTTATACCAACTACACGTAAACAGATAGAATGGACAAAAAATAATGTTAAAACTTATACAGTAGGTACAGGATGAAATAGTATTTCAAACGAACATTCCTATGTTTAAAGTTATTGACCTCCAAGGCAAAAACGACGACGTGGCTTAGTAGCTTCCTATCTGATGGATTGATTTAAAATTTGTTTTTTTATAGATCAGCAATCGGCAGTGTTCTATACTATGTTTGCTGGTAATCAGTCTATGATGGCCGCCATTGTAAACAAAACACCGATACGCATTGTACCAAAATTTGTATGAGATAATAGGTAACCAAAAAGTTTAAAGTTAGCATACCTACGAAATAATTCTAAACCCGAATTTTGTTCTAATTAAAATATTACTTCATTGGCCCATACTTTGAAACATTATTCCGTGGCATTTTGTTAGTATATGTGGATAGTCGTAGCATTCTGTTATATCTGCTGCGAAAGAACAACCTAATTACAATTACAACCTAACTAATGATTTCTATGCGGTAATCTCCAGTCAACATCTATCGGCTACCACATTCGGTAAATCCCCAATACCCCGGTTAGGGATGAAACGATACCAGTGAGGTATTGATACTTTTACTCGATACGGTATCGATTGTCAATAGTTTTTGGAAAATTTTACTCGTATCGAATAGTTTTTGAAAAATTTTAAGTAAAAACTTAAAGAAATGTTCAAGTTATGAATTATAACATTTACCAAAAGACTGCTTTTGTAGCGGTACTAAAAATATATTTATACTTTTTTGAATCTTTGCCTGTTAGATGCTAGTTAGCTTTGAAAAAAAAACTATTACCTATTCCGACTAAGATTGCCTTAGTTCAGGCATTGCTCTTTCCCATCTTGGACTATGCTGATTGTAGTTATTTGGATCTTAGTGAGATTCTCCTAAACATGTTAGAGAGACTACAGATTTTTTGTATTAGGATAATTTATGGTCTTCGTAAATACGATCGTGTTTCTTTTTATCGTGCAAAACTTCCTATACGCCAACGCCCGTGATCTTCACGTTCTTTCGCTTTTATACACTATCCTTTTCAATGGAGTGGCACCAGCTTATCTCAAAGAGAAATTTAGTGGTCTGCGTTCATCTTTGAAACTTTATCTTGCTTTTCCTTCTCATTCTTCCCATTCATTTACCCAGTCTCCTCTGTTCAATCCATTCGACTGTGGAACTCTGCCAGTGTCCATTCGTCAGTCTCCTTCTCCAACTGTTTTCAAAACTCGCGTAAAAGAATTTTGCCTTTCAATTTAACATTATTATTATTATTATTCTCTTATTTTTTTTATATTTTTATTTATGCATGTATCTTATTATTATGTAAGTATGTTATATTCCTTATACCTTAATTTATTAACATAAGCTTATCTATTTGTTTTCATATCATAATATAATGTACTTGATATTTATGTAGAGTATATATATATATTATATATAACATAAAATTGCAGTATTTTCCTTCATTTGTTGTTAAATACGTATCTTTTTTTGGTGTGCAATAAAGAATCATAACTATCTATCTATTTGCCAGGTCCAAAGGTAGGTACCTAGTTGAAATAAATAAGTTTAGGAATAACGGTGGGGACTCAAGATTAAAATAATCCCATTTCTTCAATCGCTAAGAATCCTTTGACAACCTTCAATCGCTAAGAATTTTAAAGTACAGGATGTATTAGCCAAATAAATTGAAGTCCATTGGCTTTCTATGAGCACTTTCACTTCTTGCGAACTGTGAGTTATTTGTCTTGTGACCGAAATCTTCATTCGTTGAATAATTTTCAGGTGCATAGTTTAAAATTGTCACATATTTTAATATAATTATTTTTATATGACCTTGCCACACGCACTTGGAAGGAAACACATCTGGGAAAGAACTTGATATGAAGGTTTTTAAACTACAGTAAAGTACTGATATGATACGAGAACTTTTTACCGATACTTACTTGAATAAAAAGTATCGATACTAAAAACACTTGGTATCGGATGAAAGTAACGACTATGTACTTGTATTTACTCATATAGTTTCATCCCTAATCCCGGTAGCTAGTTGCCACATAAACTTAATTGCTTAACTATTTTACTACTTACTGGAGAGTTTTGATCTGAAAAATTACTCTATCCATTAAGTGATAATTTCTTTTTAAAGTCAAAGTCAAAAACATTTATTTCAAATTAGGCTTACAAAAAGCACTTATTAATGTCAAAAAATATACAAAAATATAATAAAAAAAGATTAAAATACTAAACTAAAAATATGAGTTTTGATGCTTTAAAATAAAAGAAGCTTCAGTGGTTTGACCTGTTGAGAAAGAAGCACTCAAGATAACTCAACAGTGTAGTCTTTTTTAAAAACAATTCCTGAATGTAACAATATATCATAAACACTGAAATAGCTGAGCAGTTTAAGACCACGGATTTTTATTTCATAAATATTCGTCAATAGTGTAGTACCCTTTTTTAGAAAGGTGTTTCTATCTTTAAACATATGAAAGGGCAACTCTACAATATTTTGCGGTACCTTATTGAAAAACTTTATACATCTTCCTATAAAAGATTTACCTATTTTATGTAGTCTCAAGTCCGGAACAGCAAGTTTGTTTTTATTCCTTGTATTCAAATTGTGTGGATCACAATTTTTCAAAAAGGTGTTATAGTATTTACGAACATAAATTAAATTTTCATAAATATATTGCGATGCTACAGTCGTTATATTTATTTCTATAAAATGTTCCTTAAGAGAGTCACGTGGTCTAAGGTTGTAGATAAAACGAATAGCTCTTTTTTGTAGCACAACTATTGTATTAATGTCGGCAGCCGAGCCCCACAACAGTAGACCATACGACATGACACTATGAAAATAACTAAAGTAAACGCATCTTGCCGTTTCTATATCTGTCACGAGCCTTATCTTTCTAACAGCATAAGCTGCCGAGCTAAGTCTACCAGCCAGGGATTCAATGTGAGGCCCCCATTGCAGCTTTGAATCTAAAGTTATGTCGAGAAAGGCAGTGGAGTCCACTAGCTCCACTTGATCATTATTTTATCATTTAACTTAATAGAGTAAGTTTCCGAAAGGTCTAGTAATTTGTTGATCCTAACTGTACAAGTTTACTGAGAAGAAATATGATTGGAAAAATAGTTAATGATGATTTATTACTATAAAAAGTTTCGCTGAGTAAGATTGTTGGCAAACTATAGTTCCACCCTTTCTATGGTATGCCATTTATAACTATCGATACAGGTCCAACTGGAAATTAACGATATAATTGCATTGAATCTAAACCATATAAATAAAATTGTGTTCATGAAAAATAAGCGACTAATGAATGATATAAAAAATACAACCAGTAGTCGTAAAAAAATATTTTTATTACTTTTTATTTATATATGTATATTTAGTAAAAAATTTAGGCCGTAAATGTAGTCTAACGTCTAAAATTCTCTATTAAAAATTATAAACTAAATATTGATACATAATTACAAAAAGTAGGACAGTTCTCTTATATTCTTCACTTTAACCTGTTGCAATCTACTGCTGGACATAGGCCTTTCTCATTTTACACCAGATATCCTGGTCTTCCACTTTCCAAATCCCGCTTTTCTAGGCTAGGACTGTCGTTTGATTTAAATTATTGTACCAGTTAATGAAGTATTTAGAATTGGGAAAGTACTTATTTGAAACTTTAAAAGCAGGGAATGCATTTCTAAACCTCCTTGAATTCGCAAATTTGCATGGACATGGATAAAATCAACCTACGCTCATTTGTACCCACTGGCATTACAAAATACTTTAGATAAAAACATACTTTAAACAACTAAAGTTGAAACAGATACGACATCTGATATCAAAGTCCATGTGAGTAAATATAGCATTTTGTTTGCAATGTTGCGTCTGCAAAGATCCACAGAACTCCTATCAAAACCGAGATGAAGGGATATTTGTTTACAGGCAAAGCTTTCAAACTGAAACAAACTGTTGAGTTATGGTCTCTTGTTTACGTTATACTACAAGTACTTATACTCACGCATATGTTTAGGTAATTATGATAATTCTACGATAAATAAAAATTAAAATTTTCATAAATTACTTAAAGTGAGTTACTTTTAAGAACGTCGGTGCCTCAATGTTGTGGACTGTTCCCCTTCTACCGGGAGGGCTGAGGTTCAAATCCGCACCAATGTATTTTAGAATTTTCGAAAATATATGTACATTATCCAACGCTCTTACGGTGAAGGAAAACATCGTGAGGAAACCTGCGCACACCTGCAAAGAGATTTAAAGGTGGTTGTGCGTGAAGTCGTCCAACTCGCACTGAGCCGGCATGGACGACTAAGGCCTAATCACCCTATACGGGCTCGTGCCCCTCGGTGGGGATGAGCTGATGACGTCTTAAAAGTCACCGAAACGAACGAGAAACTCTTTATAATATAAGAGAAATTTGAATATGAAAACCTAATGAGTCCCCAATGAAAGCGCAGTACTAAAAGGAGGCCCCCAACCAACTCATGAAATTTATAATTAAGTGTATTATAATTAGTTAATGTAATTGTATAGTCATTACGGATGGAAGAGACGATAATCAATCTTGGTCTCGCTTGCCTCTGACGGGCAGACATATCGCGTCGCATTTAATCATGGATTAAATTAATTTCGAACGAGAGTATTAAATATTTATTTCAAAACATTGTAATACCATATTGATTTACCTAAGGTAGATCGATGTAATATTGAGTTTGTACTCTATTTTCTAATATTTCTCGTGCCTCAATAGTCGAGGCTTTTAATGGCATAGTGGATTGCACGTTTGGGCAACGTGCAAGTCAAGCAATTGCCGCAATGGCCTTTCATATGATGAATAACCGTAAACTATTATATCGAACTTCGGAAAGCACGTTTACCCTTTGACCGCCAATGACGCCTTAAGGCGCCAGACACATATATTTTTATTTGTCTGAATTCCCGGCGTTCAATGGGTTAACTGTGGGCGCCGACTACTTTCTTAGGATGGTACTCGTTTACAAGGGAGCATTCAAGTATTACGTTCGGCAATTTTTGAAGATTTGAACCCCCCATGTATTACACAGTAAAAATTTTTAACAATAGGTACTAAAAGTGGTATACAACACAATTCTGGCATTCCCTGTAAAACGTTAAGCCTTTAGGCTCGTTTTGTAAATGTTCAAGGCATTTTTCAAGCCATCTGCGCCAATTGCATGTAAAGCTGTAAAAGGCCAACAGTAAGAGTCAGTTCGCAAAAAAAGAAAAAAAATATTGCTCGATTATCAAGTCAACGCACTAGTCTCTAGGCCATTTAGTATTCAAGTGTATACCTACCAACTACAACGTATTCATTTATATAATCATAACAATAAGCTCTACTCAAATTTTGTACTCAGTTTTGTCAGACGTTGGCCTGTAACCTCCTTCGTAGTACGCGCAAGTCCTATCCAAACATCCCATCGCAAAATAAATATAATGTAATGAAATGATACGACCGCACTAACCAAAAGTACCTATTGTAGAGCAAACAGGAATTTAGCATATAACATTTTGGGAAAACAACACACTTCCAGCAAAGTTAGCCCGGACTTGCGTTTTTTGTAAAAAAATAATATCAAACGCATTAAATTTATAATTTTTATCTTATGGTGAAAACATTACTTGTTTTTACAAAATGAAATTTAATGTTTGTATTTCAAGTGTAAACACAAGTGTTTCAATGCTCGTTTAAATTAGTCAAATCCTATGTTAGATTTTAAAAGCCCAAGGCGCATCTCGTTAGGATCCATACTGACGTCGTGTCTTTTCACCAACCACCCAACTGGCCAAACCAATAGAGCTAACAAAAACATCAGTCTCTGAATAGACTTTAAGGCCCGTATTCTAGAACGAGACTCAGCGTTCGACTTTACTTAAATTGAGTTTGAAAGAGATGGCGCTATTTATCGTAAAGAGTGCAATCTCTTTCTAACTCTATTGAAGTGAAGATCAACGCTTGGGTCTCGTTCTAGAATACGGGCCTTAAAGTGTTTGACTTCACCGTAATTCGGCTTTGTCTTCAAAGTGGGTAATTAAATTTGGCGTTTAAAAATTCACAAACTGCCCGAATGACTACCTAAGAGTTGTACTCAACGATATTCTGTATATATAAAGGTAGATACGCCATCCGTGCCTCAAAAACGAACCGCCAAAGAAAATACAGTTTGTAGGCTTTTGTTTAGGTAAATGTACGCTCATTCAAAATATGTATACGTGTGCTGTCGCTGCATTCGAAACACTTTTTTCGATTGTTTTGTGAGCATATCACGAATCTATACTTTTTACATCATTGTTATCACTACTAAATTTTACGTAGGTATTCCAAACATAGGTATATAAGCTAACGTTATGAATATAGTTTCTATTAAATATTTATAGTGTAGGTAAGCTGTGTCCCTCTTCAACAATCCATTGATATAACTTCCAATAGCTACTGCGATCGTAACAATTTATGTACGCAAATTCAAATTTGACATATTCTTTATTTAAATAATCTGAGCTACATAATAATTTGTTATAGTAAATATGTAAAAAATATATACAATAAGAAACATTGGAATCTTTGCCCATGACAAAGAGTATTAGCTATAGAAGTACCACTGCCCTGAATAGTCTATCTATGAGGTCCAGGCGTGTGGTGT
Organism: Leucinodes orbonalis; assembly: GCA_019425675.1. Taxonomy (NCBI): domain Eukaryota; kingdom Metazoa; phylum Arthropoda; class Insecta; order Lepidoptera; family Crambidae; genus Leucinodes; species Leucinodes orbonalis. The sequence goes on from PQWD01003206.1 coordinate 120,946, forward strand.
ATAGTGTTCCGCACGTTTAACCTTACCTGGGTATCTCACCTTCATTGTGTCCCTACTGAGGAAGACCTAAGCCTATTTGCAAAAATAAACCTAAAATGAATGAATATAGTACCCGTACTTATTAGCATGAACGAAATGATCTGCATTGTATGAAGTAGACACCGTTTAGCTTTCATTAATAAAGGCGTTACTTGCGCAATACAAAATGTAAAACAGAACCTCGAAAACAATAGAACTCGCCGTTTACAATATATTTTTTGTATCAGAATCGTGCTATACCCATCTCCTTTTTTATACCGAGAACGGACAAGGATAGGAACAGTAGATGGGGGCTGAAATGGTGAATTTTTGAATAGCTGTGCCTTATATTGCGTTATATTGACAGGTTACGTCACGGCCGACAGTGATGCCCATGGAGTGTTAAAATTAACGATACGCTAAGGGATTTAACTGTTTATTTTACGTAGGTACCTAAAACATAAATCCAATGAACGACTTGCAGAATTTTACCTTTATTTCCGTTTGTAGAATAAAACATTCATGGTACATGTATCAGATATTATGGTCAACTTCATGATCTATATGAAGCGCTTCAATGCAAAGGTTAGCAATAAGAAAACATTACTACAGGGTTTTCATTAAATACAGATACCCTTATGATGATTTATTGGTCGCCATAAAATATAATTAGGTACAACTGACAGTAATAATTCACAGGTATATTTATCTATCAACAATATTTTAAAGAAAATATTTTTGGATGTTTCCTGCGAACGATTTGTTTGCATGAAAGAAGATTTTTAACAATCGAAAGTTACACACAAGGCACTACTATAGTAGTCAGTTTTTTATTTTAGTATTTTTTAAAGTAAAACATTCATGTTTTCCCATATCCATATTCTTCCCAAATCATTGTACTATCCCTCGACCGCCGGGAATTCGATTAAAACACAACCAGTATAACTTTTTAAACCTTGCCGACATTTTGCACCCACTCACAATACATGGCTTGAAGTTAATGTAATGGAAATACAATCGCTTCCTTCAAGCATTTTTGATATTTTTCGCTATTGTAATTAAGGAACTCTTATTTTTACTTAATCATAGCGTTGTGAACTGGCTTGCTTTGCAAATATACCGTATCCAACAAATTATTTATAAAAGTTAAATAATGTAAATTAAAGGAATTCATAATTCTATTTGTGCTATAGTCACATTATAAAAGAATTATTCCATTCGGAGAAAATTTTTTTTTTTAATTCTGTGACAATTTCACAACAACATTTTGTAAAGGACGAACGGGGATCTTGGGACACGCATTGGAACATCCTACTTAAAATATAGAAGAGCTTTTCACAATAACACAATATAAATCATCGTCAGCATCAGCTTGTTATGATGCTATGCAGAGAACAAGATTTTATACAAAGCCTAGTCATGAAAAACGCGAATAAATGCTTCAGTAAATAGACCTAGTTGCATTAAGATTTTTGTATACAAATACGAAGATTTTTTTGTCAAGGTAAACGTCTTTATAAATCACGTCTTATGCGTATAAAACTGTTTACTAGGAGCCAACCAGTGATCGAAAGTCTAATTGAAACTTAGCGTTGCAGGTAAGTCCATACTATTATGCTAAACAGGGAAATTTCGACACCATTTTATGGCTAAACCTATTGTTTTTCTTTTCGTTGCCTAATATTGTTGCAAAAAATATTTTCGCTCAGTTCTATAGAACTTGTCTTCACTATCAATTCATATTCGCATATTGCATTTACAGCTTCACCGAGCTAAGAACTGGTGGAGTAATCATCATCATCAGTCTATAAATGCCCAATGGAGGGTGTGCCCTGGATAGCCTGTGGGCTATCCCGCAAAACTATGGGGAGCTTGGACCGTTATCCACCACGAGGGCCTAATGTGGATTAGTTGGTGTTAACTACCAACCATAGCCATGACTGTTTTTATGTCTGCTTAATGTGTCCTTCGAAGCACAAAATTATTTATCTTTTTGGTTAATCGGGTGTCCTAACTACCTGGGACCTGCCTTACATACAAATCACACAGTTGTTTGGGTGAAAAGTATATGCGAACTTTATTCATAATTTAGAAACAGATATAAGAATTAAATATAAGGAAAGTATAGATACCTACAAAAGCATTATATCATCCTAGTTTACTTATAAATTAACTCTAAAACTCAAATTAAAGTGTACTATAACTTTATTACAACGCGAACGGCCGGCACGAAATCAAACTATTGCATCCACTTAATTCCATTTGCGAGAAACCTAGGGAGTTGCCGTTTGCGCCATGGCAACGAACACCAAACATTCCACGATGTAGGTCACAGCGGACTGTCGCAAATTCTGGACACGTCTTCGCCAGATCACTTGCATAGATTAATGTCGAATTGGGCCGCGGGCCAGCCTGTTGGAATACCACTTTTGTGACACGACTTACGTATCATTCTAATTACGCGATCTAACACGGCAAACGAAAAAGTTCCTTTTTTAGCCCTTTCTACTGTTTCTGGCGTCCAAAAGATACATAAATCTCTCATCACTGTGTGTATGTAACATTATACGACATGCTCCGACACCATCATCGAATGAATTGCTTGTGACTATACCGTTCTGCGCTAGTCTAGTGCAGCTACAATTTTTTCTTTGTTTAGCAAGATGAACGAAGGCCCCAAAAGTTATAGGCTTGCGTAAATACTGCACAATTTTGTGTTATTATCATTAAGACAGTTTATATAAGTTATTTACACAATAATCTTGATATCCTATATGAATTGTCTTATTATTTATTATACTTAAACTGTGATGTGTGTAAGACTTACAACTAAAATTGTATTAGTGTATTTTTTTTATCTAGAAGTACCTTTTTATGACACTATTTGCAACGAACTACGAATTGATTAGTAAAAAGTTCTAAATCTCAAAACTAATGGCAAAATATCTATTAAGGGCATCAAACTAATTAAGATTTGCTTCTTTCGATATTAGTAAAGTATCCTCAATTCATAGTTTACAGCTTGAAATTTCACACTACTAAAGAGTTAAATTATAAATATTGGTCATCACATTTAGATTCGTTTATGTATTATGCACTAGTGAAAATAAGGATACTATGTTATTCGGGTCAGTATCCGGGCGATAAAATGTTGATATTGCTTTTTTTGAAAAACATTTATAACCTAAAGTCTTTTGGTCTCTGCCATATATTTTTGGAACGACCACCGGATGGCACCCAGGACTGAAGGCATTATATCCCCTTGACTGTAAAACAATTAAACAATAAAAAATAGATTGGAAGACTGCTCATGGCATTCATCGCTCTAGAGCTCACCATATGTCAGCTAAAGAACTTGGCAATCTTTTTATTTGGTTATGTTCTTCAATCTTCTTTATTGTACTACAAAAAAACTAATGTGCATTAAATGCGACCATTCCATCAGTTGAGAACCTTATTTTATATACATTAAACCATTTAACTACTTGGGCAGCTAAATTGCGTATTGAGTAGTAGTATGCATTCACCATCTTCAGCCTATAACGGCCTACTGCTTGGCACAGGCCTTCCTGCACAGCATGTAAGATTGGGCTATAACCCATCCACGCGGGCACAATGCGGACTGGTGGGTGTCAGCGACAAGTTTTGTAACCGACAACTTAACGAGCCCTCCGAACGGAATCATCTTTCATTTCGGACGATTACGTTATTCAGCCTGCAATTTCGTAACCAAGGAAAAATCGCACAAAGTGACGTTTATCAGCGGGCTTCAAAACCACGACCTCCGGGTCACGCAGACTAAGTCTGTGCCCACTGGCAGTTGCGTGTACTCCATATATGCAATTAAGCAGTGCATACCCTGTGCGTCCCGAAAACCCAGAAAATTGCCAATATATTAAATGATTCCCACTTATTGGCCCATTTTCCTCTACAGATTTGAAATCATATGCAATGTTCCGTCATCAACAGCACTCAATTTGACAAAATTATTTATTGTTTTTTCGATAAGTGTCACTCACTTTGCATACCTCTGTGCACGCCACTGTACGGAAACAATTGTACTGGTAGTATTAATGGAAAAAATATTATCATTTAAATTCATCAAAGTAACAAAGCTAGAGAGAGATGAATGTCAAAAAACCCTTACAAAAACGACTTCCATACTCTTCAAAAAAACAAGGCTACACAATAGTCCAATGATAAAGGGGTCATTTATAAATATTCCACAGGCGGATCTCAGTCTCGGAACCCTATTTTGAAAGCTATAAATTAATTATATGTAACATCTGAAATGAAGATTTGTACACGAATAAGCCGGGAAATTGTTTACTAGATTGTTTATTTGCATTAGAAGTAACCTTCTCTGACTTTAATTTGCACCTAGGACTTTGTGACCAGGGTATTATGGCTCCGAAAACCCACATCACCTGGCAACAAATTTTATCCTTATAGGTTTTTCTTTTTATCGAAAAATATTCAACTTACTTGCGTAGAAGTTGAATATAATATGTAAACCATTTTTTTCTCAACAGACAAACCTACAAATATAACATGCACGTTAAGTTACCACATAGTAAATAATATTTTTCTTATAATTAGTTAAATATTTATCGTTGGCTTCTGTATTAGAAGTAAATAAAATTAAGATTTAAAAACTAAAATAACATTATTTTAGCTACCTTTATTCCCACAAACTTTCAAAAGACTGGAACGCGTATTTTTCGCATCGAGTATGAGAGTTATTGATCAAGTATATCAGTGTGACGGTTTAGTGATCCAGAATCCTCAGACGCTGTAGATATTGATATTCATAATATGTACAAATAAAAGGTCAGAATATAAAATTATTATTTGCTTTTGCAAAGTCGAGTAGAGTACTATGTATAATAATATAATGCCTACCCGTAATTAAATAAGGCACGACAAGTTCCGATTTCCACTTACACGTATCCCATTGTCGTCTGAACAATGCAGCTTCGTTAAAGTAAACATGTTTTGGGATATAACAATTAAAATTTCGCTACATATCTAAATGTAGTCACACCACACACAGTGTTGTGATTTTGTGACCCAACTTGATTTTTTCATGTATAAATTTCAATTTAGTTGAGCAATGAAATGGGTTTGCTTTGCTAATAAAATGTTTGTAAAGTTTTGGAAACTAGCTAATTGAAGCTCGCTACTTATACTTGCTAATACTTTTAAAATGTAATATACGGGAAACTTGATTTTGAGCGAGTTATTATTCTCATATCGCGGTTTTAAATAAATTTAAATTGATCTTTTCAATTAGCAAGTATACATAATTGTTATACCTGGTTACGCAAAACCAGCTACAAATATAAATATTCACATTTTAAGAGATCGTCACTATTTTCAATAACTAAATATTATGTAAGTTCAGTTCTTCTTCAAAATCACGGAAAACATTTTGTCTTATTCATAAAACAAAATCGAATTTGAAAAACTAATGTAAAGTAGAAACATAAAAATGGGACCCCGTATATAGAAATATTCCATCTTTCGTACTATTAGTAGGAATAGTATGCCATGAAGTAAACGAGAAGTGAAAACTCGAAGTGTAGACATTACCGGCACACAGCTAAATAAATATAAAACTAACCATACACTATTGCATGTATATGCTCAGAGAATACAACAAGCCTACAATATAATTTATATTAAAAGATAAGAATTGTTTCACTTTCATAACCAGGCCTTAACGTACATACAAACTCGTAAATATATATATTCTTTGTTTTAAATTGCATAGCGATCAGACACAAATTGTACATTTCTTTATTAAGTCAGCAAAGCATTTTTTGAATCTTTAGATTAAATAACTTGAGTATTGATATACTGTTTGTAGACTCTGGTTAAATTACTACTTTAAAATTAAAGGCCGCAAATTGTTCTATAAATCTGTTTAAAAAAACACATGGTACACTCAAAACAAGACTGGTGTAATTAAAGAACAAAGGGCTAGGCAAAGATTGCATGTTCGTGTCGTACTGCCACGAGCCAGCGCCTCAAAAAAAAATCATTAATTTTCTTCACAAAACCGCATACTTCCCCTTTATATTTTTCAAAAGAGACAGAAAAGTTCCAAACATGAATTGTTCGAGGAGTTTAAATGAAATTAAGTCTTACAAGTGAATACAGCGCTTTGGGATAAGAGGTTTGCCGTGTTAATTTAAAAACATTTACACGGAAAATTAATAATAGATATTCTGCTGTTTTGGGCTTTACCAAAGATGTTGTATGTAACGACGTAATTTTCCTGTCACTGCTTTACTTAATGGAAAAGTATACAAATAGAGATAAAAATACGTCGATGAGGATTTTGTGACTCTTTTCACGCCATAAAGGTGATGAGAAGTGTACAATCGTCTTAAGTCATAAGCAGAAATTGAAAATAAAAATGCTTTAGAGTGTTGAAAATACGCACATCTCAAAATATGGCATACTTAGGTGTTTTATTTTCAAAACTGTCTTGCTAACCACTTGTTTATACTCTCGCGTGCAAGTAAATCGACTCAAGCCTCAAGTGCGCATAAAAAGTGATATAACTAAAAAATGACTTTTACCTCTATATAATGTTTACATAATTAAAGCCTAGTAATTAGGCTTTCAAATGTAGCAAAATATCAGTAATTTAAATAAACACTTGTACTTAGAATGCAACTGAACGCAACCTCCCGTAAACTGCTCTGCGCTCTATTCACAACTTGCGCGACACAACCCCTATAAACCCCCTGTAATCGTTTTTTCTTATCAGTCGCTCATTAGACGTTGACCTGAACACATCTCTGCAAATTAAAGCCGTCATTTGAAGAAAATTATGGATACAACACCTGAAGAAGCCGCTCAAGTCGTTGCCCTGTTAATTACGTTTCTGAAAAACGTTCTAATATGTTATACTAGAGTACATAATAGAAAACGAACGTGTTTTCTCCTTGTCTGGAAACTTTGTGACAAAAATACGAAACCGATTGTCAGATGATGCTATAAATGCCCTTGTATTTTTAAAGGCTTATTTTCTTAATGATAACGTGACATCTGGTTAGCTTTTGAAGCAGTTTCCGTTTTAAATTGTGATTGTAATTGGTCTTAAGATTTTAATGATTTATTAGATTTTTATGTTAACTTACGTAAAGAAAGACTCCATTTACTATAAACAAATATTGAAAAGTTGATACAAAGACTAAACTAAGGAACATGTACCTTACTGTTACTCGAATTATTAAGCTAGTCTGATTGTTATTTTTATAAGAATTAAACTGTCGTTTTATGCTACGTAATTCAAAAGTTTGTAGTACAGACTGAGACTAAAATTATTTAGTATGTAAGGTACTAAGTTTCATTGTGGTGACATGATGACATTGTTTTTAGAAGATATTTATTTGTTTTTTTTTCAAAGAAAAAGACTATTTAGTATATTTGTTTGTAGAAACTAGAAATAATGATAAGAAGATCTCGCTAGAGTTTTTTCGCTTAATTAAAGTTTTCTATAGTTAAATTAAACTCACATGAAACTAAAATAAACGTTGGTCATTGATTAATGTTGAATATTGCAAAAAGTATAGTTTATTGTTAAATCAAATATGTTTTGATCTTTTCAGAATTCCAAGCATTTTCCCGGAAATGTGGTCGAGATTCTTCGTGCTCCGAGAAATAAAAAAGTCGAGAAATGAGAAACCCTAGTCGATTTACTTGCACGCGAGTCTATATGATCTCCTAGTACTTTGCCGAATTAATTTTAGTACACGGATAAAAGATGCTACTCATTATGGAACCATTATGAATATTATAAAAAATATGGTCATTATATTAAAATTTAAAAAGGTCCTTTTCTATGAAGTCTATGACACAAGTTGAACCGCGTCATCATTCTTAATAAAACTTAGCAGTTTGATTTACAAGTTTAATTTCGTTACGATGCCTTGACTTCTTGCTCACAGTACCGGGAACGATGGGAATTGATTTATGTCAAGTGGCCTGGTAAGCACATCACCGAGCCAAGTCACCGGGCCAGTTAGGATACACTCCTTGTGACAAAAATATATTCTTTTTAAGTTCGCAAATAGTCATTACTTTTAATGTGACCATTACCCGTTCCCACGACGTATCGGGACAAATGTCCCGGTACTATATAGTAACACAAAAAAATATTCACATAACTGTACTTTATCATGAATTCAGCGAAAATGCGAATGTGTAGTGAGTTGGTGAATACATAAAAATGATTTAAGTTTCACTATGAGGACACGCATTAAAATCTTAGCGTGTCCAGATGACGAAATAATAAGTAATAATAATTTGGAGTTTTACCAACTACACACGTGTGTGTCCAACCTTTTGGGTTGAGTAGGTGAATTACTCATACAAATAACCTAATAGATAGTTAATATTCTTAGCCAATGTCGCCATGTGCCCATAACCCGAAACGACATACTACCATACACTTACGTAACTCTTCAACAAATAAAAATTAAGTTGTACGCTGATTATAGCAAGTCGAATGAAAAGGCTTGTTATAATGAAGTATTTTTCCCCGCATATGGCTCGTCGGTGGCAGGAAGCGTTCCGGAATCACAGCCGGAAAGTAATTTGAGCAAGCGGGTGCTGTGAACTATGACTTAGCACATTTTCATTTCAGCTGGAATTGCACATCATGTCAAGTTCTTTCCTGACATCTGTATATTTACTGAAACAGTAATGCAGTCCGTGGGCACTACTATTATTATTTCCTTTTTAGGAAGAAACTATACAGGGTACATACTTTAACCTTTTTGGAAAGAATGACTTGGAAATATTTTTCTTTTTGCAATCGCAAAACATTATTAATGTCATTTTGTAGTTTTAGTAAGGGTATCTACATCTACATTTACATGGAAAAATCTACATTCTTATTACCCAGCTTCGTAAAATATAATGTTTAATGTTAAATCACAACAAAATTCAATACAATAACGATTCATCATCAGCTCATTAAACGTCCCCACCGAGGGGCACGTGCTACCCGTATAGGGTGATTAGGCCTTAGTCGTCCACGCGGGCGGATTGGACGACTTCACACACAACCTTCGAATCTCTTCGCAGGCGTGCATGAAGGTTTCCTCACGATGTTTCCTTCACCGTAAGAACGTCGGATAAGGTACATATATTTTCGAAAATTCGAAAACACGTTGGTACGTGTCCGGATTTGAACCTCAGCCCTCCCGGTAGGAAGGAACAAACAATAACGATAAATAATAACGATTGTAATAACTAAAACTTAAATTATAATTATTCAAATAAATCATTTAGAAATATTAATATTTTTTATCGTTCGTATAAATTCATATTTACCTAAATCTATCTTTCATTTGAATGTTAATTGTTTTTATTTCATAGCAAGCTCTTAATGAATAAAATAAGTATCAGAAGCCCAAAGTTTTGATGTAACATAAAAAAGAGCGAAATAATTATGCATGGTTTTTACAATACTTATAATGGGTACTGTTCACTGGTGTTCCAGAAAACATCCAAAACAAACTAAAACACATTTGCATGAATAGCTACTCAGTACTAGACAATAAGAGACAATATAAATGTTACAATGAAACAATTATTAGTATCATTACGACCCTCAGAAGTTGAACAATAAAGATCTTCGGGCATACCTCGAGGCGGCGTAGATGCATGAAAATAATTCCAGATCCACAATTCCAATCCGAACAATATAGGAATAGCAGAAAATATGTCTGTGTGAAGTCGAGAATAGACTCCGGTAAAAATAGGTCTCCATAAATTCTCTTAGATGTTTCTCGTGCACAATAGTGCGCAGCGCCATGTTCTTACAACAGTTATATTTTTTTATTAAAAAAATATTTTCTATCATTTGTTCCATACTAGGAATCATAAATACATGCTTTAGTACTATTTCTATGGTTCCATATAACTTGTTCGACTCCGACGTGAAGATGTTGAAGATTAACAGCAATATGAACGCTTTGATTTCTCATTTAGGATTTGAAGGTTTAATGAATGAATGAATACTGCTCGTTCTGGGGAGAACTGGTAATCATATCGGATATACCTAAAAGAGTATGCGCCGAAATATAAATAATAACTATCTCTCTCTCTCTCTCTTCAACCTATTGCAGTCCATTGCTGGACATAGGTCTCCCCCATTTTGCGCCAGACATCCCGGTCCTCCGCCTTTCTCATCCAGCTTCCACCAGCGACCTTTCGCAATAACTATAATCACTCTCAATTCTTATCATAAATTAATTATAAACAAAAACGCCGAAATATTTCGATATACAAATAAAGATAAAACTTGGCGAGCTTTCAAGCAAAGTAAAATGGGTAGCATATTTTATTAGGCGAAAACGCCCAAGTGAATTCCTAAAGTGACCGCTTTTTATATAATTCTGTGAGCATAACGCAGGACCCTGATTCTGATCTCGAGATGAAATGTGGAACTGCGGGACAATGTATTCATTTATTTCCATAGCGCCGTCGTACTATACGGAGAAACTTTATTAATTATAGTTTTGCGATGCATGATATGATGATGATGATGATATTTTTTACTCAAGCTTTTTAGGAGTCTGTTAGAAAGTACGTACCTGCGTACCTTTGCCCGTATACCCGAGTTGTCTCCGCCACTGATACGTTTGTACCACCTTTGACTTAAGACTGGAACAATGTCTAAGACCTGGAAGCTTGCTAACGTGCTGTATATGTCCAAAAAGGTAGGCGGACCGACCCTGTCATTTATCGACGCATTTCAGCTACCTCCATACCCAAAAATAAGCTCGTGCACTCAAAAAAAAGCTCCTAACTTACCTGGAAGGTAACATTTGCCCTAGTGACTATGGTCAGTGACTATCAATATGGATTTCGTCGAGGCCAGTTAACTGGGGACCTTCTTATGTATGCCGCACACTTATGGACTGAGACCATCGAGAGACACGGTGAAGCTCTTGCCGTGTCTCTCGACATTTCTAAGGGATTCGATAGAGTTTGGCATGCTAGCCTTAATATAAGCAAGCTTCCTTCATTCATTCATGATAGGCTTGCACCTGAATATCAGATTTTCTGAGTAACCAGTTAATAAGAGTAGTCACCGATGGCTACCGTTCTGAGCACCAGGCTATCGATGCCATTATTCCTAGGAATCGGTCCTATAGATATCGGACTATCGGATACAAGGGCCTGTAAGGAAGAAATTCAGTCTCATTGAAAGGCTATGGTCAACCTCTTGGACATTCAATACTACCAAAATAAGACGACCTATTTGGTGTAATAGTTGAGACGTCGGCTATTACACCTAGGGTTCCGGGTTCGATCCCCGGGCAGTACAAACAAACAAATTTTGTGTGCATAACAATAGCTTTGTATTAGTCTCGGTGTTTTCTATGTGTAATATGTATGTACTTACATATATAAAAAATATATATAATATATATATATATATATATTAATAATATATATATATATATTATATATATATATATATGCTATATTATTATATAAATATAGCATCGGTGGACAGTGTGCGGACTGTCACCTTCCTACCGGGAGTGAGGTTCGTATCCGACATGTACCAATGTATTTTCGAATTTTCGAAAATATATGTACGTTATCCGACGCTCTTACGGTGAAGGAAAACATCGTGAGGAAACCTTTATGCACGCTTGCGAAGAGATTCGAAGGTTGTGTGTGAAGTCGTCCAATCCGCACTGGGCCCGCGTGGACGACTAAGGCCTAATCACCCTGTACGGGTAGGCTCGTGCCCCTCGGTGGGGACGTTTAATGAGCTCACGATGATGATATATATAATAATATATAATATAATATGTATTAGTTTATCCGTTGTTTAGTCCTCGGCCGAATTATCACTTACCATAAGGTGAGATGGCGGTAAAATGCCTATCTATAGAGGATAAAAGCATTCAAATATTAAAATATTTTCAAAATTGAAAAATGAATTTGCAAAATTAGTGCTTATAATACTTTGATATCATGTTTGATGATGGCTTTCCACACATGCGGTCTAATGCAACTCGTGGGTAGCCTATGACCGTAGACTATCAGTACCTATACATTTTTTGTAGAGTAAAGAACGTCACTATTATACAAAAACTATAGTCGGTGTACTAACACAAGCCGTAATTATTACTTTCCCACATTGTTAATAGCTTTGAGAGGCAATCAAAATATTTGGCTTACCCATTGGTTTAGTTTTGAACGGGTTCGATCCACACATATTTAAATATCCTGGGAGATTTATATGATAATATAATATAATGTCGTATACTGGCGGCAGTTCAGAATACAATTGGTACCGCTCTTACTTGCTGTTAGTGACATAGGGCGATTTCATGAGAAAAAAATTTAAATTTAGCAGAGATTTTAACGCAGAAACGAATGGTTAAATTCTTAAGTTGATTTTGTTGTATAGTTATGAGTTCATACATACATTTCTATTTTCTCTCTCTCTCTTCAACCTTATGCACTTCAATAATAGTGACAAAGCGAGATTAGATCGGGGTCTCTCTAAGAAATTAAATTAGAATACGTCCCTCTAGTAAAGCATCTAAGGCTACAAAACCCGTCGAATGAACTCTACTTTTCCAGGAATTTTCTATAATAGGTTCAAAGAGAACCGCGGGATTTACAGAACACTTCCTCTTTGTCGTCTTCCCTATAAAATGTGACTTAAGTAGGTAAATTACAGTATCTTTCTTTTGAGAGTTTCAAGAACATTTCAAAAGCTGTTACATCAAAAGGATTGAAAGATAAAAAACCGCTTTCACAGACGACTACTAGTAGCGTAAAATTTGTATATGTTTTATAGTAAAAATTATGCCTACTGTGTTTAGTCATTATGTTCTGAGTTAAAACATAATGCCTTAAAATAAACAAACTAAATATCCAATTACGGAGAAAACCCATTGTAGGAAAAGACTTATGATTCAAAATTTTTGAAATCAGTAGCTCAGTAGCTACTGATAACTCAGTAGTTATTATGCTGGATTCTTCTCAGCAGAAAACTATAGTTCGAACCAGGGTTCGCTTCATTTGACATTCATAATTTTTCTTTAGAGACCTAAACTGAATAAATTCTTTTTGTTGATTTTGAAATATTTAAAACTATTTGTTCTTAAAAAAAACACGTAATTTTTTCTTCATACTGACACTGGAAAGCCATCAGATGATTTATTTGGTTTTTAATGCATAACACTTTCTACCACTTTCGCAGGTGTTATATATTAAATTTTCCACCTGAAAACAGTTACGACAGCAGGCTGACCGCAGGTTTTTCAGGCTTCATCCCTCCACCTAAATGCATATTTACATCGATTAAGATTAAAACAACAATACATTCTCTACAAGGGTAAAGCTTTCAAACATTGAGCTACATTCATTTGAGTCCCTCATCAGGTGAGCTGTCTGCTTGTTTGTCTATTTCATACGAGTATGTGAAATGATTCGTATTTTATTAAGATTAATGACAACTAAGACCATTTATATTTAGTTTTTGTTTAAATAAATATAAATGTTAACGACAACTGATATGATGTGATGAGTATTACTTTGCCGAAATAATCATCTGAAATTAATTCCATACGTTTAACGCAAATATTGTACTCAGAAGACATTCTAGAACTCTTACAAACTGAGGATAATTTTATATAATCACTGATCCAAATCGAGGCAAATTACGTAAGTAAATTCTTATATCTGTTCGTATAAGCGCAATCGAGGCAAATTACGTAAGTAAATTCTTATATCTGTTCGTATAAGCGCAAAGATGTTGAAAATGATTTGCCTGTATAGTCAATTTTATTAAATTATACAGCGATCAATTTATGGATGTAAGGAGTCACAACTTATTTTTTTGTGGATTTAAGCCTCGCTGACCGGCTGTCAAAGCACGACAAAACTGTGGAATCAGCTACCGTAAAATATTTCCTGAAAATAACGACCGGATGTCCCTCAACGTCGATGGGCTGAGAGCGCATTTCTGTGCCCTTTGACATCACAAATGAACATAGCGCAGTCTTTTCATTTATCACCAAATAAGCCATATTTGGTGGTAAAGTAAGTCGCCGGTCATATGCACCCATTTAAAATAAACAATGAATGTTTATGTTCAACACAGGTGATGTGGCGGGATTGGAACCTGCGCCCTCTGGATCGGAAGGCAACAGTCCACAACAATAAGCCACCGACGCCTATGATGATCTATTACTTAATTTTTTTTATTTATCTCACGAGCTCAAAACAAACAGAAACGCAACTTCACCAGTGATACGAGTAAAACGGTAATTTTATACATAATTTCTTTTACGAATATGAATTTATATAAAAATAAAGGTAATGTATTCCTTCCTTCCTTGTTACCTGGGTGTTATGTGAAAAATTGCTGTCTTAGGGAGGTCTTACTTTTATGTCATTGTTTAATAATGTGTAGAACGTGGTATACATATTTTTTAATTAATACTTATTACAGAAGGAATTTGTTGTTTGATGCGTGTCTCACTGGAGGAGTAAAAGGAGTTTCACCGACCTTTTAAAAGAGAGATAGATGGATACCGAAATATGGAAAGAGGAAAATTTATAAACCTAGTTTCTAATTTTTTTACAAAATGGTTTTTCTCGTTATGCGCCTTATACAGCTGTGCTGTATTCTGTGCACAGCTCACAATACAGTACAGCAAGCTTATGCAACTCATCGATAAGTGAATCTATATGATACCACAAGATTAACCAAGATGCACACTCGACTAAACGGTAAATGATCCTGAGACATACGAATCTGCATTCAAAAACTTATCTGATCCTCCAACGGCCATCGGTTATTGGATACATCACAGGATTACTACGGCCTCAATTTACCGATAAGCTAGGTGATTACGTTTAGTTCTACCACGAATAGCATGATATTTAATATTATCTCTGATTTTACTCATAATGGTGTAAGCATAATATACATACGTCTTCAAATTTCCCGTTTCTATACTAAAGTCAATTAACTAAGATTCCTTTAACTGTCAACGGAACCGCTTGTTAAGTGTAATTAATTAATTATACGGAAGGATCTGAAGTCTTTGATCAGTAACAGCGCCCTATATCTCATCGCCAAGAAAGCACTGGCAAAGTCAAAGACCTATACAAAAATATCCAACAAAATACATACGTATTTTATTTGAAGACAAGGAAATTACAGTACGTGGACTTGGAATTTCATATACTAAATTACGATTGTATTCTGAGTGGGTAGGTACCCCAATCTGACTTTTGAGCCCGGATATTAATGAACATGAACATGTGTCAATGACGTATAAGTGCTGTGTGAAATAACTGAGTTTAAAAGACAACATCAAATTTGTTAATTCCAAAATTTAACCTCGGGTAGGCTTATAGCTTTTGGTCTCATATGGCATTCACAGCTTTACTGGGCAAGTAACGCAAATGGCTCTCAGCCTAAAAAAGTTTATGCGACGGGCCTAAGGGCATCCCAGGGTAAGACTCGAAACTCAGCTTAAGGCGTCGCAAGGGATCTAGATAACCAAATTTGGAATTTTGTTTGGGAAGAAAACCGACACGGTAAGTGCTGGTAACGTAAATAGGTCACATCTACAGGTTGTTCAACTACTGCATCAGACATTAGTATGCAAAACACATAAGGTGAGTAAAGTAGTCATCCCCTTCAATTAAAATATTTTAAAGTCAAATTTGTTTATAAACACACTTTTTAGGAGGTTTAGGTCATTAGCATCCTTAATCGACTTACAGGTGGTCTTTGACAGTTCACTTTTCATCATCATTTCGTGGTTTAGCAATGAACTGAACTTGACACTTGCCAAGATCTCTTTAGCGAATGTGCGAATACAGACTGTTGGCAAGTTTTTCATATTTACGTCATTGTTTACAAAATGTATCGGAAATAGATTAATTGACCTAGATATACAATGATTTGGCAATGTTGTCCAAAACATGTACATCCAAAGACAAAACCAACACGTTATGTAGTATGTGAAATAAAAGTTAAAATAAATATACAAAAGCTATAAAGTCATCAATCAAAGTATTTGTCGTTATCTCTCTCAGCTTACAGGAGCCATATTCATATCTTTATTACACTCCATTATTAACATATATGTTAAAACAATATTGCTATGTACGTTTATGGACCCTGTAGGGCACGGGAAGTAGGAGAAACAAGGAGTCACCTAATGGAAATTTACTGGAAAGAAATGCAAGCCATAAATATCGATGTCGCTTTTGCCATCCAGTTACTGATTGATATCTTTCTCCGAACTTTCACAATAGCCTACTGGCGTTTTGTCTAACGCAGTGTGGTTTTACTAAACCACACTGCGTTAGACAAAACGCTCTATTCAACAATCTTCATACTCCAGTGCACCCCGCTTCTGCAACGCATTTTTTCTTATTATTATCTTCTTGTTCTTTGAATCGCGCTACTCATTTTATTATTTAACGCATCGTTATAAGTTTTTCAACTGATTATGAAGAATAACACATCATACATACCTTTTGTAACTTTAAGTGTGTTTTTGGCAACAATAATAAAAAAATAAAACCTACCATAGTTCTATAGATTACTTTTAAATTGAAGCACCATCAGGTATGATATAACACTGTCCGTCACCACTTGTGAACAAGTGGTCTCGTCCAACAATCATTGAAAAGCCACTAATGATGTAATTGCCGTGGAATGAGTGACCGTAACCTCGACGAAACAGCAGAATGATCACAAAAGCTTCCTGACTGGCGGGCATCCAAACGACACCGTTACGTGTATATTCCAATGGTATGCGTTAATCTCGCGGTATTATAGGAATTCTAAATTATTTCGATAAAAAAAAGGGAATGATGGAAGCTCCATTGGGCGTGTTTTGAAAAATACATATTTTGTTTCAATAAACTGGCGGATTGTTCCTACACTTTTTGTATGTTTACGCTTTTTAATTATATATAAATGATTTATTCAATTATGTAATATAAGGAGCTGCACCAGTTAATCCGAAGATCCCTTATTGTTTCACTGTGCAGCTACTAACTAGTATTAATAATCATAATAATAAATATCTTTATTTCTTCAACATTTTCTACATCAACAGAAAAGTGGTCGTAGTAAAGGTTTTAAGCAGAAAATGCATGTGTCAGGAGACTAGTAATGTAATGATATTATGACAGAGGAATGTCACTATGATCTAACCCTAATAACAGCTTATACTACAAGCATTACTGTTTTTTCGCATTGGATTTCGCTTTCCTGATAGCAAGTAAGATAGAATAAGTATACCTAGAAAAAACCTTATTGCTCTTAAAAAACAGATTGTACTTATGAGGAAACACAGACCCCAAAGGTGAGTTCCACAGCTTCATAGTCCGTATAAAAATGTCCGGATCAAAACGCTTTTTGCGTCTCTTTGGATAATCTACCCTGTAGGGTAACCTGTACCCCAAGAACTCGTCAGATTTATATCCTACGGTAATGAACTAGTGACCAAGGTGCAGTTTAGATATTCGGTAAAGTACTAAGAGACTTGCGATATTTTTTGAGAAAATAATAGGTAAAATCAAAGCACACACACAGACGTGAGTCATTTACTTACAATAACAATAATCAGTTTAACTCAAGGCTTAGAAATTAATGTAACTTTTTCATTGAATACCGGCCAGAAAATTACGATAAATTACTTTTTGGCACGATCAACATTCAGTGTAACACGACAATGACAAAATGATATTCACTCAAACTCAAAGTGATGGCATGAAATAAATGCATCCGCATTCTTATTGATTAATTTTTCCTTGCTATTAACGATCAGTTACTGAAAATCATTGACATTTGTCGTTTAGGTCGCGGGCGCAGAGCAGTGTTGGCGGAAATTTATTGTACTTTCAACAGTTATCAGTTTCCATCAACGCTGCTTCTATATGGGTAAGCGTATCTCTTGCAATCACGTGTCGAAACCGATCGTCGATTCACTTTATAACAAAGAACATTCAGTCTATTACGATTTTCGGCAGACAAGGCCTGTTATCGAACCCACACAGCATTGCTTTGAGGAGAGATTGGATCGTAACCCCACCACGCGGGCCCAATGCCAATTGGTGGTTGTCAACTACTTTCTTGAAATTAAAGCTGAGATCGACGGCTTAACGTGCCCGAAGCACAGGATCTTTCTTTTTGAACAAACAGGTGTTTGAGTCTTAGAACATTATAAACATACTGGGAAAAAACGCATAAAGTGACTTTTACAGTCTCCCGTGGGATTCAACCTGCTGATCACGCAGCGATCTTAATCGAAACTCAGACCTATAGACCACAGAGACAATTGGGGAGCAAAAACCTTAGTGACAAGTTACTGGCTGCCGTAGAACAATCATTACTAAAACCCACGTCATGAAGTTCTGATATTTCCAAAACTAGGCTCGATGGTTTGCTGTAACTATTATACTGACTTCCTCGAATAGAAATAAAAACAAAATACTTTAAGCTGTTGGTTTCTGCTACTATATTAGGATGAAAGTATTGATATATGTAAGAGACATAGCAGAGCATCGATGGCTCATTGGCGTGAAATGTTGCCTTCCGATCTGGAAAGTGCAGTTCCGAATTTCAGAATTTATATGTACGTTTATCCGACGCTCTTACGGTGAAGGAAAACATTGTGAGGAATCCTGCGCACACCTTCGAGGACATTCAAAGATTGTGCGTGGAGTCGGCCATTCCGCACTGGGCCTGCGTGGACGACTAAGGCCTGCTCGTGCCCCTCGGTAAGGACATACAATGAGCTGATAATAATGAGTCATTGATATCCAATCCGCACTGGGCCTGCTTGGTCGCTCGACAGTCATGTTGTGTGGACCTGTACCCGCTGAAGGGGCCTGATTAGTTATACGAGTATTATCATATTGGTTATTTGAATATAAAGTATCTTATAGTACTAAACCAAATCCAAATAACGTCTCAATTCACCACGGGGTTATTATTATGCCTCGGGGTTAAGACGCCACGAAAATTCTACCATAACCAAATTTTGAGTGTTTACAGCGTTATATCATGTAACAAGGCACCCATGGGTCGTTTTCGCTACACAGACACGGACTTGAAACTATATGAATAAGTATATAAAAAGAAAAACTCAAAGAGAAAAGGGCAAATATAAGAAATCTTGTTCAAAATATCAGCGGTGCCAATAATTTAGCCTACGATAGTACTGAAACGGTTTCAACAAAGTAACACAGCATAACTCCAGTGAAATTTCTTCAGGTTTTTTTGTAAAATATTTTAGGACTTGTACGAAGAGCCCATCCGATTTCGATCTGCTTCCAATATCACTACACCAAGGACACTGAAAGTGATTCATACTAACTTTGTATGTCAATGTGTAAAATAACAGCACGCAGGAAATGTTGTTCCTGTTCAGACAAACAAAATGGAGCAAAACTATACAAAAAGCATATATATGAAAATAGGTAAAATGGAAAAGTGGTGGCCGCTACACGAGTTCCTTTAGGTACCCCATATTATTACGAACATTTATTTGGCCTTTCTTGCAATTTTATTAAGAAGATACTTATTACCACCGTAAAAGATTCCTAAAAATACCAGTGGCTGTTAATTCGTATTACTCGTGGCTCGGACGTGCGTAAAACGCACGTTTGCAAATAAAAGTAATAAAATTAATACGCAAGGCGTAAAAGCTCGTCAGCTACGAGTACTTCGCGTTCTTTTAGCCCTAATTTCATCTACATCAATGGAATATTAAAATTTATAATACACCATACCCGGAATTGCCCGGAATAGTGTAGAAGCAGATGACTTCTACAGTTATGCCTAAGCCAAAAGCTTTAAACTTTTAAAAAAGTTGTCTTTTGGTGCCACAGGCTGGTAAGGTGACTTTATTTGCTCCAATAGTCATACTCGTATGACAAATAGAGGCACTGCCATTTCAGCCTGCTGAATCGTAGAAAAAGTTTAGTGCATCTTTACTTATTCCTAGTAGCTTACGGACGTTGTTCATTGGCTTTATTTTGGTATTTAGGCCCTGAGGAAATGTAATAATGAAGGTGTTATTAACTGATATATTCGAAGACGATATAGCAGATAAAACAGCCGATTTGGTGAAGTTTGGATTTAGTATAGTGTAGGCGACGAAAGGTTGAAAAGGCAAATACTGCACCAAGGATGGTGGTGAGGAAGATTCTTAACAATTAGCAAATCCATCTGGAAATATTAATAATTATTTCCAGACAGACCTTTTAAAAAAAAAACAACTATTTATTGGAACACCTGTTGCAGATTCACTTGAGACATAGGTATCAAAATGTGTGGTTCTTTGTTTTAACTACGTCCATAATTTAATATATTTATTTACAGTGTTGCCTTGAATATACCTTAATCTATATTTTTTAAATGAAACATTAATTATATATTATAACAACAACGAATATATCGCCTATTCAACTTCACCAGACTCTTAGTCCTCTGAGTACTCCTGTCGTTTTGAAAGTCACCGGACTAGCCGTTTTAAAATTTATTCGTATTTCGGCAAAATTATGTACTTACCTGTCTTAAATAGACTTGAGTCCTAAAGGGTGTATCAATTATCAGGTTAATAAAAAAACATATCGGTCCACCATATATTTAAGTCCTCACCCCGAAACATAACATTAGGGCTACATAATCATGTATGTATATTGTATGTATCCGGAACGTAAGACCCGTCATTTAAGGAATCGTTGGCGACAGTCTTTGACGACCTTTTTGGTGTAAGTAGTTGAGATGTCGGCTACTACACCAAGGGTTCGGGGTTCGATCCCCGGGCGACACAAACATTTGTGTGCATGAACTGTTTGTATTGGTCTGGGTGTTTTCCATGTATAATATGTATGTATTTACACAAAAAAGTATATAAGTGTGTTTATCCGTTGTTTAATACCCATACTACAGACTTCACGCTTAACTTGGAGCTAAAACGCGCTGTGAAAAAAAAACTTATAAGAAAAATCGAGAATACGTCTTCATCTCAGTATGCCTGTCTTCAACTAAATTGCAAAGCCGCTCTATACCATCAAGTTTGAGGGTTCTGATGTAAGGCCTGATAAATGTATATCATTCAATAGATTTCAATTTCTCGATTCATTTCCATTACCGTACTTTAACTCGATCCTTATTTATACATCGTGGCGTAGCCCACTCACCGTCTTAGTCGGATACGCTCCTGTTCTACTCGCGCAAATACAATTGTCAAACAAATTGGGTTGAATAAAGTAGGCGGGAAATTTCACTCACAAGTAAAAAGCACCTCGGCTCATCCATAAACACGGCTTTAGTTGATGAGTGGAAGCAATAAAATGTAAATCATCTTTAACCAGTATGTAAACTTTTAACTAGTTTTTTAATTTAGGAGAAATTTAAAAAGCAATCTATTATATCTCAGGGAACCACAAAATATTTTTTAAGAAATCTGTTTCTTGCGGCTTTTTGGTACTAAACCATAATTAATTAAAATTTTACTTACATTTTTCTGATCGGGTCTTAAGTAAATTCATAAGTTAAATATTCTCATACCCTGAGCATAAATTGCTCGAATGACCTTTCAAGACTTGACTTACACGATATTTGTGGACCAATCATTTCTATTGTTTTATCATTACTGACAAGCTCTGAAACACTTTATTTAGAATCTTATCGCATTCGGTTAAGATATAATTTTCATAAAATTAACAGACATGCCATATTTAATATTCTGTCGATAAATCCCTTTAATCACTTTTGAACACCCTTAACCGTAATAAGATTATTATTTAGCATCAAAGTAGCTAAGGGATGGTAAGATTATGCGTCTGAATAACACCCCTCAAGATCAAGCTTTAAGCAAAAATCTCCTTTTGTAAAAATGGGTCTCCAGCAACTATAAACTTCCCTCGGTAATTCCTGACGCTAGGACTTAAAACGACCAATCTTGTTATCTACTTCTGAACGAGTTGGCACCACTGTGGCGAGCAGACCCGGAGGCATTAATTACAGTGCACCGCATTTTATCGTGTTCACAGTAACTTGGGGTTTTCAATCTCTCTTGGTCATAGACTGGTATGTCTGTGAGCATAAACAGAGTATTGCTTTATTAATTACTAGCTTTTTGCGTGCGACTTCGTCCGCGTGGAATAGTTATTTTGGCGTAACGCTCTCTTTAACCCCCTACATCGTTTATATATAGGTGAGTTAAAACTGCAATATGTCATAAGATACCAATTTAAGTTGAATGATAAGAAGGGCAATTTTTTAAAATGAAATACTTGTGATAAATAAAGAATTTATTTGGATAAGGATTATTATCATATTTATAAAAACACCTTCGCAAAAAATGCATTATTTTAGATTTTTTTTTTCAGCAAAAAATATGTTATAGGGAGCTAACCTTAAAAGATAGATAGATGCTGTCACGAACTTTTTTGTAGACCTTTAAAAGTTAAACAATACTCTCATACATGACTATTGCGAAACATTAACCGTTTAGGCAGCGCATGCAGCGTTAGCATGAATAAAATTCCCCGATTTTGAAACATTCTTCATTGCTGCTTCGCTTCTATTGCTCGTATCGTGATGATATACAGCCTTTAGCCTTCCTCGATAAATAAGCTATCTAACAATGAAAGATTTTTCAAATCGAACCAGTAGTTCCTGAGATTATCGCGTTCAAACAAACAAACAAACTCTACAGCTTTATAATATTAGTATAGATTCACTTTCTCGTGCTTTGTTTATATTGGAAACAACACAAAATATTTCTGCCACAGAAAAAAACTCATAAGTCAAAAAAACTCAAATGATTTTCTGTGGTACAAATAATGTCATCAGCATATTTTAGTCTTTTTGTTATTTGTACTTTCTGTCGCTCGAGTGGGACCATAGTGTAAGTTCACTCTGGACATATAAGATACTATTTTTGAAGTCACTATTTTCGGTAATGTATTCCGAAAACAGTGACTTCAATAACATAACCTATATCCGTCCTATGGGCTTGAGAAACTACCAATTATCATTTTGTTTTTTCTTTGAATAAGTTTCACGGTTCTTGTTTTTTAAAAATTATAAATTTGCATTATTAATCAAAATCCTTTCTCAAGTCACTTGAGAAAACCCACTGTTTTTGGAGTATTATAAAGATAAATGAAAGGGTCATTTATGGGGGCATTTAAATGTGTAACTCACTAAAAACCATTTAAACATTCCGTTTCTTATTAAAAAAAAAAAGTATTTTATTCACAATTATTTTTTTAATAAAATACTTTATTCGTTAATTATTATATGGCAATGAAAAATTACATTCAAGTTTAGTTTTGACACTAGCACGATTAGTTTTCAATACAAAAATTTGGTTCTGGTACTTCGCTAGCATCAGCAGCTCGTAGTAGCCACACACTGACTTTACTTCATATAACTGACCTTATTAGTTCATAGCAAACTTTATTACTTCGCTCCTTGTATCCATAATTTATTTCATGATGTTTAATAATTTAGATGAGTGATTATAATTTTCTTCAATTGAACATCTACTCTATACTGGTGTAATGGTTTGCAAAATTTTGCAAAATAAGTGGTGGATCTGTCATCATCTTGTTCATAACTAAAATTGGACCACTCGCAATCTGTCATAGAATTTGGATCTAATAATTAAATTCCTGTTTATAATAAATTTTCACCCTTCAACCAAATTAAAAAGATCCTAAACTCAGTGCGATCATTAACCGTTTAGGGCCTTGTTTGAAATGCCCGTAGCGAGGTTGTAAAGTAGCCGGCAAATTCTCAAGTTTTCGTCCCTCAGCCCCTCAGATGCGCATTAATTTGCATAACACCTTCTTGGTAACTTGGAGTTTGTTACTAAACTAAACGGGATTCCTCACTGTCAAGTGGCAAACTGCAAAGTTCAAGTCAAACGCGATATGCAAAGTGCCACAAAAGAGATTGGTAACTACGTACTTTATAAAATAATATGGCGGTAAAAGGCATTGTTGCCAACTTTACAATCTTGGGACCGGCATTCAAAACTCTGATGACTGTAAAGAAATGAAAGTGAAAAAATCAGAAATGCTGACCAAACGCTTTTCTAGGTGATGAATTAATGTCATATTATAATTGTTAAAACACAAAAAAATATAATCGCCATTTCTAAATGATTTCTAATCTAATTCTTCGCTATTACGCAGTTAGCTCTTTGCCACCCTCATGGGTGGCATCAAATTACACAAAGGAACACTTTATGTTTTATCTGTTTTATCACTATTGTTTATAATTTGTAACAAACATTTCTCACACATGTGAACCGTTTGTTTATCTTACCTGGATAACAAAACGCAAAAAGTTCGTGCTAATTAATAAAAAAGGAAGGAGGAAAGGAAATTCATGGAATGGAGGAAGGAGATTTAGGTCTCTGGTAGGGAAATGTACCGGTTTGAATAACGTGAAGCGTTGTTTCATGCTGATTTTCTGTGAGGACGTAGTATCACTCCGATTGTGACCAAAATGAGAGATTTCATATGTCAAAGTTTTTTTCAGTAAGTCAATTGTTTTATTCTATATGAGAAATAAATAAGTTTTACTGTAAAGAACACTCGTAAGGTTGTACTTCATTTAAAAACAATCTTCATGATTTACGTTCTATTTTATGTTAAATCAACTAGAGATCTTATCATTATTATTCTTTTGTAGATCCCAAACGCAGTATTATTTTTTTATTATTCTTCACTATATGACTGAATTAAGTTTTATTTAAAATATCGATCTTAAAATTGTATGATTTGCAAGGTAGGGAGCAAGCCTGCCTATAATATGATACAAATATAACGATCGTTATAATGAAAATAAAGTGCCCTATTTTGCCATAAATTTCAATGCATTCAATTAATTATTCCTGACAGCGCAAAAACAAAGGCGTATTTTTTAAGGATTTCTTTGACACACTGCTCTGTATTGTCTTGACACTCAGTAACTTGAAGCATTGAGTGAGACTTTTTTATCATCATCAGCTCATATACGTTCCCACCGATGTGACACAAACCTACCCGTAAAAAGTGTATAGAATTAGTTGTTCACGCAGGCCCAGTGCCGTCGACATCACGCACAAAATTTGAACCTCTATGCAGGCGAGCGCAGGTTTCCACACGATATTTTCCTGCGCCGTTAGAGCGGATAAACGGATATAAAAATTCGAAAATACATTGGTACGCGACGGGATACGAAATTGCATCCCCCAGATAGGAAGGCAATAGCCTATACAAATAAGTCACCTAAGCTCACAACGTCTTTTTTTCTTCATAACGTTTTAATTTGTGTTTCTAACAATCCATGTGATGTAATTGAATGAGATGTCGGTTTTTATAGCAAGAGTTCTAGGTTCGATCCCAGGTCGTTATAAATAACCATTTGTGATTGAGCATTGCGTTTTTATTACTCGGGTGTTAGTATATATAATACTCGTATGTAGGTATGTATTTTCCGCATAGCTATGCTGTTGATGACAGGCTGATACCGGCAAACATTTACCATGTACATACTATGGGTATACAATCAGCACCTTGTCTGCATTAAGACTAAACGGCGCTTTATGGATGTCAGTACATATTGATTTAAGTATTTCATATATTCGTATCAATACTTCAAACACATTGCATAGGTCCCTGTGAAAATTGGCTTTAAGAATTTGAACATCGTAGAGTCGAGATTAACGACCGAAGTTCTGGAGTACACAATTTGTAGCATAATAAAGATGATATGCGCACTCAGCAGGAGTAGATGAGTATTTTCATGTACATGCGAATCAATGGAATGTCATCTTAAATTTACTTATCTCTTCAACCTATCGTAGAGCACTGCTGGAGATAGGTCTCCCCCATTTTGCGCCAGATATCCCGGTCCTTCGCGTTTCTCATCCAGCCTCTCCCAGCGACCTTTCACAAGTTGTCGGTCCATCGGGCTGGAGGGCAACCTACGCTACGCTTGCCAAGATGCGGTCTCTACTCCAGAACTTTAAATTTGCTTATATAAAAAAAACATTGAATGTTTTTGTATATAGAACTAAAATTAAAATTGAATATTCAATGACAGTAATATACGTAAACCACAAAGGGTCTTGCATACCTTTGACTATATTATCCCAAATAATAAGTCAAGGAAACCCTTATTATTTTTATATACCCTATTAATAACAATCCGATGACCAACAAAAGAATGCGCCGGACTAGGACAAAATGGTGTGCTTCATTGACTTACATTTACATAATTTAAATGTATTATAACATTCTCATTACATTATCTTATCAACATTTTTTTGACAACCTATCTGGTGTAATGGTTGAGACGTCGGCTCTTACACCAAGGGTTCCGTGTTCGATCCCCGGGCAATAGGTACAAACATTTCTGTGCATGAACATGTCTGTTTGTAATGATAATAATGGTATGGGTGTTTTTTATGTAAAATATGTTTGTATTTGCAAAAAAAATGTATGTAATTATGTTTATCCGTTGTTTCGGACCCATAATACAGGCTTCACGCTTAACTTGGGGCTAGATGGCGCTGTGTGAATGTCAGTGGATATTTATTTAACAATATAATAAGTTTGCCGGTGGCTCATTAGTGTGGACTGTTGCCTTCCGATCGGGAGAATGCAGGTTCAAATCTCACCATGTAACCGTATATCTTTTCGAAAATTCAAATTATATGTACGTTATCCGACGCTCCTACGGTGAAAGGAAACATTTTGAGGTAACCTGCCAGCGATAAGATTCAAAGGTTGTTGCGTGAGGTCGTCCAATCTGCACTTGGCCCGCGTGGACGACTAAGGCCTATACGTGTAGGCTCGCGCCCCTCGGTGGGGACGTTGAATAATCTGATACTGATGTATAAGGTCTGTTTGACTGACCAGTAAACGATTGCAAATGATAAAACCATAAAAAAATCAGGATTCAATTGCAGCTATTTTATCATAACGTAGCTCTGGGGTGCGATATTACCGGGTGAAATTATACCAAGTAAACATCTTACAGACGTTTGGTATCTTTGGTGACACCATGCTTAGATAAGACTACCTCTTATAATAATATTAATATAATAGATATGTGATATAAAATATTTCTACCTAATAGGAGATACATTATTTTCTAAGCTACTATGCTACGAGTAACATACGATTATTTTCATTAGATTTTCATCATGCTTATTTCAATTTATAAACCTATCTCGAATAATAACTACAAGGAAAGATATACAACAGAAATAAATATATATTTTGGTCTATGACAAGTGACATGGAATAGATGTTTTTGCATGGTCAAAGATTTTTTATTAAATTTTGTTTCCGAAGTAAATCCGAACGGATATCGATTTCGGCACTCCTTTATAACTAAATCCGTACCCTTTTCTCGACTCAGTTGTTATGAAATTTCGTATAACATTCCTATTCAGTTCTTAACCGAAGTTCGAAGCAGAACTGATAAGGTATAAAAGGTAAAAGCCAATATTGGTACTTACAACGTGGTGGTTCACGTACTCGTTGACGCTTGGTGCTGAACGATAGAATATGAATATTTAACACTTCCTAAGGTACCTTAGATTCCTTTGATTAACTAGGTGGTAGACATAATACTGAGTCGTCTAGGTAGGAACCACCGTAGTGCCAGTTATCGTCCCGTGATACAACGTTTTGGGATGAGGGCACTGTAGCTAGTGAAATTACCGGGTATAAGAGACCTAACATCTGTGTCTCGGGTGACATACGCAGTGCGGCATTGATGAAGGTTAATAACTGTCTATCAGACGTTGGTCGTCTTCAATGCCGCTCTGTCATGGTTAGGCATATCACTTATGATCAGGTGATACTAATAACATAAAAAAAATGCTGTAAGCGGTAATTTTTATTATTTTTTAGGTATAACTCAGTCACTTTACTACGACGATATCTGAATTTGTCTTAGTTAATATTAACTCCTGCGTATTTATCACCTTTGTCATTTCATGCCATGTAACATAATGCAATATAATATAGGGTCCCAGCATTGCCTTTATTTTATAATCCTATTTTTTATGGATCTTTTTTTTTCGAACTGACTACTGCTGGTGGCCGCAGATGGCCTTTACAGCTTCACCGGGCAATAAGACTAATACATTTTTTTTCATTATAAATTAATACTTAAAACCTAGTTATCATACTTAATGATTGGATCAGGTCCATATAAACTCTGTTGTCATTCTGTATGTAATTTTTCGATGTCTTAGGTTTTGTATTCAATATACCTACCATATACATATTTTAAATAATCACAGCCCCTAATCTACCTGAGCGAGATGTAAAAGGCGGCTTATAACAAAACATTCAGCAGAAAATAGGAAGCACCACTTTTTAATCTCAGATAGTGTTTTATTGGTACTGCTATTTCCGATTCGCTTCCCTAAAACAACCTAATAGATCATAATAATATTCATGGAGGTTATTGCACAACCCTTCTCTTTTCCCTTAGACCAGTAGACTTTTACGTTAAAGTGACCAAATGTATTTTATGTGTCAAAATCTATTATCGAAGAGGGTTTCGAGAAATGTTCAATCTATTTATTGTAAACTTTGTCCTCGGCTGTAACCGACACACAACCTCTCAAAACAGAGTTATTGTTTGTACCATCAGAAAGCTTTGTCAATCTGTTAGATTAGTCTGAGGGACATACTTCAATGCAGCCACAATAAGTAACTAGTACACAACTGTGGGTGTGGGTTATAAATAAATAAACAAAAAAATATACTTGGGTGGAAATCCGGCCCTGATATTACTCCGATCGAGTCAAGACAACATTCGTAAGTTGCAATTTGGTATTATATTTACTAGACTTCACTATTGAACAAATTGCAATGGTTTTATTCTTAAATCACTTTGGATATGACCGAGGATTATGATTTATGATGCATTGCAAACCCATTTCTTTCGATTTGATAGAAAAAATCTTAAATATTAGTGTTATAAAGTAATTTCAAGAAATTTGGGTACTTATTATACAATAAATGCCGTACTATATTACTATTGTATAATATTTTTGAATAAATATATTTCAAATGCATTCAAGAATCAAAAGAGCATTGAAATACCTTTCGTGACAGTAAACCGATAGATAAGGACTGATCAAGATGCCTGTAAAGGAATTCATTGTATAGCTCCATATTTAGGTTTAGGTACTCGTATGCCTTGTAGGATTTATTTTTTGTAAGCAATCTTAGGACTGAAATATATGTTTTTTTTTTCTTTAATGGTATATACAATTTTCACTTATAAAAAAAACTGAATTCTATCGAAATGTCCAAAAATTGTGTTCGTGATTTATTTTGTATTGATATCATCACGCTGTTGACGTAAACAAAGCAAACCCTTTTTATAAATATAGCTGCAAACGATAAGTCCTTTTATAAGTTATCAATTCATCGTGTCACAAGACGTTCCAAGCTACTTTTACCGAAATGATTTTGCGCATGAATTCGAAACCCTAGTATAGTAACATGCACTGAAAAAGGAAATGGAAGAAGTCCTATTCAAAAGACAACCAACTCTTTCGCTAACAATAACAAAACCGTCGATCTCAAACCGGTGAGTAGCAAGTAATTATTAAAGAGGATTCCTGAATATGTTTTTCGAACATTTAGATACTAAATGTATCTAAAATGTTCGAAAAACATTTGCGTTTGTTAAATTG
Source organism: Leucinodes orbonalis (assembly GCA_019425675.1). NCBI lineage: Eukaryota > Metazoa > Arthropoda > Insecta > Lepidoptera > Crambidae > Leucinodes > Leucinodes orbonalis. The sequence goes on from PQWD01003206.1 coordinate 150,735, forward strand.
AAATTGATTTGTTTTATTGTCATGCAATCGGACTTATTTAGCGTTACAGGTAAATATTATTGCTATTACATAATCATTTTAGCCGCTATTACCTATACCGATATTAGTTGCTATTACCTGTACCGATATTGGTTGGAAGTTCTGTCCTCGAAGTTGTAGACGAATAAATGTACCTGGGACAGGTAGTCCAAATGGGTAGGTCCAATTTCGAGAAGGAGGTTTCTCGTCGAATCCAATTAGGATGGGCAGCGTTCGGGAAGTTAAGGCAGATCTTTTCGTCCAAAATACCTCAGTGTCTCAAGATGAAGGTCTTTGACCAGTGTGTTTTGCCAGTTGTGACATACGGAAGCGAAACGTGGTCGCTCACTAAGGGCCTCTTGAATAGACTCAATGTTGCTCAGCGTGCTATGGAGAGGGCTATGTTAGGTGTCTCCCTACGCGATAAAATCCGAAACGAGGATATCCGTAGGAGAACTAGGGTGACCGACATGGCCCAGAGGATTAGCAAGTTGAAGTGGCAGTGGGCAGGGCACATAGTGCGTAGAACCGATGGCCGATGGGGCGGAAAGGTTGTTGAGTGGCGTCCACGTAACGGAAAGCGAAGCGTAGGCCGACCCGTAACCAGATGGACGGATGATCTGGTTAAGGTGGCGGGTAGCAGATGGATGTCAACTGCAAGGGATCGGTCCGCGTGGAAATCATTAGGGGAGGCCTTCGTTCAGCAGTGAACATAATTAGGCTGTAATGATGATGATGATGATGAATCATTTTAGCTATTGATTTGGTAATTTATGTTTTTTTTTAATATTTGGTCATGGATGACGGTTACACTTAACATCAGGTAAATCGTTAACGCGTTCAGTGAACGATTCTTTTAGTTCTGAATACCTCATTCGTGGAAGACTCACGGTAAAAAATAGTAATCATTATTATGTCTTATGTATGTATCACTTAATAAATTTATTCAATGATTATTAGGGACTAAAATAGTTACTAGCTTCTAAACTAACTATTGCACTCGAGACTTGGGCGCTGCGATATTGCAATCATTTGTTACTGCCACGCCAGGCGTTCTGCTTTATAATTGTGCATGTCATAATTGGTCATGAAACAAATACTACAGACATAAAATTATTGACTTGCAAGTGTTATTAAAGTTATTTTGATAAATTAAGAGATAACCGGTTTATTGTTTATCGACTAAGTAATAAAAATTAAAGCCATGAATAAAACAAAGTACTGGTAGGTTTACCTCCAGGTGTCATGGCAAAGTGGGATTGAGGACATCGAGCTTACTTTTATGCCTTATGTACCCTCTGATCCTTTTTTTCGCTTATTTTGAATGCGGCAATAGGATCGTAATAGTAAAATTTTGCACCCATTCGTCTGTTTTACAGTGGATTTTAATTGGTTAGACACACTAAATAATTCATAACTCTAAAAATACTATATTACTATAAGATAACCATTTTATACTATTCCCATTAAATTTGAACCGAAATATGTATCGCATCGTACGAAATTAAGAATTAAGGCCATGTAAAATTTTGTATGAAGATAGGCCAAAGTCACTCAACGCGCAATGGACCGAGCTATGCTTGGAGTCTCTCTTAGGGATAAGATCAGAAATGATTGAATTCGTAAGGGAACTAAAATTACCGACATAGCCCGCCGGATCAGCAAGTTGAGGTGGCAGTGGGCTGGTCAGGTATGTCGCAGATGGTCGTTGGAGCAGACGAGCTCTGGAGTGGAGACCGAGTCTTGGCAAGCGTAGCGTAGGACGCCCTCTGGCCCGATGGACGCGACTTGCGAAAGGTCGCTGGTGGAAAAAGATGGATAAGAAAACTAAGGACCGGGATATCTGGCGCAAAATGGGGGAGACCTATGTCCAGCAGTGAACTGCAATAGGTTGAAGAGTAGAAAGTCATAAATAAATTAATTAATGTGATACACAAAATGTATCTTTAAATAACCATGATGATCACTGTCTCACTATCCTTAATTTGTACCAAGAAGATTATATAACACTATTGAGTATATTTAGTCATTCTGTGTACAAAGTCTAAGTTGGAGTTTAATTTTACTTTAACTGTTACGTTAAAAGGTTATTTTTACGAATAAACCCAAAATCCATAAATAAAAACTAAACGTTTGCATGCCTCAGACGAATTAAATAAATAAACTTATACTGATATGCGGGTATATTAAGAGTAATGCCAGGATAGGCAAAACTTCAATAAATTTTACCTCAACGTTATAAATGTGCATGGACGCCGACGATCATTTATCTTCAGATGAACCGTTTAAGTGTTTTCCATCCACCTATATCAGTCTTAATGTATGGATTCTGGTTGAATTGGTAGACTGATCAAATTATTAGTATTAGCATATCTATTTCTAAAAAATAATGTTTTGTACGTTTGTACAAACATACCATCTTCATTAGGAGTACGTCTTTAGGCCCGATCTCCTCATTTAAGCCTGCAGTGGGACGATATAGGCTGATGATGAATACATACATAAGGTAAACTAATTCACATTAATTATTAATGGGTACTTCGTACATATTGCAACAATTTATTTAATTAATATTAAAATAGTATAAAATTATTTAAATGCTTTTAATATCTTATGATACATAGTAGATGTAGATGCACATGTCAATATATACATTACATAGGTATATAGCAAAAACGAAAGCACATATCACTCTGAAAAAAATCAACAAAGCGAAAGCAGTGCTGAGTTTGTGTGTCGCAGTGATATAAAAGGGTCATAGTTCAGCATTAGGTTTATGTAGAATAAATTATAAAGTAGTCGGTAAATGTTGTAACGTCCTGTATCTCTGAACACTTTGGCAGTTTGGCCAAGAATTTCGTTGTGATAATGCTTGCTACTGCGCCAAGTCTTTCGTTACCTGGTCCAAATAAATTATAATGATATTAATTGAGAGTCTACTGACAGAGTAGTCAATCAAAGCAGATATATTTTTATAGATAAAATATACAAATATTTATAGTACTAATATACTATAATATTCATAATGTAAGTGTTGAACAATTTCCTGTCTTACTACTTTCATATGAACTGAGCTAACTTTTCCGAGCTCTCAAAACATATACTATGATGATTCGAACCCATAAAACAACTTTTTATCATGACAGTCTATATGGTCTGGTGCTAACTGATGACCTTTAGTTTATTTATTGATTTTATGAAATAAAGGATTCAATGGGTAATTTTGTGATGTGTTAACGATTCCATAATGAACATTTCAGATTTATTTTTAAAACTATTCAGCATTCTTCTTATCAGTTGTAGTCTGAGACAATGTTCACTGGCACTTTGACACTTCGCACATACATTCACCCCATGCCAGAGTAGCTGAGATAACGACCCATGTCTTCCCTCCGCGAAGGATGTACTCCTTTGTATCAGACATGATGTCGTGTAAACTTTTGTAACTCCCAAAGCTTTAGCTGTCATTATGGAAACATTTCAATGCTTGTTATTTTTTGTTTGCTGCGTTAAATGTTGCGAAGAATAAAAATACCTAAATAATACATTTCTTCACTTATAAATATACACAAGAATACCCTTACCGTTTACCTCAGGGATACACCATATAAAATAATCTACATAGGTATTTCAAAATCCTCGGCTACTACACTAAAAATTAATATAAATCTTGGTTCTGAATTAAATGGTTAGATATACAGTGAAATTAAGGGAGTAGGTATTCTTAAACTATTAAGGCTGGAACTCCATTCATCTCAACTATTGACAAAGCCTTGTTCGTTAGCAGGATGCATTAGCCAGCGTTTGCGAGATTGGCTATAAGCATGACAACCATAAGATAAAGGCTGGGATTTTATGTCCATAATAGCAAGCAACTTATTTTCTAACAAACATACAGGTAGCTGTTAAAGGACAAACAGTAATGTTTGTCCACCGTAGAGATTGCGATGTATGAGACGTGTAAAGTACTTTCATACTTTTGACTTTATTTTATTTTTTGAGGAACAATATGACACAGTTTTAATTTAGAACACCACTACGTGTAGTATTATTATTTACAGGCACGATTTCCCATTGTGTCTCGATTCATACATTTAAGAAGTGTAACATTTTGCATGTACACAGGAGATGGAGAGTATTTTATGGGTAGTTAAGGCCGTAAGCGGATTCATTAAAAAAAAAAAATTTGACTCATTGGTATAAAATCATCGAGCCGTCGTCGGCTGCTACACAGAGAGTCCGGATTCGATCCCCGGATAGTGCAAACATTTGTGTATATGAAAATAACTGTTTGTAGTGGTCTGGAGGTTTTCTATGTATAATTATGTATGTATTTACAAAAAATAAATTCACAACAAATAAATATATATAAGTATGTTTATCCGTTGTTTAGTACCCATAATATAGGCTTCAAACTATCTAGGTGCTAGATGGCGCTGTGTAAATGTCAGTGGATATTTAATTTTCACACTTATAGTAAAAAATATTATGAATCAATTCAATAGAATAGTTTGCAGATTATTTAATGCACAGCAGAGTTCGCTGCTTTACACCTATTAGTATAATTATTCTCTTGGGAATCCGCCACCACATTGCTTAATATAGAGCTATTTAAATATGTAATAATAACCTGGCTGTAAATCATTTCGTTCACGGAGTCGCCGTGCGTCACTAATGTTTTGCTGCAAGATGCTAGTGTCTACCAAGACTAAACAATGCATTTGGCATCGTTCCTAAATGTGTTTAATATGAAAATATGGTTCAACAGTCATTTCTCAATAAAATCTAGTCGCTTTTAAACACTCAATCTGAATGGTAGAAACGCAGTCTAGGATAGAGTTAGATGGACCATAGAAAGCTCTATTACTCATCATCAGCTCATTACATGTCCCCTCCGAGGGGCAACAGCCTATCCGTAAAGGGTGTAGGCCTTAATAGTCCACACTGTTCAAGTGCAGATTGGCCGACTTCACATACAAACTTTAACCTCTACGCTGGCGTGCGCAGGTTTCCTCACGATGTTTTCCTTCACCGTAAGAGTGTGAGATAAAAGTACATTGAAACTGCGCCCTCCCGGTCGGAAGTCAACAGTCACATCTGTAGTCGACGACGCTCTAATGAGCACATATGAAATCAATTTATAAGATATAGGTTATACATTTTTACAGTAAATATCAATATTTTTAATACATATATAGTTTTCACCCATTATTGCAAAAAAGTGCTTTTCTGTACAAAAAAACCATCTCATGCGTTCAGCGATGGTTTCAATGGTGGTTTGGGGTCGCACGCACTGGGCCCACACGGTGGGTTACGGCCCACCTCATAGCTTTATTGTGTAGGAAAGTATGTCCCTGCAGTAGAATGTTTTTGGCTGATGTTTTAAAAAATGGTAATTTGATGAAAATTTAATTTGAACATAATATAGATTATTTGGATTAATTAGGAAAGTAATAAGCTCACATGGGGCTTTAATTGATGAGTATGATGCTCGTTTTCATACTTTTATAGCGCTGTATACTAACCAATACTAAGTAAGGAAAACATTTGAACTTAATATATAGTCTTTATCAAATCGTATTAATGAATGCATATTACAATCATTTTCATATTATCTATCTTATCTGAATTGTAGTAAATATTACAAATAGCACGTCGAATGGAAGGTACTTAAGTAATTAACATTTTGTTATACTAGCGCAATAACTGTTTAACAGAGCGGAACTGAGGACCGTATATATTTTAGTAACATGCATTTGCCTAATGAATCAGTAGGCATTGACAATTATGATCTAAACTTATGAAACAATAAAAATTCTGAATTAGACTGTGTTGTTATTTTATCGTCGGTGGCTCAATGGTGTGGAATGTTGCCTTCCTACCGGGAGGGCGCAGGCTCAAATTCGGCTACGTACCAATGTAATTTAGAATTTTCGAAATTATATGTACGTTTATCCGGCGCTCTTACGGAGAAGGTAAACACCGTGAGGAAACCTGCGCACACCTGCGAAGAGATTCAAAGGTCACTGGCCCGCGTGGACGACTAAGGCCTAGGTACCCTTTACAGGTAGACTTGTGCCCCTCGTGGGGACGTTTAATGAGTTGATGATGATGTTGTCTTATCGGCCAAAATGACTTACAACGTTATATTTGCGACCAAGGTTGCGATGTACACGTGAAACGTGGCGTATTTTGGTCGGATTATTTTATATTTGTAGTCTCACGTTGAAGGAAAACATCGTGAGGAAACCTGCGCACGCCTGGGAAGAGATGCAAAGGTTGTGCGTGAAGTCGTTCAACCCACACTGGGCCCGCGTGGACGACTAAGGCCTAATCACCCTATACGGGTAGACTCGTGCCCCTCGTTTAATGAGCTGATTATGATGAGTAGAATGCGATTTATTTAAGGTTAAACAAAAAAAAGTCTGTCATTTTGTTTGTAATCCCAATAAGACTAAAGTAATGAAGGGGAAAGGTAATTACCTTAAATTTAACAATATAGTGCAATTTTGTATGGATATTCGTCAATTTTGAAGCATAAAAAATGCATGCGAAGTAATTTTGAAACAACCTTTCATCAGGATCAGTCTTCACTCAGTCGTCGAGGAGACTGAACAAAAGGCGTTTTATATACAATGCTGGTGGTATATGCATTATATAACCACTGCTCTGAATGTCCAAATCGCCTGACTAAGCCGATCGCGTATGTAGGCACTAGCCATAACGACTGCGTCCGATGCGCAATGATCCGTACGTCACAATGTAAGCACCACTATTAATATTGCTGTACCTGCCCTGATAACATAAATGCCACTCAAATTTGGACAATCCTAGCAATATTTCAAGGTATACATTAGTATATGAGTGGGCTATGTGCAATTATATTCTGTATATAAAAGGTAGATACGCCATCCGTGCCTCAAAAACGAACCGCCGAAGAGAGTACAATTTGTTCTCTTTTGTTTAGGTAAATGTGTTCAAAATTCGAAATATGTGTATGTGTGCTGTCACTGCATTCGGAACACTTTTTTCGATTGGCTACGTGTGAAACTAGAAATACCTAGTTTTACACAAAGCTAATTTTCATCAGAAAGGCTCGATGAAAATTAGCTGTGATGTCGTATTCCGCGATAATAAAAGTTTGTTTGATTTTATATCCCTATATAATTGACTAATATTACGACCATGAGTTGGTAAATTCATAATGGTAATGGTGGTAATCATCAAACCTAGGAAATAAAATATTTTTGATTATTATGTGTGTTTTACACATTGATGATTTTTACTAACAAGTAAACCAATTATGTAAACAGTCGTATAAACAATTATATAGCGAAAAAACTATATACACGGCATAACTTTACAATGTCATCTTACATTTCGACAGATTAAAAAAAAGAAATATCACTACATAGTATAAAACACAGTCAGTGCCGGATTAAGACTACTCGGGGGCCCTAAGCAATCCACACTTGTGGGGCGTCCCTGTCAGTATGTCAACAGGAATTAGTAGCATAGCGCAGTAGTTGACAACATAGGTAATGATTTTTCACTTTGTGAGTGTTAGTTTTGTCAGTTAGGTTAGGACATTGCAGGCTATATCACCTGTTTCTCCTAAAAGAAAGACGATTCCGTGCTTCGGAGGGCAAGTTTAGCCGTCGGTCCCGGCCGCCTTCGAATTGTCGTTAATCAAAAACCGCGTCAAAGGCCGTGAAGCGGTTTCAAAACTCTGAAACAGGGACTTGTGTGTGGTCAGTCCACTCGCTAAGAAAAAGAACAAGAATTTGTCTTTAAAAAAACCTACACGATTAAAAAAAACAAGAGTAACATACTCGAATCCACGCACTGCGAAAAAAACGCAAGTCGATTTTGCATGAAATTATTTTTCACCGAACATAATCGCAGTGCGCGCATAGGTTACTATTGAAAAATATTAGTATTTTTGTAAAATAAGATGAAAATATATTAAACGTACCTTGGAAGTGGAGTAGGTAATTATTTACAAAAAAAAATGCACCTTGCGGCTTTTTCGGGCATTCACTGATGATGATTTCCCAGTAAACCTTCGGTTCATTTTTTTTGTGCTTCGTCGGGGCCCCCCCTAGACGTGGGGCCCTAAGCTAGTGCTTAATTTGCTTAAGGGTTAATCCAGGACTGAACACAGTCGCTTTTTCTGTCCCCATATCCCTATGTGCGCTTATATCTTTAAAAGTACGAAACGGTTTTTATGCGGTTTTTTTTAATAGATAGAGTGATTCAAGAGGAAAATTTATATGTATAATAACATCCATTAAAAAGTGTAGAAATACTTTTATTTTTGAGGTCTAATGAGATGTCGTAAATAATTTCTTTTTTCCGGTTATACATTGCAAAAGCAAGCTGAACCCTACAAGATTTATCTAAGTATTGTACACATTAAAAAGGTCAACAGAAAACTCCGTGATGTCATGTTTTTATCTCTTATCGAGATAACACAATCAATATGTTTTTTTTAGTCATTTAGGTACTTTTTACGACAAATAATCGTTAATTTTCGAAACAATTTTAACGAATACAGCATTAAGCCTTATCCAATTAAATACTTTAAATTAATTGTTGATATTTAATTTTGATCTATTTGAACCTGTACAGCATATGATTTAAATGTAACCATTGCACCCGTGCGAAGCAGGAGCGGGTCGCTAGTATTTATATATTTTACAATACCTTAAATCATTACCTAACTCATAATTTAAAAATACCCACTGACATATACACAGCACCATTAAGCCCCATTAACCTGTAACATGTGTACTGAACAATGGTTAAACGTAATTCGATAATATTTTTGTTTAAACATACATACTTACATAGTAAGTATTCATAGAAACCAATACTATCCAATACAGGCGTATACAACAAGACAAATTTAAAAATAGTCTGCAACGTTGCGTGGGCCACTAGGTACTTCATGTATTCACCTGTTAGATGATGAACTACTTTTATAGAAATTGAGGTCATAAACCACGTGAACCCCTTTTCTTAGTACCTATTACGCAGATTTATTTAGGATCTCCCAACCGTCATCACGGATGAAGTAAAGATATATCTTTGTATTGAATATTACTATATTTTTTTAAAAAATGCCTTATTTTTAAAGTAAATGAAATCGACAACGAGTATTTGTTACTGGTGGAAAATATAATATTTAACAGTACATTCCTTCCTTAAAATTAAAAAAGAATTATGTGAGTAATATCTTTCGTTTAAAGATATCTGTACTCTTTTTTTGAAAATCTTTTTTTTAAACAACCCCTGAACTACCATAAATGATACATACCATACCTTCTAGTAATAAAAGATTTTAGAATATTAGGTTATGCGTTTAAAGTTTTTTTATTTATTTTGCTAAAGTAGACGTTCGTCGATTAACTTTTAATCACGGTTTCATTAAGAGCAACAACACGCAGTCGGTATTCAACGGCTTCCCAGTTACCACAACCTTTATAAAACACCTTGCCACGTGACTGAACTTCACCTTCCAATCTCAGTCAGTTTCTGCATTAAACAGAAGCAAATTTACTTTCGTACTGTTTTCGACGATTGTTTAGAGATATTTAATCAGTAATACCACCTTCTGGTGAAGTACCAAATTTTAAGACTGATATTTTAAACATAAGCGTATAATTTTTACGTCTTTTTCTTACTTTACACTTGTAGGTAACTACCACACACCACTAAAGAACTATGGTATTCGTATTTGAAAATCGTCACAAATATTTTACTGATGATAATTTACTAGATCAGTATACATCAATATTTCATAATCAATTTACATCATCGGTGGATATGAAAATCCAATAGCGGGATCCTTAGGGAAGAACCCTTACAACAGATTTAATATAAAGGATTTCATCTTGCGTAAGCTCAGAGGTATGTGTAAGCAGTATTCAGACAGTATTATGAAAATATTGTGTTGTAATAATAAGGCAGCTGCATCGTTAGACGCTTATGGCCGCGCCGCCGCATGGTCAAATGGAAACTGTGTCAGTGTGAACAGTTGTTGCGTTTACGTCACAAATTACGCTCTTCTGTACAAGCAATCGTACTACTAGGTTCAAGGGGAGCCGGAATGATCGCCGTCTCATTCGTTCTCTATTTATAGTTCTTCGCGTCTATTCAGTTGTTAGCTCGCAGTGCAGAAAAGACCGGAGGTGCGGAATCATCTCCGCGAAAATGTGCACTGACGATATCGATTTTCCTAATAGGCGTTTAGGACATCGCGATTAAATTTTCTGGACATATGTGAATGAAACCCATGACGATTTTAAAAATAAGACTGTTGACGTAAACTAATGACTTACACTGTGCAATTACGTGCAATGAGAACTCACGAACTTATGCAATGTTTTCAACATCAAACGTTCGTTACAGTGATGTTCAGTAAACGACTTATAGAGTGCGAAAGTGGCCGCTCGTCCCCGTTCTTGGTGATTTAAATGTGTTATCCGTATTATGTTATTTTTGGTGGAAAACAAATTTGACATTGGTGCTATTTCAGTGCGAATGCCGACGGATTGTTTCGCTTGGCACTATGCCAAAATGTATAGGAACAGCTGACTGTAAACAAACAAATTAGCGGCAGACAACAATCATTATGTATTTACGATATACATCTATTCTCTATTACGTGACATACTGAAGGAGCTATGAGAAAATATGTTAGCAATGGCGGGAAAAGAAGACTCCAGCGATAGCGATGGCCCTATAATAGACGACAACATAATACGAATTCAATTGAGAAAACCCTGTCAAAGGAAATGGGAACTGCGGACGCGAAATCACTCCCTGGGGTAAAATTCCCGACAATACAACTTTTTGATTGCGATGGGAACCTTCTCGTTGAAACAAATGATGACAACATATCTATAAAGAGTTCCGACTTTAATGAGCATAACTTAAAATCTAGTCATTCGCTGCGTGATTTTAAACACTATATTGGTAAAAATGCACTGAAAAAACATAAATCCGTTTCTGATGCTAAAACTTATACTCGTGTTTACAAAGCCCCATTGATTATAGATTCTTTGAAAGACACTTTAAATGAAAATCCTTTTAAGGAGGATAAGTTAGACATTCCAAGTAAAGCTTCATATAAAAAATACTTTACAAATTTACCATTAAACAGTCTAGAAACTAGTCCTTTTCAATCCGATAGCTTTAGTGACATTAGTAGCTACAAGAGCTCCGACAACGAAACAAACGAAAATGTGCAGACCCCATTAACAAGTCAGAAATATAACGATGCCTATTGGGAAAACGGAATAATTGCGCATTCATCAATCTCCTCTTTAAGTGGAGCAAATCTATCAACAAACATTGTTTCATCCAATAACGAAAATGAAGTGTGCGATAGCGGTATCCATAAATCTCGTTCATTCAATGACAATGCTTTAAGGGAATCTGTAAACAAAACTGCAGGGTCTTCACTATTACGATCCAAGTCAGGAGTGATGTATTCTCCCCCACAAAATAAAGTATCATTCCTGAATACTTACCTAAAAAGTTTACCCGCTAGAATGAACTCAAATCCAGATTGGTTTACTTTGCATCGGCAGCAGACAATTGAACCATCACAACTGCCTCTGAGAATTATGGAATTGCATAAAATCTCTTCGAGAAAAATCCGTAGCCCCTGTAAAACGGGTGATAACAACTCGGACAATGAATTCATTAATATTCCAACGGACGTCGCCGCAGACTGCGAAATGAGAAAGCGTTTGAAAATGTATAGACGTGGCCTATCGGAAATCGAGCCGAAGCATCGGGATTTAAGTGTATTTACAAAAAATCGAAGACATTCTGTAAGTGGGCTGATGAGGGCCGGACTCACTTCGTCTTCGGAAAGTGTGGACGAGGCTGACGTAGTACTCAACCGTTTGAAGAGGAGGATACTCAAGAATAAGCTAAGAGAAAAAAGACGGTGTCTTGGGGAAAAATTCCAATTTAGTAAGTATCAATAATTAAAAAAACTAAATATTTTAAGCTGCAAAAATATTTTTTATTAATCATATTTTTTTAAACACAAATATTTAAACTTTTGTACCAGAAATTATAAATTACTAATTAAAAGCCCGTAAAAAACGTTGACCTAGCTATTTGTGCTGATCATTTACTATGAATATAGAACGTTTTCTCTTCTCAATATTTTCTTTGATGTTTATTTATCTACACCTTAAATCATCGTCACTTTTATACGAAAAATTAGCTTACGCTTCAATCAAAGCAGTAACTTGAAAGGCTTAGGGCATTAGGGCATTAAATTACAGAAGAAATCCCTTTCTGCGGATACCTTTACAAAATCCACCCCAGCCCTCACTATATTCACGTTAATATTCGTGGAGGTATATCTCACTATATCGCAAATGGGTCGAAATAGAACCTCATAAATTCTCCGTTTTACGTCTGTGCTCTGTTTATTTGAGCATACAAAAACGTCATAGACAAAATATATTATCACATTGTTGTTTTATATAATATCGTTGTTTAGATCTGAAAACATAAAAATCTTAGGTACTAACAAACTAAAATAATACTATAAAATGAATTATTTATACGTGTGTTTCATTTTAAGATATGAATTCAGATTTATTAGAGTTATTGGCAATTTTTTTTATTCAATAGTCATATTTTATAAATAGTCAGTCTAACAATATCTTTTTGAACCTGAAAATATTTCTCACAAAAAATACCGACATAGACTACAAAACAAAACGTTAACGTTATTAAAACTCATTGTTATTCCAAACATAATTATGATATTAATTTAACCTTAAGTAAGTGTAACAAAACAATGTTGTTAGATACACTTAATAACACAATACAATTAATGAATTATTTTCATCTTTTAGACCATTCTGTGTATTCTGTTATAATTATATTACCATCTTGTTAGTGCATTTATTGTAATTATTCTCACTTTTTGCTTACTACCTATTTAATAAAAAAAAAACATTTTTTTGTATGACTGCTTATAAATTTAATAAACGTGTGTTTAGGCGATCTTTACTACTATTATAAATGCGAAAGTATTTCTGACTTTATTACGCATGCCTAAACGACTGATCGGAATTTGATGACAGTATGGTGATAGGGCGTAACCTGGAAACGGACATAGGCTGCGTTTCGTCTAATTGGAACTCCTCCATCCCCTCACATGGGGAGAATGAAAGTCAGTATGTACCTTTTCATAAGGTAGAGAGTTAACAATTTGTATGCGGACTATTTGTCACTCGTAATAAAATCTTGTATCATTTGTTTTTAATGTGGGCTAGCTAGGTGAAGGCATTTCTCATCTCTCGTAGACAATCGATAACTACGAAAACAATGTCGCAATCGAAAATTTAAACAATTACTAATAGTATCATTCTAAATAATGCTAAAAATATAAACATCTGTAAGAGCGCCATCTATTGCGTTCTGCATAAAACATTGAACCGGGCCAAGTCGTCGATGTCTGTGACTTTATTTTAACTAAAAGCAGCTTCCGTGCCGGCTCGTTGCTTTGTGTAGCAACGAGAGCCATCCAGGACGCCCTCTGCCGTAAACGGCCGTAACCAAATCACATCCGGGTTGAAACTTTTGCTTTCGATTATACTTTCTTTTAATGTTTTAACTTTGTTTTGCTTAAGAATGACAAACGCGAATGTTTCAATCAAATAAATAGTGGTATGTGGTGCAAAATAAATTGATATTAGTGTTTTTCAAACTACGTATAGCTACAGGGCATTGTAATTTTACCTACGTAGGTAAATTAAATAAGCGTATGAATCGCAGCTTTTATAATAAAATAGCTATTAAGCAGAAAGCCCACAAGATATACCTGTCGCCTGTAAAACACTAATGATCCAAAGGAACACAGTGCAGTTACCATCATGTCGTAACTATGCATAATCACTATATACAGTAATTAAAAAATTGTTTCATCTTTATGGCTTACTGGGGTATTGTATTTTTTTTTTGTCGTTTGTTACTCTTTGTTTTATTTGTTATGTGTAGTTGTGAGCAATAAGGTGTTAATTTAAGGGTGATGTCGACTTATTTTAAATAGAAATACCCGTTACGCAGGCAATACTAATAAAATCAAACCATTTTTTATTGAAAATTAAATATTCCTTAAGCTGTCCGTTATTCCCCACGCTTTAAAAGAAACGTCGCAACCGTGAAAAAACAAAAAAAAGGCATTTGATAAACGATTTTAATTTTATTTTTACTTTTCACCTATATTTTTACTTTTATATGTTGTAGTTTCAATTGTTTTTATTACTTTGTTGTTATAAAAGAATCAAAATTCGTCATTCATTTTGATTATTTTATCAAGAAGTATGTAATGTACAAATATACATTTGGATTTATAAATAAATACGGAAAAATTCTCTTGTAGTTGTGAATCTGAATTTTTATTCCTGGGTACGTATCCTCTTTTCATATTTCCTCAAAAGAATCTCACTCCAAACGCAAGAGCAATGTCTTAAGCAAACTTTTTGCCTTTGATTCCATAAATTTAAGTAATGACTTCCTTTCTTCCTACGAAAAAAGTGACATTCCCGCGAAAAGTCTCGAAATGTTGGCAACGCGCCAATTCCTGCAGCTTTCGGCTTATCTGCACTTTTACACGGTATCTCTCAAATACTACTAATAATACTTTACAATAGACTAACTTTCGTATGTTTTGTTTTTGCGAGACGCGGTATTTTATTGTTGTTGTGAACTTTCTAATGAAAACTGTCAAAGTTTGGTGTTAATCGTAAATCCGGCGGTCGTTCAACTGAGCTTAATCAGTAATGACAAGGACGCGGGTCGCCTGCATATTTCTCTTAAATTGCACATCATAGCTCTGCAAGTTCAATAGAACCGGATACTTTCTTTGTGTAGTTATTTCAGTTATTTGTGTTATGGGCACGTATTAAACAGTTTTTCTTAGATCCGGGAAACATAAAAATACTGAATAATTTAATCGTAAACAAAAGTCGCACAAATTAGTACCTATATCCACTGTAAATACTTTTTTATGGTGCCTTTATGTGGACTTTTATCTTTTGTTAACTTAAAAAAAGTATTATCTATAGTTGTGTTGTATCTGTGCGCTTCGAAAACAGAAACACATGATTCGGTAGATGCGCAATGGCGGCGGCGCAAGTCAATATCCTCCCACCCCAGCGCGGCGCGCCGCCATGACGCTATTCCTTTTGTGGCGGTACGGCTAAGTGCTTAAGTACACTTTTATGTTATTTTTTATCATATTGCTCTTATCGTGTTGTCTGCCTCAGTTAAAAGTAGGTGATAGTTTCTGTATAAATGTAAATTTAGCTTTTTTCGGGTATATTATAACGTTATTGTGGCATTATTAATTTTCGAAACCGAACATAGAACAAGAGAACGCGATAATTTATTACAAATTATGATTTAATGATCCGATGTGAGTGATGATAAATTTATTATAGATTTTTGGATGCGACTAGAAAAAAAAATTTTTTTCGACCATTTTGCCATTTTAAGTTCCAGAACTTACATTTATGCATAACATTAATTCTACTTAAAAAATATTGGGAATTATTAGATCTACATAGTTATAATTTTGATAACATCCCTAACACAACATTGTTGTGTATCAATATGCTTCCTATCCCAGGAAAAAATTTAAGGTGTACTCATGATAATCATAACATACCAAAATATTGAAAACGAAAACGTTTCATAAAAGTAAAATAAATACATCAAATTATTTTTTCGGAATTGTTACTTAGACATTACTTCGCGTGGGCCTAACTTAGTTAAGAGTTCGTCCACCAGAGCGCGTTCCATACCAGCTGGCTGGTTTGACAGTACTCGGCGACCGGTCTCGCAGCGGCGACCGCTCGCTACCGGTGCGTTCTTGTGTGCTGTCAAATACTTGTGTCCACATTTTAACCTCGACACATCACAACTTTCGCATGATCTTGATCCCGAACATTGCCGCAACGGGTCCAGACAGTGTTTTGTTTTAAATGACCAATCGCGGTGTTTGTTGCCTGTGACTTGTAATGTAATAGACATTTTGTGTACGTGCGAGGACCGTTCAGTGGTATTTTGTTGTTTGATTTTTGTTTTGTACTTGTGCACAGCCGCGGTAAGACGACGTATTCTCTAGTATAATAAAGTAAGTATACACTTACAGTGCAATGTATTGTTTTAATTCACTATTGTTTATTCCCTTTACAAATATTTGTAGTATTTGTCAAATTAACTTATTCAAAGCTTTATTGCTTTTATTATTTTGAATGCTTGCATTTGAATCATCATCATCAGCTCATTAACGTCCACCGAGGGGCGAGATGTATAGGGTGATTAGGCCTTAGTCGTCCACGCGGGCCCAGTGCGGATTGGACGACTTCACACACAACCTTCGAATCTCTTCGCAGTCGTGCATGAAGGTTTCTCACGATGTTTTCCTTCACCGTAAGAACGTCGGATAACGTACATATATTTCGAAAATTCGAAAACATTGGTATTGTACGATTCACGAAAGAAGACTATGCGCAGAAGTCATTTTTTAGGTCCTATTGGGGGTACGGCAGAGGGGCGGGAGTAATATTGTAAGAGCGGGGCAACGCCATTGGTCGGCACGCTTCTGAGGACAAGGTTGCTCTATCGCTATTCGTCTATATTAAATTTGGCGCGCTGACAGTACTCTAGAAACAGTCGGAAGGAAAACTGTTTTGTTGCATTTTATTATTATTTATTTTTGTTTGCTGAGCCATTCATTGAAATTCTCTAGTGTATGTTGCTTCGAAAGCCAGGCGAGAAGAGATATGAGTTTAAATATTTTTGTAAGTAGATTGTTGACAAGGTTTCGCAGGACTTGCAACTTTGTTAAAATTAAATCAATATATCCACCTTTAATGATCTATAACAGACATATAAATAAAAATATCCGATTAATTTGAATAGGAAAACAGAACCATTAGCTATATTTTGAATACTTGTCGTACTTTGCTGATTATATTATCCATGATTATTTGTTATATTTCTACATGATTATTATTATTATTTTTATGAAGAAAATATATGTTTCACTATCATTAAAATATTAATTTCCTTTACGCTTAAGAAATACTCCATAGATAAATTTTCATAGAACATGGTCATAATATTCTCCGTCTCCCACCTTACCATCCGGATTTAAATCCTATAGAAATGGCTTGGGCCTCCGTAAAAAGTTATGTTAGTAGCAAAACGTTAAGTGGGATATAAGCAGCGTAATTAATTTTTAAAAGAAAAAGTTACTCTAATGGTTCACAACAATGGAAAAAACTATGTGACAAAGTAAATTTGAGCCTGAATTATGTTTAATTACATACGTATCTTTTAATCCTGAAATTATAATAGAATTTGATTATATGAGTTAATTAAAATAAAATATTATTTTGATGTAAGTATTTTGTTCATTAGTGTACATCGCAGACGGCCGCCATTTTTGGTCTTCTTTGGTGAATCGTACTATACGTGTTGGGATTTGAACCTCAGACCTCCTGGTAGGAAGGCGACAGTCCACACCACTGAGCCACTGACGTTCTACCTTTGCATTTGAATACGTTTGCCTATTTACTTTTTAACATTGACATAAATATACCTTTTTTTAACGCTACGTAGGTAGATACCAACATAATCTAAGAATTAAAATAATAAAAATTTACCTAAAATGGCATCCATAATATCACAAATACCTAATTATTTAGAAATCTTAATTGAAATTTGTATATTGACTTTTATTATTCAATAATAAATGTTTATGTTTTCTTAATACATTTGTGTTTCAATATTATTGGTTTTCAACTCTCTTACATGATGTTAAAGTTCAAATTAGGTGTTGATAAGAATTGTATTTATATGCGTTATATAGTTAACTTAGGCATTGGTAGCCGAGGTTTATGCATAGAAATACAATTTATAAATAAAAAAACAAGAAATAGACATCTACACTTCGAGATAACTCAACTACTACTAATACTAACGGGTAATGGGTTCCCTCACACTAATAAGTCGATCCATCAAGTACATGAACCTTATTACTCACGTCCTTGGCGAGGATCGCCTATTACCCAAAAAGGTTAACAAATGTCCAACATATTGGAGAATCTTCAGAGGGCAAAGGGCCATCCCTTTTCGTACCCAGATCTGCTTGAATCCTCATGATGACATGCAAGCATTTTGCTAAGCAACGCCGCCAGGCACGACTACTCAAAAAAACCCTTATGTTATAGGTAAGCTGATACGTACTTTAATTTTGGAAAGGTATATTTACAAACGACTCGAAATGTAGAAAGGGGAAATTTCTCTAGTTTATTAAACCAAACAAAATGATTCAAACTTGGATCGAGGTACCATTGTTAGCATTAATACTGAATCATTTCATCACAACGGTGTTACCGTTAAAAATAATATGAAAACATATTATGGTAATCGCTTTAATAACTTGGCTATTTACCTCTAAATCTAGGTACTGTTTTCTCCACCGCTGTAGGTATGTATTTGGCTAAAGCAGGTTCTGGCTAAAGTCTATACAATGACTTCCATCTATGGTGCATCTGCATTAAGTAAGTCAACATGTTCCCTCCAATGAAAAGGTTTACTTTAGCTACTTGAAGAGGTTAAGGTGAATCCAGATTTTTTCGAAGACTGATATATTTACGAATATTTAGTCCTACTTTTTCAAATAGCTTTACAAAATACTTAAAATAAGAGTCTTATATTACCTGTTTAAAAAAATCATTTTATCTTTGATGTTTCCAGGTTACTGATATTTTTTGTGGACCTCCGTTTTAGGATAAATATCCCACATATAAAAGATTTTATACAATTAAGATTTTGTAAGGAAAAGGACAACGGTCGCTAAAATTATATGCGTCACTGACAACTAACTTACTTATCATCAAGTGTTGACCCATTGCCCGAAAACAGAAAATGTCACTGAAAATAGCTTTTCTCATAGCTCTACGCCTAGCCTAGCCTAGATATATGGCCGGTAGCAAGGATAACCACTCGTATATTGTAGAAGTTTTGCCCGTCAATCAATCGTGGGCTTACACTAATAGATATAGACATGATTCTCTTTGACGCTTGTAAGAATGTATAAAATCCATATAAAAACTGAATGTACATTGATCCATCGAGCGCGTTCCCATTGGAGTAGAAACCGCAAACAGAGCGCTGACGACTGAGGCCTTTGGATCAATAGGCCTCATGAATCAACACGTCCGATAGTATGCAGCATCCGAATCGAACATCGGGAAATAATCCCTTGGGAGTACACAGACGGCTGCGATAGCTAACAAGGGTATAGTAAATACGGAACTCGAGATGTGTTGCTGAATCGAAATTCCATTTGTATATGATAAAGCAACCAATTTGTTGAATACAAGATTACCCTTTCAAAATAAAACCTTGCAAGATAAGACATTTCCCGTTAACCATTTCCGATTTATAATTTGTTTTGGCAGAGTTCCTTCCACTTGCTTGACCATAATTTCTCTTGGTATTCCGAATGAGTAAACTTTAAAGCAAATGAGGGAAGACTTACTTATTACATTAAAATGCTTTAATGCTTCTTGCATTTAAGTAGACGTTCCAAAATACATTTTACACTTTCATGAACTTTATCGAAACATTTAATCAATAAATTTCCTGAACAAGCATAGCAAAGCCGATTTTATTTTGTTATTGAATTGAAGTTCTGAATTGGAAATCTCTTAGGTTTTATAGCCCTTGAAATGAAGTAGTGTTTAAATTATAAGAAAAAAGCAGACTGTTGCCGAAATGTGACCACTTAACTTGCCAAATTTTATCCGAGATTGAGTATCCAACGAAAGAACTGATGATAATTTGTCAGCACAAACTGTCAGTCTATACGCAATGAGTATAGGTCTCCATTAATCCATGCCATCTGCTACCCCGCCCTCAACCACTTAGCCGCGTTACCCTTTTTCCAATATCAACGACTTGGATATAACAATAGTCGAAAAAACTATATATGAAGGCAGATGACTGTAATGGGAGACTTTCGTGTGATTGAGTACAATATTTTAATGCGTTCGTTTTGAGATGGTGTTTCGTTTCAAAACTGTTTTTTTCGTTTATTCACATTTAAGGAAATTTGTCGCTGACCTATAAATAAAACCATTAATATTATAATAGATACTTAACTGTCCATTTATTATTTATCACTAATCATTTTACTTTAAAAATTACCTATAGTAATTGCGTTGCGTTGAGTCTGTTTACTTAGGTGCCTACAAATCTGTAGGCCTACGAAGACTGGTTTTATTGTTTGCTGTATTTTATATCGAATCTGGTCTATTTATTTATAATTGTGAAATTACAATTTTTACCCGAATATTGTGAGACTCTGACAAAACTACACTTGTAAAGTGAAAGGTAAAGGTTTTATGCAAATATCACGCTTTATAACTAAAACCAAATGTTTTGGGTTAAAACACTTTCGAGTTATACGTTTTACAAACATCTTTTATGTAAAAACAACCTTAGTGCAGAATATTATTGTTTAGAAACAAATTAGGCTCGTGATCTAATGTTAAATTTGAATTAAGATAATCGTATGTCATTCAGAAATCATTGCATCTCGCAAACAATTTCATCAAGTAAGGGCAATTAACACAGATACCAAGTTATGACTTTCTTTTACCCGAAGCGGAAAGTGAAATGATGAGTTGTCACTTACGAAAGTTCATTAAGATGTCTTTTGCTATGAAACCTTGCATTGTATGGGAATGTGTTACTGGATTGTTCTAGTTCTGGTGCACATTTATAATGGTATAAATAAATATTTCCGAAACGTGAAAAAGCTTGTTTGTATATAAAGTTTTAATTTAAAAAAAGGAAAATAACAAAAATGTTTATAAGATGGCACCTCTTTTCTTACCCTAGTTGGTGTTATTCGTAAATAATGATTGAGCAATATGATTTTATACATTTATCGACTTATAGCAAGTCTCATGTACCTTCGTAATTGTTTGATTGTGACTAGTTCAATTGGACTCTCTAGTCCCACTGCAGGGCACAGACTTGGGCATATTTGTGACAGAGACTGCTGCCTTTCTTGTCCTCAGATGATACTAAGGTACTAAAGCCTTATCATGCTCTCAGAAACACGGAGTCACTCGAGATACTATTTTTCAGTCACCTTTCCGAGGACAGACGTGTAGACAAATATTTTAATGTTGATCAAAAACAAAATTAATGAAATTCACCAGTGACAACTTACGCTGTTTTGTCCAAAAACATATCACGAGTTAATTATATAACAATATCCGCTTTATTGTTCAATTGTAATAACTTTACGTCAATCTCAATATAGCCCATTATCTATAATATTCAATAAAGTCCCAATGTCGCGCCATCGTTTCTCCGGCAAATTGGCAATTTCTCGTGTCAGATTTAGATTTAAATCCGTGAAACGTGGTACATAACAACTGGCAAACGTGTACTTTTTTAAATTTGGTTAAAAATCTCTCGCAGTCTGTATGCGAACAGTGCACGAGTGGCGCATAAAAAAGTTTTGAAGCACCGCAGGCTTACACGAGTTACAAGTGCCACTAGCTAATGTTCTCTTCATAGCTCGCAGTTAACAACAATGTGCATAAATTGACAGTATTCGGGACACTTTGCAAGTGGAGGGAATGGTATTACGAGAAATCCGGAACGTCGCGCGTCGCAACTGAGAGTTAGTTTTAATGATATTCCGAACTCATTTACTTTGATAATTTTGTAACCGTTGTTGAATTGAATAGAAGTTAGTTGTTGTAGTTGTAGGGAGTCTAGATTAAACAAAGTTTCGTATTTGAGTTATTAATACGTTTAATTCTCATTATATACCTACTTTTTTCTTCATATCTTTGAAGAAAAAAGTAGGTATATAATGCCGTGCCGTACAACATTAAATTTTATTTAAGTTTAATTTAGTTTCGTCCTTTCTACATTTAAAAAAAATTAAGAAATGATTTGATTTTTCTGGTTTTTCCATTATTTGGCAGGGAAAACACACGCAGATTACGGTAGATATCTGGGTGCTAAAAGATGAGACATCAACGCATACTGTGATCTTACATCCCTAGATATTTACCTCAGGGAACCATGTAAAGACTGTGCGAATTTCCTGTTCCTTAGTGGCTATGCTTTTAGTATACTTGTGTTCTGGGTTAAAGGAGACAGGCAGTGAAATTACGCATTTTATCCCATTTTGGGATAAATTATTTTATTTATTTATAAGGTGTACATTCTGTTTTGCCTGTTATTTTATACAAAAAAATATGAAAAATCTGAAACGTATATTTCTTATTAAAAATATTTACTTCTAGTCTTTCTTCAGCTCCTTGTGTTCGAATAGGAAGTTCAGCACAAGCGTGTCAGGGCGTGTCATGGCACCCGTACCACCACGGACCCGATACCAATATTCAAATAACTGTTGTCGTCAAAACAATACATATTTTAGCAACTTTAGGATCTTTTTTGAAAATTCTATTGCCATGAAATACGGCTTTATCATAAACTACTTTGTATTATTAGTTCAACGTCAAATCTGATATAAAGTAAACTTGATTCAGGAATAGTGGTAATTTATTCAGTAGTTCAATGAGTTGGTTTGGTATTTATAACCAGGACTTATTTCGATAAATCGTTCAAGGATAGTAAACCTTGCAATTGTTTTAAAATAGACCTTATTCCGATAATGATTTTATCAAGGAAAACGCATTTTTAAACATTTGTTTAAAATATTGCGTTGTTGAGATCAATTATTATAATTAAATATCCTATGTATGAATTTTCAATTAATTAATTAAAAAGCTACCGTCGCATGAAGCTCACAATGTTTTTCCCAAAACATACATGCTGGAAATAACACGCAAATTATATCATGAATGTTTATAATGTATGGAATTATTTACAATTTGTAATGCTCCATTGGATGTGTTAGTTAAAATAGACGGTTCATTACCGGCGACGTGAAATATTAACTGATACAGCTGTATATAGAGTAAAACATCACTTAATTAGTAACCAGTGATGCAGAACTTTGTTTACCCACCTTCCGCAGGAGTATCAACGCTCCTATGTATTATTATAATGAAGTAGGTAACTGGCGCGGTTTTGGGACCTATTTCGAGGGTTACCTAATTAATATATCAACTCTCCCGGGCAAATGTTCAATTTTGATAATGAATAATTTTCTGCGGTTTATTTTAATCTAACAGAATTGGTATTTCATCAATTTCATCATTAACTTCCAATTGAATGGCTTAAAATGAATGCCGTAGACATTATTTGAAAGTGAACTATTTTTTATTAAAAGTGCGTTTTACGAAAAATAATTGAAGTTAAGTAATTTAGATGTCATACGAGTATTGTGGGTCATTTTATTTAAAGAAAAATTTCTGTATTTTGGTTATATTTTCTACACCCTTCCTTCCTTTTTTATAGTCAGCAAAGAACTTTTGTTCTTTATGTGGCTGTATAGTTGTGCATGAAAATAAATAAAATTATTGATACATACCCCAAAATGAAATAGATAAATTAGTAGCTTAGCACAATTAGCTCTTACAAGGGATATGACAGTGACGAATCATGGAGGATATCACTAAAAACAAAATGTTTGCCAAATGTTATCTTTTGTCTTACCGCCAGCGATCCGAAAATAGTTTGCAACACAGCGACATAATTGGTCCGGTCACAATAACAATGATTTTTTCACAGTTTTATTACTTGCCCTGCCCTAATTTTAGTTCGGTGAGCCTTATCTTCGCATTGTCATGATTGTGAAAAAGGCCGTGTCCTGCCATTTCAAGTATTAGGATTATATAACCGAATCTCAACTTGAAGGTCCTGATGATTATAAGTCACATGATCCAAACATCGCTTTTTCAGTTAGGTAGGTAGGTAGGCACTTGCTCTAATTTTGTTTCGGTGAGCCCGATTTCTGCGTTATTATGATAGTAAGAAGGCCTGTGCTCTGTACATTTAATAGTATGGTAGAATGTTCTATGATTATATATGATTAATCACAATAATAAATAACGATTGTATATATGGCTGTGGGGTGCATAACGTTCGTCCCTGTATGAACTCTGTGTTTCTTAGGGTTCATCATCATCACCAGCTCATTAAACGTCCCCACCGAGGGGCACGATCCTACCCGTATAAGGCCTTAATCGTGTCCAATCCGCACTGGGTCCACGCGGGCCCAGTGCGGATTGGACGATATCACACACGACCTCGTCGCTGGCGTGTGCGGGTTTCCTCACGATGTTTTCCTTCACCGTAAGGGAGTCGGATTACGTACATATATTTTCGAAAATTCGAAATCACATTGGTACGTCGCGGGGTTTGAACCTCAAACCTCCCGGTAGGAGGGCGACAGTTGACACCATTGAGCCACCGACGCTCTTAGGGTTATTTACACAAAAATAACAAATGACTTAGTCTGGGAGGTTGCCGCCATCTCTTAAAACATTGTTACAATAATATTACTTCGTCTTTTCTGGTACAAAATGCTGACGTAACATTATAACAATACTGTTTTAAAAGATTGTGATTGAGAGGACCCCCAGGAAATTAAGAAAGTTCTATAAAATAAAATATTTATTAACTAGGATGACAACAACTAAAGCTTATGAGTCCCCGACGTTCAAACAGATACTTTCAGAAAATGTCAATCAAAATGTTAGTGCGTGAACGTTAATGCTTAAAAGAACCTTTAACTGTAAACCGTAAAATAGGCAACTGTATGCAAACGGCGAGCATCGGCTCTGTACAAAGTAAACACTAGGATTACAACGTAACCGGTAACAATATAACGACACAACAGGTTTTATTGTGATTTATTAAGTGTACACAATATGTATTTAATGTTATTATTTGTTCAGGATTCATTTACAAATAATAACATAGCATAGTCATATAAATACTTAAGGTGAATGCTTAAATTCATTAATCGAATCTCCGAATGAATACAATAACAACAAACGCAATAACAAATTACTTTTAGAATAGCGATTTTATGTACATAAATACCTAAGTCCCTTCTGAGCTTTTCTCGGCGTAAAAGTTAAGTTTAAAGTACCATGACTTATAAATACAACAACCAACTACCTACAGTTTAGCAATTGGTAAAGAGTGTAATCAACTACTACCAGGTGAGCTGTTTGCTCAGTTGCTTATTACATATAGAACATACGAACAAGCATACGAATCACCGAGTGATACGTCAGCTATATACACTTGTAGGAGCAAAATAAGATCATAAAAATCTAAAAAGATCCAAAAAGCACCGACGCCCTCGGACGCAGGGATCAGACAGGATGAGTGAGTAATGAACTTGACAGTGGTGTTATTATAGCTGAGTAGGCGGGTGCATTCCGACAGCGAAGTAAAAATACCTACCGCGATCCGCTATAAATATGTGCACACTTCGCCCACCCCTCCCACTCAAACTTAGAGCGTTAGAGCTATATCAAATTTAATATACTTATATAGTTTGATATACCGCAAATCGATTGATTTTATTAGGTGTATTAAAAGAGAAGTTAATAAAACAATTAAGTTGCGAATATGTAGTTTAATGATAAATATCAATAATTTTAATCACGATCTTATTTTATATCTGCGGTATGAAAACAACTTCAATGCAGTTTTATCTCATTACTTACATACACATAAAATTAACAGCTATACATATATACATACACGAAAGGATCGATCTACAGCATGCAAAACAGACAGATCACTTTATTTTGGTCGGAGTCGGTGTCGAAGCATCGTTATATTAAATATTTATTACGTTATTATCAAGAAATTTCCATACGAAGGTAATGTATTTGTTTGTTTCAACGTTGATCCAATCGAGTAATTATACTAATCCGCCACATAGTCTCATCTTCAACACTGACAAGGTCGTTAAAAATTACACCTGACGTAAAAATAACAAAGACACGCTCTGTTGACATTTATATTTCGTAAGCAAACTTAAGACTCCCCAAAATAGAATAGGTAAAGGTTATAATTACTCTAGCAAGTCATTGACTCTTTATGCGCTGTTTCTCGCGCGAGAGAACATCAGTTATCTTGTTTGATGTTGTTCTTAAATCTGTACCATTCTTATCGTGTACGAAGTATAACCCAGGTGCTGATGTATGCGTTTAATGATCTCTCCTATAATGTAACTGATAAGCGTCCGCCATGAAGGGTTTCTCAGAATTGTGTTACGTTTTATTAATTGCATTGCATCATGTTTAAGGAAGAATGCAATCGCTAAGAGCAAGTGCTGAGAGCTATGATTATTTTGATGCTTGTCTTGTACAAATATTATTTATTATCATTAGCTGTACTTGACATACAACGACGATTGCATACATAAACCATTTCACTGTTTTCCATGCTGGTTAGTAAATAAATACATTATTAAACGTAAAACGTGTTCATAAAAACAGGATGCACATGAAAACGAAACGCATATTTATTTATATCAATAAAGTAACTATTTATAATTATGCTTTAATTAGAAGAGTTACTGCCTGTAATCAAATCATAATTATAACACTTAAATGTCTTATATATTTATGGGCACAAATTACATCGCTTACATGAAAAAATTAATACACGTTCACGTGCCTTTTAAAAAACAACTTTAAATTTTAAACATCACTGAAATTGGTATTAACATGAAGAAAACATAAATAAGTATAACGTTATCTCTTCCAAAGCCACCAATAGAGGCTTGTAAAAATAAAACCATGAAACCCATTCATCTTTATTTCAGCTTAAGAAATACTGAAGCAAGCTTTCGGCGTTGGGTGCAGTAACTCAGCCCTTTATAACATTGCCGACGTCGAAGAGCCTAAGTACACATATCGCTATGAGTTCACGTTCTTCGTCCGGATTTATTTTACGATACCTTATTATAGCTTTAGTATAGCTGTATCCTTGGATGAACAGTGGCAGTTTGATATCTTCTTTGCCTGCTTAGCCGAGGCCCGTGATAGAAACTGACGCAAAACGGGAGAGACCTCCAGCAGTATACTGCGATAGATTGAAGAGAGACAGAGATAGCTTAACGCGTACACTGTAATATCACTGGTGTACTTCTATTCAACCAATCGCAGTCCACAGCTTATGTCCAGCTGCCATCCCCATTTTGCGCCAGATATCCCGGTCCTTCCTCCCCTCTTCTCATCCAGCCTCCACCAGCGACCTTTCGCAAGTCGTCGGTCCATCGGGCCGTAGAATACTGGTATACTTAATCTACTAGAATGTAAATAATGACAGCCTACACCTTTCTTTTATATGTACGTTTATCCGACGCGCTTACGGTGAAGGAATACATCGTAAGGAAACCTGCGCACGCCTCGAAAGATTTAAGGGTGTGCGTGAAGTCGTGCAATACCGAACGGAGGTCCGCTGAACAAGGCCTATGCACCCTATACGGGTAGGCTTGTGCCCCTCGGTAGGGACGTTCAATGAGCTGATGATGACAGGTGTGTGCAGGTTTCCTTACGATGTTTTCCTTCACCGTCCCTTTACATCCTGCCAAACCTTTACATTATTCACATCCTGCAAACAACAAATGAGCTTCGGGCCAAAAAGCACTGCATTAACCATCATGGCCGGTAATGACTCCAAATGGAAAAAGACCTTAAGGAAGCCTAGACTTATAGTGAAATGTACGGCTAAATGGATGAGCCGCTTACCAGTGTAAGCGGCGCTTACGATGTTAATACTCTGACCTGATGAAGTCGGTGCTCTGCTTTATGACGACGTACTTATGTTATAAACAAAGATAAAAAATGTTATAAAATATAGACGTGGAAGGCGGCCATATGGTAGATTCTTTAATAAGCGACTTATCTATATCTTATATTATTTTGTTATATAATGTACAGAAAATAAAATGAGTATTTATTTAAAATATTGTTATACCAAATTTGTATAACATGCATAATTATAGGTAATCGAAAATATAACAGATGGTACGTATTATGCATAAAACTTTTTAAATAATATGTGCGTCTGTTTTTGAGGCTAATTTCTGGAACGGCCAAATCATCGGTGAAAAATTGACGGAACTTAAGCTACTTGATGAGGTCGCGGGCCAGCTAGTTAAAATAAAAAAGCAGTAAAATGCGAATCCGATGCTCTTCAGGCTGTAAAGTTCCCGTCATCATCCGACCGCATTCGAGAAATTGAAGTTAGTCTTTCGAGTGAGTGAAGTTTTTAGCGTTTCATAAAGTGCTACTCCATTTCGCAACTTGAGTGTTTTCATAATAACATTTATTCGTTTTTATGACTACTCTGCGGTATGTGCGTAGCTAATTAGAAAAGGATGGCAATTAGTGTTGAGTGAGCATAAAGGAGAAGGAATAGTTTCCAGTGGTTAACTTTAATAATTTTATCGAGACAATTGTCAAGCCAAGTTCAAGTAACTGAGTGAAACAACTTCTAGTGTGTATTACACAAACATTATCTCAAACAGATATTTAGATAATAACGTCCAAAAATCGTAATTTTGTCAGTGACCTGTAGATCAAAATTGAAACCCATTTCCAGATGACTTAGAAAAATTATATTTGGCGTGCAGTTAGTTACTAAGGTGAATGAAAAATGCAAAAATTAAAATTCTGAAACAGTATTTTTTTATTATCCGACAGTAAAAGTTTACAACAATGCCATTAATACTTATGTATAAGAACCTTAACAAAAAAAAAGAAACAAATAAACGCTTGCGGCTGAGGCCGTAATAAAACCGATATTTTAATCAATCTGTTGGTATTGATGTAGCCTTTAAGTTTGATCCTCTTACTCAGAATACCAACATATAAATATGCTATAAAATAAATTTAATAACTTTAAAATATACTAAGATAAATATATAAAAATCCACCCAACACGACAGACTAATATAATTTTACCGTCTTTTTCCATTCTTGTACGTGAAAGTAGATAACGAATAAGTACTTTCTTCCATTAGCTTTAACGATTTAAATGTTTAATACAAACTTCAATCACACGAGACGCCATTTCGGCCAGGCCCATTGCCCTGACAATAGAAAGAAATGGCGACGATATCGTAAAGTTGAGTTGGCACAAGCTTTAATTGTCGCCCCCAGATTTCACTGCCGCCAATCTGGGAGGTTGAATTCCAGAACGGAATGAATAAATCATTACAAGTGCTAACTGCCCATCCGCTATTACGGACCGGTTAAATTATAAAAGTGTAATGTCATTATAAATTTTCAGATTTAGACTCAGCATTCCTTCCAAAATGAAATGTTTGATCTTACTTGCTATATGGATGACAAGTTGATATTATGGATTTTTTATAGTGTAGTTTCTAACTTTTTATAGAATTCACGGTATCCAGTGATTCATTAAAAATACAAACATCACTAATAACTCGGAAGATATGAACGAGATTTAATACCTTCTCTCAGGTTAACAAATGTTTTACCATCTGTTCCTGATGCTTAAAAAACACGGGCTCAGGGTATTTGGAGGCACTGTAGTGCCGCCGCCAATATAGCGCAAGGGCACTATCTACCTTTTCTCGAAGTATTTCATCGATATTAGAACTCTACTAGAGTTAGTTTCAGATGTACCTGATAGTTCATATTCTCAGGATATTATGTCGATAATATTGCTTGGCTGTTTTGTCACTAACTTTAGATCAGAAACTAAATATTCGCATCACTTCCACGATGGGAGCCAAACAGCTAAGCCGTACATATTTATTAATACGTAGAATTTCTTGAAGTAAGGGTCGGTAGAGTAAGACCGTGTAGATTCCGAAGCTTAGCTCTACATGAGATCTGATATCTTTTTCCACGGGCAAACCTTATGTGGTCGTCTTGGGAATAGTTTACGTAAAATGTTTTTGGTTAGATTTTATTTATTTTTAACGGAACTCTTCGCAGTTGCTGTTACCTTCACCAGCGAGCGCAAGTGGCTCTCACTCAGCCCAAAGGGTCACAGCAGACGATAAATTATGACGTATGAAGTTTAAGCAACTCGAATTAAGTAAATACACTGCCTGTGTTCCCTTCAGTCGGGAATTCATACGAGTATATCAAATGCATAAACGATGTCGTACCTAGTTGTTAATAAATTTCAAAACTTTACCTTCTAGAACACTAGAACTCAAAACTAATACATGGTACTTTTCATTAAAAAAATTTAATGTTGGGTGTAATTGTACTTACTTTTGGTCGAACTAATTATTTTGAAAGTAATTACTATAATGACATTCATTTATCACCTAGCTTTTTGTTATAATAGGTAAAATATATGTTTATGAGGCGCGGTAACATTTTCCATTAGGTGATAGGCATGCGCTTTTGGCTCCCTTTTTAGGGTTCCGTAGCCAAATGGCAAAAAACGAAACCCTTATAAAATTTAAAAAAAAAATCAAAATTCTGTATTTAAATTAGGCTTACAAAAAGCACTTATGAACGTCAAAAAATATAATAAAAAACAATTAAAAATACTAAACTAAAAATATGAATTTTGATGCTTTGAAAAAAAGCGCTTCAGTGGTTTGGCCTGTTGAGAAAGAAGCACCCAAGAAAACTCAATAGTGTAGCCTTTTTCAAAAACAATTACTTAATGTAACAATATATCATAAACACTGAAATAGCTGAGCAGTTCAAGACCACAGATTTTTATCACATAAATATTCGTCAATAGTGTAGTACCCTTTTTTAGAAAGGTGGTTTTTATTCTAGCTTTAAACATGTGTAAAGGTAACTCGACAATATTTTGCGGTACCTTATTGAAAAACTTTATACATCTTCCAATAAAAGATTTACCTACTTTATGTAATCTCAAGTCTGGAACAGCAAGTTTGTTTCTATTCCTAGTATTAAAATTGTGTGAGTCACAATTTTTTTTAAAGGTATGATAGTATTTACGGACGTAAATTAAAGTTTCATAAATATATTGTGATGCTATATTCATTATATTTATTTCTTTAAAAAGTTCCTTAAGAGAGTCACGGGGTCTAAGGTTGTAGATAAAACGAATAGCTCTTTTTTGTAGTACAAATATTGTATTAATGTCGGCAGCTGAGCCCCACAACAGCAGACCATTTTTTGGTCAACAAGAGGCTTGTATCTATTTATTCGGTTCTTATTTACTGGCCTATAAACAATATCTATATTTTTAGAGACATTACAGTGCTCAAATTGTGCCCACTGTCCACTATGGTCTGATTGTAAGCAATTAATTATTGATTTTTGAAGTATAATATTTTCACAGAAAATGTTATCTAAGCAGGTAGCTGTAGTAGAGTAGCTCTTGTAGGTTCATCGAATTGATTGATTAAATTAAAAGACTTAAACAAATTAATAAACTAGACAGAGTGATGCGATGATTCTAAAATATTTATGTGAAATCTCCAATACAATTACCTCTTGGTTGATTTACAAACTTTTTTAGAAACTATCCTCCAATAGTGGTCTCAAATAAGTATAATCAGAAGATGGAGTCTATATACACAAACTATAATAAAACTGCTCCAGCTCTATACAGGAAAGTTCAATAGTTCGCTCAATAGAGTGTTCAACAATATCTTTGCGTTCTTTAAATTTTAAATTATCTTGTAATAGTATAAGTGATCCACCTCTAATAGCAGACACTCTCATAAACAAACTACCAACTTTATAATTATCTATATTAATATAACAATTATGTTGCCTTATCCAGTGTTCAGTAAGACATAATAAGAATAACCCTACTTCTAGGTCTTTGCCAGAGATTCCTTGTATGTTCTGATGTACTACATTTCAATAATTGCTAATTGGCTTCTCTGTTGTCAAATGCATAGTCATTGATATGCAAGAGTTTGCCTCTATTGTCTTATTATCTAATTCAAATGATTTGGAACAAATTCCAAAGTCCTTAAAGTATTTTAATTCTGCTCAAAAAAAGTAGGCTGTATAGCCATATTATTGGCTAAATATTTAAAATAATAAGATAGCGAGTTTGCTATTTGTCCCTTAAAATAATTTGAAAGATTAATTATCTTTTGTCACTAAACAATCAAATTTTAACAATTTATTAAAGTCAATCAAATGTAATAATTTATTATTGGTAAAAGCTATTGAATCCAATTTCAAATTTAGTTTAAATCTAATATTATTATCTGTGGCACATTCTTACTGTATGGTAATGTGAACAAAATAATTTTACTAACGTTCAATAAACACAAAGAATTATAAAATTTTATCAGGTCCTTTTTGTTCATATCACCACGGTTGCCTTCAAATATGATTAATGTTGTATTAATCATATTTGAAGGCAAAATTTGATACATTTTTGTGTTCCCCATACAATGAACTGAAACTCAAAAAAATATGTAGGTCTCAATATGTAGGTCTTATAAATGATACAGAGGTTTCTAATATCATTTTTTTTTTAAATTTAATAGTTTGCGCGAAAGTTTCGAAAGAAGAAGTTTTCTAAAGTTGAAAAAAAGTATACCCCCCTCTAATTTCTTAACAATGGGGTTGATAAAAAAAAAGTACATTACCATAAAATCTAACAACAAAATGAAGTTTGAAAGATATCTGGTCTGTAGTGTTTTTTAATCTTCATAAATAGTGAACCACTATTTTCTCATAATAAAGCTCTAGTAGGTGCCTAAGTAAATAAAAAAATATATTTTACGATACTTGCTGCTACGTAACCCCTCCACGGGCGAGTCCGACTCGCACTTAGCCAATTTTTGTATGTTAAATTCAATCTATTTTATTGCTTTTTAAGTGATAGATATACATAAATCATATTTGAAAATATATTGCCACGCCCTCTTGAATATCCAGCATAAGGATCGAACCCACAACGTATATAAGGCAATGTCACTAACAATAGAGCTAACGTTCTAACTATAAAACATCCATTTACAGATTCCAATGTGTGAATAGCAGTATCAAACGCCATAAATAATACACTTGGCCATATATGATTAAACTGTTCAAACAAGAAGCACTAGCAATAACCATAATTAGAAATATGACACCCATACGTTCAACATTGTAAATATAGGCCAGACCACCCGGTTACGGCTAACAATGCCCATAAATAACAGTCACAATAATACCTGTATAAGGCAAACAATTAAACAAAAACAATTGCAAGGTCGTCGTTAGTAGTATGAGACGAAAAGGTCGTTACGGATCTATACTAATATATAAAGCTAAAGAGTTTGTTTGTTTGAACGCGCTAATCTCAGGAGCTACTAGTTCGATTTGAAAAATTCTTTCAGTGTTAGATAGCTTATTTATCGAGGAAGGCTATAGGCTATATATTATTACGCTACGAGCAATAGAAGCGGCAGCAATGAAGAATGTTTCAAAATCGGGGGTATTTTTTCATATGATTCATTGGAGTTTCCGCTGCGTACGCTGAGTAAACGGTTAAAGTTTCACGAAAGTCATGTATAAGAGTATTGTTCTCCTTTTAAAGATCTACAAAAAAATTCACGACAGCATATGTCTATCTTTTATGGTTAGCTTACTATAACATATTTTTTGCATTAAGTAGATATTCTCAATAAACATGAACTGTCGCCTGGTATTAACAGTATTTATAACTTTTGATTACTATTTTTGTGATCCTTTTAAGTTGGCTATCTTTCTTTCATCCAAGTTATATGGATTTGATGAACGGAAATTATTATAAATGTTTACCAACGTTCACTGTAGTACAACTTGTGACAATCTTGCAAAACACCCCTTGGCTCATGAAAAATATCATGAAGGCATAAATGTATTTATACGGTACACAAACGCACAAAATGATCGTAAATCGTTTCTTAAATTGATTAAAAACGTGCCCAAAACAAACCAACACACGATGGGTAACAATAATACCATCCAATAACTCAAAGACTCACAAATCGACGACTTAGTTGTAACATTACGTAACTAATATTTTTTCAGTTTCATGATTATAATTTTTGTCAATAATTTTGGAACATAAGTCATTTCTGTTTGTTGAAAACTGGTGTTGGCGGCGAGTTTATAATTTAGTATTTGGAAACCTGGCGACAAAATTGCAAATTTGCTATTTGGCTTCAGAACATGTTGCCAATTTTTTTAGCTAAATGTATACAATAAAACTTTTAATATTGCATTTATCGAAGGTACCTATTTGAATAAATGAGATCTTTTATTTTAAAACTAGCATTTGTCGGTTAGCCAACTTTTGATTAGAGGACGGCGCAATTGGTACCAGGTAAAAACTATAAATCACAAAGTGGATACGAACATAACCAATCCTTTTTGATAAGCTTCGCAAAAGTAATCGACATTACTAAGCACAATTATTATTATTTAAAACACCTTTTTTATAATGAATTAGGTTCCTAAGTTAATTTTCAATAATCATTAATTCATCAAAGAAAGTAATAAGAAGAAAGAAAAAAGTAAATTTACTTTCTTTCAATAAAGCATCTAATTATCACATTATACGTATATTTGATTCACTACAATATGCTTCTAATACTATATAGATTAGGTTTGTTAGTTTGACGTGGATATGTTATTTTAGATAGGTATCAAACACAAGATAGTAACAAACGCCTTTGCGACTGTAGCTAAACAGATAGTTTTTATTTGTTGTCAAACAATAGTGCGTAATGTACCTGTTTTCGAACAAGAAAGATCCAGTGCGGAAGCCAATTGTGTATTGATGCACTGCTTAGTTCCGTTGTCAATAAACTGCGCTCTAAATGCGTTCCACAAAATGTTAACAATGTGCCTTTTGTGCAAGAATAATATTTGTCGGATCATAAAAATACAATACATCTTTTGCTGTAGGTAAAGTACAAAATAGTAGTTTATTGTGAATAGGTATGACTTAATTTTCGTTTTTGTTGTCCTTTTTACTTGAAACTTTGTCCGATGGAGACAGGAGACATCATATATGGCTCTCTTAAGTCATAGGAAAATAAATTAAATATATTAAGAAAAACTATGGAAAACAGTCATTATTGATAGACGAAATCCCTATCAAATATGCTTAATGACAAATATTTGGCAATTGAACTGTGGTTAATTATCTGGTCCAACCTTAGAGTATATATAACTAGGTATTATTAGATTTCATTCATTGTTTCCCTTAATGTTGGACCCTTAGATACTCTTAGGGTCCAACATTAAGGGAAACAATGTTGAGTGATTCCAAGCTACCTATATCCCATATATTTTTGAAACAGATTCCAGAAGTTTGAATACATACTATTGAATTATTTTAGGTAGCTATAAATTTTCACACATCCTTGCATGTGTTCATTTTATTAACACACGTCTCACTTACCTTACACACCTATTACAATAATTGTTGATTGCTGAGAACGTAAATGTATACAAGTTCCGGAAATATAAACCATCAAAATCCAGCAATAGCTTAAGTTTGTATTTCCTTTTATAACCGTTCGCCTATTTTATAGCGATCATTACTATCAATCTGTCACGGTCCGTGGCTTATGCTGTGCATAGAATTGTAATCAAGAGGATTTATTTGACCGTGGGACGAGTTAAGTTTTTATTGCTACGATTATAGGGAAAACTTGTGTTCTCTAATCGTGCTGTGATAATTATGGGTTATTGCGTCTCAGTGCTGCCCTCTGGACATTCTGTACAAATCGCATGTATTCTAATTAGAGTAGCCACTCGTTATAACTGCAAACGGACGTCCTGATAGTAAAATATTGTCTTGTCCTTTTTAACCTGATTCTATTATCTAATACTATGATCTACTTGATTGTATTCTTCACATTTACAGATATAACATTTTTTTTAAATACATAGGTATTACGTATTAAGTTTTCGTGTAATTGTCTTAAGTTGTTTTATTTTGATAGGAAACTACTTATACTTAAAAAATCTCATAGAAGACAAAAAATCTTAAGGCTTAAAAATCAATCATAAGAACTAAAATATACAGATTGTTTATTTATAGTAAAGGGCAGAAATCATAATTAGTGGACTTCGTTATTTTAAGAATGAAGTTAAAAATCAAATGTTTATTAATAGACTCCTAAAAAATTGCATAAATTCCTTCATAAAGACTATTGACGATCTTCAGAAAATTCCAGTAATCCAATTACCTACATTGTGCATTTTATGCACATAGTGTTTACGGCAAAAATATTAGCATTATCCAGCAATTACATCGTTGTTCCAGTACAGTCTTGCTAGCTTGCGTGCGGCTTGTTGTGTACGCTATGTTGAGTTTGCAAATAATGCATATTTTTCATTACTTTATTTCCCAACCGTCTGTTGAGTAATGTCTGGAAAATTATTGTTTTCTACAATAATTACGCTTTCTCGGTACTAAAAGAGCGTCGGTGGCTCAGTGGGTGGACTGTCGCCTTCCTACCAAAGGGCTGAGGTTCAAATCCCGACACGTACCAATGTATTTTCGAATTTTTCGAAAATATATGTACGTTATCCGACGCTCTTACGGTGAGGAAAACATCGTGAGGAAACCTTCATGCACGCCTGCGAAGAGATTCGAAGGTTGTGTGTGAAGTCGTCCAATCCGCACTGGGCCCGCGTGGACGACTAAGCCTAAACACCCTATACGGGGTAGGCTCGTGCCCCTCGGTGGAGACGTTTAATGAGCTGATGATGATGATGGTACTAAAATTATTGTTTGAATATTGGTTACCCTATTCGTTACATGCGCATTTAAGTCGTGCCCCGCGAAACAACATATAACCATTACTTGCGCAAAGTTTCATAGAAAAATGATAAAAACTACCAGTACAATATTATATGGTTTTTTGCTTATTCATCTGCTATGACGTTTTGCATCCATAAGCATTAAGTCTTGGTTGAATAAATACCTACTATTCTTGCATAAATGTTTTTATGCATCACGTTGCGAACCTCGAATGCAAGAAAAGATAACGCGATTTCCTTAGACATGTTGTAGTATAATTTTTTTTACCTAATTTTGCGAATAGAAGAGTAGTTATTTGGTTTTATTGGTACCTGTCCGACTTATGTACGGTTATGTACTATATTTTCTTGTCATATTACTTGTAGCATAAAGCACTTTATGCTATATTATAGCTTTTATGAGAATTTAAAACAAACCAATGAACTCTTAAACCTTTAAATACCTACGAATTTGGGTTTGATTTAATTTATTAATAGTGTTATTATAAAATTCAAATATAAAATTGTCAACGGCTTCTAAAAATAGTCCTTCATTATCTATCGGCAATGCATTTAAAGCGCTTTTAGTATTGCAATGAACATAGGCAGTATGTGACGCCATACTCGTAGTATCTGTCGAACATAAATAACTCACAGAATTATGCCACAAACCTTGCAAATGAACTTTTTAGTCCACATAAATTATATGCATAATTCATTACCCATTCCGCGCCCAAACAATTTCAATTTTATCATTAACAACCTGGAACCGACTCATCTCCCTTCGCGGAAGCCTGTTAATTTGTTCCGAGCAACGATGTCGAGAAAGACGTCCGGAGGTCAAACCTTACTCAGTTACTGCGAATTTAACAGTAAAACAAAATTTTGTACTGAAAACCAAGAAACTGCGAAAAATAAAACTAGTGGAAAGGGGCTGCAAAGAAAAGTACTTTGTACAAACAAAATATAGCAGATGTTTTGCGAATCCGACAGCAACTTAAGAGGAAACAAGTTGACCATGACAAAAGACACTGAAAAGGTGGGCACTTATCATACCTGCTAATAAATTCAGGTTTATAATGAAAAATGTAGATTCTCCCCACTGTAGCGATTGTAGTAT
Organism: Leucinodes orbonalis; assembly: GCA_019425675.1. Lineage (NCBI taxonomy): Eukaryota > Metazoa > Arthropoda > Insecta > Lepidoptera > Crambidae > Leucinodes > Leucinodes orbonalis. The sequence continues at coordinate 188,616 of PQWD01003206.1, forward strand.
AATAGAGGTCGTTCATCATTTTAATTTGGAATGTGATCGAAACGAGGCCGAATGGGTTCTCTTGTTGCAGGAAAATAATTTCAGGCGGCAGGTGTAATAGCATCCTAGCTGAATTTACCTCAAATTATGCTCTGAAATTATATTTATTAGTCCAATTCGTTTTAAATGTCGATAAGTAATTAATTGTAGTTTATACATTTACTATGAGGGTATATTTATTTTTTTACTATAAATAAATATACGGAGTTACACAATTAATAGAACCTCATGTGTGTATCATGGTGCCATTAAATCAGTAGCCCTGGACTCCATACTAGGATTCCCTGTATAGTGGAGGCCAGTGTATTCCCGTGTATGTATGTTCAATTTTGTTGAAAGCGTGCGTATATTTATATGTCTTTGTATGGAACACACATACACACAGTATGTGTGTTTCTTTACGATATTGTAAATCCTTATGTGTTTATTAACAATATTATTATAATTAAGACTTTGCCTATTTGTAAACAAATGTTTATTATTATTCCTCAAACAATTGCAACAGTATTTCAAACTTTCTCAAAGTGATCTCTCTTCGCGGAAGTCTGAAGATGTCCGGAGGTCAAAGCGCATGCGCTGAACCCTGGCCCCGCGAATCCTGCAATCACAAAACAATGTGCCGGTCTCAAAGGAAAACGTGACTAAATTACCAACTCCCGTTTCATATTTACGAAATGTATTTTTTAGCAGTTGCGATGAAAGGAGTTGAAAAGAATGACTCTAAAAATATGATAGATATAAATTTGTGGAGTTATATTTTTAGTTACAGCAATTTTAGTATTCCTTTTTATTTTTTTGTAGTCTATACATTGTTAAATTATTATACAGTAAGAAACGTACATTAAAACCTATTTGCTCATTTGTATTTGTACATATATATAAACAGAAATAATAAATGCCGGTTCTTATTACACGGGGACCTATTTTTACAATATTACCTCCAAGGTATGTAAACACCGTTTCTCCTTTCTCAAGTTATCACCGTTTCTCAATTTATTCTCCTTTTATATTGCTCACAGATCAAAGCGTAAAGCAGAACCCCGTACAGCGTCCAAGAGAGCGTCGCGATGCGGCCGGCGGGGCCCCCCTGAGGTCCCGCCCAGTGATGGGTTCCAACATCAGCCAGCACTCGGCCAAGGGTCTGAAGGGACGCCGCGCCCGCTCCAGCGGGGACCTCTGCAATGGTGACTCCAAGAGTCAAACCGAGTCGTCCGTATGCGGCTCTGTTGTCGGGGATGTTATGGGATGGAACCGATCCCTGCCGAATCACCTCGACGGCAACCGACACTTGGCTGACTACAGCCGTGTGAACAACAACTATGGTGACTTCGGTACTTACAACAGATGTCATCCTAAAGGGGGACGAGGTCTGCGGTACAGAGTGTCAAAGTCAGGTTAGTGTCTTATTATTGATATTTACAGCATTGTTACACAGCCCATAAGTAGCTCGACCTTAGATATCCTCTGCGACCACAATCACACAACAACCCCATATCATACTGCAAGGCACTTTGCTGCGTGATAACGGGGAGACGCTCTATGACAATGCGGGTTTTTGCAAAAATCTCACCACCAGGCAGACAGACTGGAGAAAGCAGTACCTATCAAAATGTAGGTGGATGTAGAAATCAATGCTTTACATTCTTTACTTAATATGTTTACCGCAGGTGCTGCAAGCCATATTACAGCACCAACGGGAATGCAGTGATAAGGATATTCTAATCCGCCATCACCACAACGTACCGTCGGCAGATACTCACATCCGAAACGGTTCGTTTAACGTTCACTTGTCGTTCCTACCAAGATCATGAAATTTATCGATTAAGCTCTTAACTCGAACTCAAAATTTCTTCATTCAATTAAGTCTTTATACGAAACTTTTGGATCGTCAAATAGAAAAAAAAGTAAATCTACCAAACCGTCGTGTTCGCCAAAAGTATCGACATATCGTTAATTAAATAAGGTTAAAAGAAAGCAAAGAGTGACAGTGGCCACTTGCCACCAAATATGCAAGACGACATAAAAAGGTATGAAAAAAGACATTATAAATCATGATTTAGTTATCATGATAAAGTGTCGGAATCATACTTCAAGAGGAGTGAAACGTTCTAAAGCCTATAGATATTTAAAAGAACTCTACTTCTAGAAATAACGCCTGAAAGCTTAAGGTTAGTAATAACTCACGGGCTTAATACCAAAAAGTTAAACGCCTCTGTTTTATGACTTTTAACCCCAGAAAAGCGGGTAGCGGTGTACACGTTCCAAATTAATGACCAGACTTGGCCCTTAATTGAAATCTCTTTAAGGCGAAGATTAGCTAAGGATTAAATTAACAATGGAGGCGATTTGTTGCTCTGCCAACTTGCGATACAAGGCGAAAGCTTGATGACGCTTACGAAGTATTTATTCAAAGCGCGGTACATAAATTAGTATAAAAAATAAACCAGTTATTAATTTATACATATTGTTATAATCTTGGTATATATTTCATTTACCGCCATTACCTACGGGAACAAAAATTTAATCTTACAGTCATAAAATTAACTATGGTGCTTAGTATTGAAAAAACAGCGTTTATGAGCAGCGGTTAATATTGGCATTAGTTAAAAAAAAACCACAGACATTCACACAGCGCCATCTAGCCCCAAGTTAAGCGTGAAACCTGTATTGTGGGTACTAAACAACGGATAAACATACTTATATACATTTTTTTGTAAATACATACATATTTTACATAGAAAACACCCAGATCATTACAAACAGACATGTTCATGCACACAAATGTTTGTACTGCCCGGGGATCGAACCCAGAACCCTTGGTGTTAGCAGCTGATGTCTCAACCGCTACACTAAATGGGTCGTCAAGTTAAGATTTGCCTTTTCTTTGAATAATTATAAAAAAAATACTGAAATGACATATCCAAAACATAAAACGAAAATCGTCAATTAAGTCTTAATTTATTGTTACTAAAAAATCGCAATAACGCCTATCACGTTTTCTGAATATCTAAATTACGCCACGGATTTTTCGTACCATCCATTTAAACGAATCAAAAGGTCGACAGAATCCACGATGTGCCGTATAAATTATGCATTTTCACTTTTTCCGGATTTATACACCCTTACTCACTTATTTTATCTTGTTATTTCTCTTTGACTGTTCATTTTGTTCCTTTCAGCGCCTGGTATAGGTCTACGTGGAATAAAAATTTTACATATAATACAGGGTGTAATATTAAAAAACGTTTTTTTTTTACCAAAAACCAAAATCAACAATGTTTATATTTTAACAAAATCTTTTTAAACTCGACTTTGGAACATTAAGGTGAAATGTTTTCGTAAGATGACCTACGTCATGGACTGGAAACCTTCTAAGTTAAGAGAAGTCACAATGGTAGCATGGTCGATTTGCGATTGTGTGAATTTAGCATCCATCGAGATGACATATCATGGGATAGGTGACCGGGACTTTGTCCCCCACCAAACTTAAATATATTTATTGGAATAATTATTTGACCGATCGTGTTTGAATTATTTAGTCAAATTTATTCAATTTAAGAACCCATCACTGTTTAAGATATCAATAGAAATCTACGGAATAGTGTCGCAGTGTGAAAAATCACTGTACAACTAATTTTTCAATATTGTTAACAGATTTTTCATGAACAGAGCTTCAAAAAAGTTTCGGAAGATTATAACTGGGGCTTGAGCATTTAACACTTAGTGCGGAAGAAGACAAATTATTACCGATAAATATTATTTAAACGTACCCTTTTATGTTTGTTTTTTGTTTAGCCAGGATTCAACTAAGCCCTCATCTCGTAAATGGTTACTGTTCTTGACATTTCTCACGTCCCCATGATAACTTGTTTTTTATTGCTACCGTAGAGGTTGTTTTACGCGTCAAGCATTTTGTGAAATCTTCCATCATATATATGGCCAGAGAAAAATATGTCTAACGAATACCACTCGCTGAAAATTCAATGAAAAATAAAATGCTTAGTTTTAGTAGTCTGCCGTAAAACGTGCGCAAGGAAAATATAAAAAATATCATGAAACATAACTCGCTAAGTCGGTTTCCGGGTACCGTAAAACAGTAGCACTTCCTTCACTACAGTAATAGCTCCCTTTAATCTTAGTACAAACATTACAAAGTCATTAGATATTGTTTTACCTCTATAAAGGGGGATTACCCGCAACGGTCTAAACTGAAAAGGTCTGCGTTAATCCGATGTAGGTCCCTTTGATTTAATAAAGACATGATTATAATTCTCGCGGCCAATGACGGAATGGACTGGTCACTGGACGGGTAACCTTAATCCTGCTTTTTATTTAGCTAGTATCACTATACTAGCTTTCATAAACAAAATAATTTCATATCAAATAATACCATGTTTATTGAAAACATGATATTATTTTTAAGAAATGAGTCTTTATTATATTCAACAAACATTTGAACATTTAGTTAAATTTATGATGTATTCTGAAAAAAGATTATTAACTTTATATCTACTGTATATAAAAATAAGATAGATAGATAGACAGATAATTCTTTATTGCACACAACAAATAAAACACTTAACAAGATTCTACACAGGAAAAAGGTACGATTGGCCTTATTACTAAATAGCAATCTCTTCCAGACAACCAACTAATTAATTAAAACCAAAAATAATTAAGTTCGGTGTGATTAAACTTTTTAATCGGGGGCAAATCCACGACGTCTGCCGAAACAATAGTTCAAATTCAAACCCTATCGTTTATACGGCAATATTCTGATGAAACCTCCCCCATTTCAGTATCCGAGTGATATTTTATTATTACAGTCATGCTTGTAACAGCCGAAAGTTGCGAAGCTTTATTGATTTTCTCTAGGTAGTAATGCTACTAGAGCATTATTTTAAGGTAATGGTGTATATAACAACGAATATTATATTAAATTCTCATAGATAGATTACACTATGTGATTCGTGACATCTACATTCCGAAATACACGAAATGTTCCACATACAGTATGAGAGCAAGTAAGCTTTTATTGACATCTATATAAAATTATCTTGGAACTAAACTAAGTAACTATCATGTTATTTTTATTGAATTGTATTCAGTTCAATCCATTGTACGATGTTTAAATTCAAATTTATGTCAATAGTTTTTTAAAAATGTCACAAAATAAATGCATAATTTAGGTACACACTTATTCCCTTACGAAACATTTAAGTTATCGCAATTTTTACCTTGGATAGCAACCAGCAAACTTCTTACTTTAAATCGGGGGCCTAAATAAATAGACCCCTCGTTGGTATGCTCCATCACTAGGCTTAAAGACAAACGTCTTTGCCTTTCAAATCTGGCTAGAATTCCTTAGTAGAATGCCGATAAGGAGGAAAAGGTCACAAGGGGAAGATAAAAAAAGCCTAATGCGGTGACTGGGGAGCCCATCGATCATCCCCTCTCACCTTGAGATTGTAGGGCGCAAGTGATTGCGCGGTCGTGACGTCAGTTGCGAACATCTATTGTTTTTAGTTATGTGACGAAATAGCAACGAAATAGTGTACAAATTTTATTACTAACATTGGTTCTACTAGGAAAGCAAAACACACTTAAAATATTTATAATAAATCAGGTGTAACAAAATCATAACTAATAAAAGTTATTAAATGCTTCATTGTAATATTAAATCTAAAATTAATTCGTTCCAATAAATCAAAATACTCGTTACAATGTTATATTTTGTATGTATTAATAACAAAAATATTTTTTTGTAGGTGTACATTGTAAATAATCTTTCTTTTCTCATTGTCCATTTAAGTCTACACAATGAAAGTAAACAACAACTGGATTCGGTTAACACTGCAGAGTTGCATTCAATGATTCCAATTATTTCACATTAGCAGATGAGTTTCCTTTTAATGTGTAACTACGAGAACTTTCATGCACAATTGGGATGAACATTTTAGTCGCAACATGTTTTATTAATAGGAGTGCGAAAGAGCGGGCCCGTGTCGTCCTTGACCGAGCTATGTTCAGTCGCATAGTGACGTCACCTCCGTGCTTGAACCCACTGCGGCATGAACCGAATACTTGCTTCACAACTATACGTACTATGTACATACATGTAACTTACGTGCGTAGCGATTATCGCGATTGATGATCACTCACGCAAGTTTCGATGTAGTCGGTCATCGGATGGATGACCCAAAAATTTACTATCGCGTCACTCCGTGCCTTGGAAAACCCCTATGTATTTTAACATTTATATGTCGCGGAACAACCTGCTTGTTATCAATAAAAATGGCAGTAGTCAATACAGGCAACCCACCCGTGGGGTGAGTTAGAGGCCTCCCAAGGCCTGTGCATTGCAGAGGTACGATATAATAGTCTAATGGTGTTATCAAATTACGTATTTTTAGCGTAACATTGATTTTATTTAATGTGTGCCTTAAGATTATCAACTAATGTGTAACCAAGCTAAAATAAATACACTTAGTACAAGGCATCACTACGTGAATACATTAATACTATGTTTCGGACAAACAAACTCATTACAGTAAAACACATATAAGTATCTTGTTACAAATTACCGATTGGTGTTAACAAGCTAATCACTTAGAACCTAATCGGCCTAAGAATAATTGGAATTGACTAACGTACCTTTAACGTCCTACTGCACTTCTAACAGTCAATTTAGCTAAACGAGTCTATTATTTCGTGAGTTCAATTAACCTCATCAGACACCAGTTCCAGCGACATTTTCAGACGGCTAATAGTCCCTAACTAAAAATAGGACCGATATTTCTTAACAAAGACAATCTCCACCTATTTGTCTTACCGACTAATCAGTAAAAGAAATGTGGAGGCGCCTGTAAGAGGGATATTAATCCCAATTTGCTGTGCCGCTCGAATGGAACCCAGGGCGACGTTGATGCATTAGGTGTGAATAAATATACAGTCTGTGGAGTAAGAGGAATGTTGGTGGAAGATCTTTCATCGTTATAGGTGTTGTTTTGTTGGTCAATGACGATACCGCATACCCTAGATGTTTTAGTACCTACCTATAGTTATATGTTAATAATGTCATCAAGTGAACCAATACATTGAGCTGATGGTATGTGACACGCCAAGACAGATGCAGTGTTCAACGAAACCAATTACTGTTAGATAGTAATTATTTCCATTAACCAACACAGCTTTGCGCCCTTTACCTTTTTTATGTTTTGGTCCTGCCTCTTTATCTATTCATTTTACTAGTTTTAGTGCCCATTTCCCAAAATGTGCACAACAATTTGATGGGTCGATATCGACCTACTACCTAGTCGGCTAGTCCTCTATGGCATTATTTTAAATGAAATCGGCAAAGGATGTACCTATCGATTTCTTCGATTCACGACTATCATCATCATTTAAGTATTATTCCGTCGGCAGGTATTAGCGGGTATCGTAAATCGAAAATTTCAAATGATATTGATTTGATATTGATTTGTGGTCTAAATTAGCATCGTTGCGGTAGCTTGTAACTAAGGCTAAACTGCCATAGCCATAAGAATATTATTTTATGGTATTTTGCTAGTGGTAAAGCTTATCATAAGGTAATTTTAGCCATACAGAAGCTCTTTTGCAATAGGTCTCCCCATACACAGTACATGTTGGTGGTTAGATAAAGGTTCATTGGTTGTTCCACATAATGAAATACGGGTCGCTGAAGCTAGCTTGAGTCCCGAGAGTTGACCACTAGGATTTCTTACATGCTTTTACTTTATAACGTTTCTAAACATATTTATGCCACAAGTTGCAGACTACCATTTGATATTTTACTAACCCTGTTTATATATGAGTTCGCTATATTTTTTTCTAATATAACTCGAAATATAAGAACAAAACGGTAAGTACCATTTTAAGCGATAGGCGATTCAAAAAAAATCTATTTTTACACTATAAATCTTTTCTAAAACTCATTTTACTTAAACTTTATAAATCTTGGCTTTGATCCATCATCGACCGCATCTTGACCCTCAGTACAGATTGTGGTCAGCTGTATTCAGTTGGCGTAACACGCACTTGTTATCCATTGACTTAGTTTAGCCTTTTACTTATAATTTCTTGTTAGCAATATTAAATTACTTATAAAACAACTATGTATTCTTTAAATTTTCATAGGTTTTATAGCTTGCGGGTTAAATTTGTTATTGTTATGATTTTGTTGACACAATGTAATTCGTAAAGAAATTTATCATAATTATCCAAACTAAACTTCATCTTGTTATAATGATTATACTTTGTCCAACCTTTTTTTTTGACAGCCCACGCCTGTTTTTTTAGTGTTTTTATATTCCAAATTTTGGCATACTATTATTAAATCACTCGAGACTGCGACTTCGACATTCATTTGTAACGAGGTACCATGACCACGGAAACGTCAGATTAAAGCTTGTGTTCATTAGTGGATTACTTACCAAAAAGTAAAATAAGTACTTTGTACTTAAACAAAAATTAATAAATCTTGTGCTTAACTCGTTTTCTGTCTGTAGTTCAGATGTTTAAACCTTCTTCGGCCCCAGAATTGTATTAATGCCTACATTTAAGTAAATGTAGGCATTATTTTAAATCCTATTCTATTCTTGTTTTATGACATTAGTAATTATTGCTCTGTAGAAATAATCAGGATTTATACATAAAAAAATTTGAAATATAAAACCAACATAATATAAACCTATTGTGCTACAATGTTTTGTGATCTCGCTTCCTAATCGACCACAAAGTCAGCGGATCCGAGTAACTCCCTCGAGGTGTAGCATTTCCGCCTTGCCAATAGTGGGAAATGAAGACCTCTGAGAGGAACTGAATACATTATTCCAATGATATACCACCTGTGTAACTGGCCTTGCATCACTTGCTATTGTCTGTGGTGATAGCATTGTTTATGGGAAACGTTTCAAAAAGAGTCAGTGGTAGGAATACGCTTCTATTCATTATTGTGCGAACAACTTGATAGATAGATATAATTATTTATTGCACATAAAAAAGATACAAAATGAACAATAACTGAAGAAATTTTTGCAATTTAGGCGGTCTTACCGCTTGAAGCGATCTCTTTTAGATAACAAATAAAATCAACAAATGAAAGGCAAGATGCTATTGACATTATTTTGGTTCTCAAATGTGAACTATTTGTTTACTTTTGTAATAAATTTAAGTTACGTTTTCCCACACATCTTGCATAAAACCAAAGATTACAATTAACGCTATCCGAGTCCGGATTCAGTAAACTTGAAATGCAAATCTGGATAATATTTTAGGTAATTTTAATGGGTTTCAATTTTTTTGGATACTATTATATGTACTTATGACATACATGCCAAGGTCTTGACACCTTAGGTATCCATTTTGGTAAAATTTCGTCGTTTGTATGAGATACTCAACCAAGAGAGTTAATCAGGATATTTTTCCAAATCAATTAAGTAGTTTTAGTTTTTTTTTTATATTTGGACTTTTTCTGGAGTGACTTATTTTTTGTCGTTATTAATACGATATTCTTTAAAGTAAAGCAATCATTTATTAGTACATGATTGTGATGTTACTTTATACAATCAAAAACATAAATATGAAGCAAGCCACTGCATTCCAAAGAATGCAAAACAGTCAATCGTAATTGAAATAAATCCATTGATCCCGACCTGTGTTTGCTCCGATCCAGTTCGTTCGCTCTTTACAAATGCTGAATATCTATCATAAATTCCCGCCGTTTCAATTTCGTTGCGAACGCTTTCGCCATTTTGCGTATTGCATTTTAATTCAATGTAACGAGTGAATATTTTAAACTGAAAACTGCTCGTCTGGTTGTAATACTTATAACTCCACTAGCTTTTGCCCGCGGCTTCGCTCGCATTAAATTCGGGATAACATGGTACCACTTTATTTAAATTGTAATTATTTGGATAATAAGATACATATATTTCATAGGAATCCTCCGCCCAACTTTTAAGGTTTTGGAGTTTATTTCAGAAAAATATATATATACATATATGTATCACTATACATAGGATTCCCCTTCCCTCCAACTTTAAAGGTTTCGAGGTCAACTTCAAAAATTTTTTTTTAGCAAAAAATATGTTATAGTGAGCTAACCTTAAAAGATAGACATATGCTGTCGCGGACTTTTTTATAGACCTTTAAAAGGAGAACAACACACTCATACATGACTTTTGTGAAACTTTAACCGTTTACTTAGCGTACGCAGCGGAAGCTCCAAGTACCCGATTTTGAAACATTCTTCATTGCTGCCCTGCTTCTATTGCTCGTAGCGTGATGATATATAGCGTATAGCCTTCTTCGATAAATAAGCTATCTAACACTGAAAGAATTTTTCAAATCGAACCAGTAGTTCCTGAGATTAGCGCGTTCAAACAAACAAACAAACTCTTCAGCTTTATACCTACATACATAATTTTCCGTCAACAACTACCTTGCGCTTGAAACCTGTGCAGACAAAATTTAGGATTCTTAAACCCAGTAATTTCACTTAGGTACTACACTTCCCTCGTCCCGATTACAAATTAGAATTCCTATTTCCATCCCTTTACTCTGGCTAAGTACCCTGCTTGTTTGAAAAATCTATGGTTTCATGCTTAAAAAGCATTTGCTTCAGATCAGTCCATTGCATTGCTATACATTAGACCTTCTTATGCGCCTGATATTCTGGCTAAACTAGACTTCTTACAATACCTTAATCCATCTGCAGACGGACGCAGGTCTTTGTCTAGAACGTGCTTTCATCCTCTTGAATTTTCTGTTCTCATAGCTAACAGTTTAATCTATTTGATAAATGTATTTTTTATAGTATTTATAATAACGAAATCCTTTTACATAACTAACATTAACGAATTGAAACGTGCTTTGGTAGTTGTTTAAATAATAATAGTAAGTATTTCAGTCATCAATATTGTAAATCCAACGAATATCGTAATTTATTCATAATGCAAAACCAAATACGCAATTAATTCACATGACCTTATAATTTGCAAACAACTTCCTCATCTGCTCTTAAAATTTTAGCTTAATTAGGGTGAAAAAAGGCTTATCTTCCTTAATTAACATAAGCATTAGGGATAATTAAGTTTGGCGTCCATTCAATGTCTGCGAAAGTGAAGATTAATTCTCGCCCAGCACTAAAAGGGTCCCGGGTATGAGACAGTTTTAATGTAGGATGTAAATTTTTCCCTTTCATCATTGCTACAACATATCTATCTACCACAGTGTTATGGCTGTTTAAGCTTCTCTTATAGCGATATAATCAACAAATTACTATATACATATGTTTGAACTCTTTATGGCTTTTTTTATGATTGCATATGTGTGAAATAGTTATTAAATAAATTGTTGTTTTTCCTGTGTAGTGTTTGTATGTTCATATTAACTTTAAAAATAGGTTGATCCGTTGTTTAGTAATGGGAAATATCACAACTAAACAACGGAAGAATGCAAGCTTCTTAGATTGCAATTGTGCTGTGTGAATGTCTGAGTATATTTATTTATACCACTAAATGCAAATGCTATTCTACTGTAACAAAGTCTGTGAATGCGGATTTCGGCTAGTATGCTGAAGGCGTATAAATTAGAGTGGCTTTTGTCTTGCACATTGAAAAACAATCGCCAGATGGTCTTATGAAAATGAATTTGCTATTTAAAATTACAGAAATTGAATATTTAGGGGATGGGCCTTTTCAGCATTCCGAACAAAATACATAAACTGTATTATATTCGGTTTTTGTTTTCATCCGAATAACGATGCTAGAATGATTTTGAATAATAATTAGCGATGAAAATAATGGAAAGAACTCTGCCACAAATTCATTTCATCATAATTACAATCGAACATTGATGGATTTTGTCCCCCTTCGACGAATTAATATTGATCTATTCTACATAAATATTTTGAATACCTATTTAAAAATATTAATGTCGCCTTCTTTTATTTTCCATCAGGTTATATTTTAGCGACACTCCAATCTAAATTTATTTTGCTTATCGCCGGTTACTATCTTATGCTTTTCATCTGAAAAGTTCACAATTTCATGGTGACATCCTTACAAACGGTTCGATAAACCCACGCTCAAGTCAGACAGCGAGACGCCAAAACCATTGTCACTCTTATCACGTACAAAGATTGGGGGACGCCTTCTCTCTATTGAATACAACTGACCAAGTTTGTTCTTGTTTGTACTCCCATTACAAGAGCTAGACAAAACTACACGGTGTTCCATCAGGATATATTGCTAACAAACTTTGTGTACGAACGGGTAACTGCGGATATAGGCGTGTACAATGTATTACCCGCATAGATATTTGGAGCGACGCAAACTTTGTAAATTGCCATCGATAGTGAAAGTTAGGGGAGACATGGATTTCATTTTAAGACTGATAGATGTAAAATTGACGACTATATCACAGCTACATCTTGTTTTCTAATAATGAATTGATAACTATGTTAGAAATGGTTGTTGTAAATAATAATCATCATCAGATTATAACGCACTTCTGCAGGGCACAGGCATTTCCGCACAGCTATGGGGAGATTAGGATATTGTTAATAATAAATGTATTTGAAAAAGAATATTAAATTTAAATTCTATAAACAAGAAATCAAGGGTCTAGTTAGGTACACGATTTGCGAATGAGATTGTTTTGAAAAAGTGCGTCCTAAATTTGATACTTAACTAAATGTTGTTGACATGTTTCTATAATTACCCAAGACCTATTATACTGCCTGGCGTCAAACTTTTACCCGCAACCATAGCCTACTAAAATTACTGTTTCAATTAGCATTAAGCTAATGTTATTCACCGAATAACTTCGACACTGATTGATGAGACATCCATACTATATATATCCCATCAGGGACATAATTAGCGACAAAAATGATATATCGCTGTGTGGATACAAATGTCCTCAATTATGTAAGCTGGGAACGTTTCCCCAGTAAAGGTGATTCGATCATCTAAGGGTGGGCGGAAGTTTTAACTTTTTGTGACTAACTTTGATGTGAAAATGTCGTCAAAAGTGTATTTTAAGGGTTTTCGCCAAACGGAGTAAGGTCGTGGAGTTGGAAATTAATTAACTTAGTTCGTGTAGCTGTAATGATGTTGATGAGACATTTTAATACTTCAAATTGCAAATATTCAAATACTAGTAATAAAAAACATAATGGATTACTGTTAAGTATAACTTTAGGTACGGTATATCATATGTCTTGTAATGGCCAAACTTTTTAGTAAGCATGTCATTTTCTTTAAAGCAGCAGTTTTCTAGTATCATTTCAATAATCGATATTATTGAAAAAATAACTATTGATAATGACATATTTGAGTATGGTAAGACAAGATTAACATGAACAGCAAACAAAAACAAACAGTAAGCCAAAATGAGTCATGTAAATTTGTGAAAATAAAATAATCATTGCAATTGCAAAAATAATGTCTGCCATCAACCACAACATATAAAAACAGCGACTTAATTTTGTATAAAAAAGCGGAATTAGTCACAATAGATGTGCGCTGCGGTATATGCAAGCATAAATTGTAAACAGGCTAATGGTTCCACCCAATGGCGGGCATATACGGAGCGGCCATATTTCACACGCCGAACACTAAAAAACCTCTCATAACACCGGTTCCATTATTTCAGCCTGCGAAAAAGCTTCACGTGTAAATCTGTGGAAGCGTGCGTTATGATAGTAATCGTGTATTTTCAGATTGTTACATGGTTTTTTGTTGCACTCCGATACCTGCGAGAATGCTTTACTTATTATTAATCTGTTCAATTGGCCTCCCCAATAACTCCACGCCAACCCGTCGGATGCTATCTGCATCCAGTGGCCATTCGTAGTCATCTGTCCATCTTGAGGGCGGCCGTCCCATGCTGCGCTTGCTGGTACGTGGTACCTCTCAAAAAAGACCATGTACAACAAAATTTATATTCATACCCTACTCAGAGTATACAATAGCCTAATGTTTTTCGTATTTTTAGTTTGTATGTTGGTATTGTATGAATAATATATGTGTTTCAGTGTACACATATTTTTTTTATCTATCTATCTACAAAAAATACTTTCTGCAATAAATACCATGTTAGTTGGCACTGCGATTGAAAAAGTAAAAAAAAACTTGTAAATAACCAAATTTTTTAAATAAAATATTTGAACCTTAAAGGTTTTCATTCGAACATTTTCAGCCACATTCACTTAGACCCATGGCAATTTAGTTGGAAGGCATGGTATAAATCAACGCTTGCAACGCTAGATATATTCCAGGTTCACCTAACTATACGGAACACGCAATCCGATATTTTACTAGCCGCTCCCCTCGGCTTACAATTTTCTTACTTAGATTACCTAGCCGCGGTAATTACTTCAACTACGCTTCGTTATGGAACATAGCTGTAATAGTTCGGAATATTATCTATAAAGTTTTGTTCGGGTTATTATCATTCATTGGTTATTCATGTAATGGACTTATTCATCTGGGCAATAAACTGAACCTTGCTGGAAGTAGTATGGGTTTCATTGTCTGCAGCAAACTGTCTACAAAGGATTTCTTTAAACTGCTGTTATTAAAATAATAACACACAAGTCTAGCAATGAACACAATACCTATAACTTTGGTATTAGTCTTATTAAAACGATGGCCTTATTAGCTTTAAAGAAAAATCCCTAAAAGTGTTCTTAGCAAACACTGTAAAAGTTTTACCTTTAAATACGAATTCGTATTAGTATTACAGATCAATTTTAACACAATCACTTTTTGTAAGAAAAGTTAACAACTTGACGCCCTTTTCACACAAGAGAGAAAATTGCATGTGTATGCTAAAATATTTGATATTACCCGGACGGGGTCGTAAGTTGCTCTGTTTTTATATTATTCACGGAATCCTTTAAAAAGTGTGTACATTATCGCGCTCATTATAATATATAAGCAATTTTCACCATTTATTATGATTAAAGTTTTACGATTCATTTGCAAAATCTCTTCGCTAAGCCCCGACTGCAATATCAGTGACATTAACTTAATCAAAGCATTCCTTTCTTGGGGATGTTGCAGTGGGGATTAAAGATTATGGACGGTCCACGAGACGCAAGTGCAGTTCTTATAACATAAATAAGTTTCCAACATGGTATAAGATTGAATAAAACTTCTTGCCGTAAAAACTTTTGAAAGTAATAAAAGGAGTATTTTTCCAAATGTGATATTTAGTGTTATGATTGTGCTAAATCTCAATTATTTGAGCAAAGAAGTCCATTGGTAATCAGCTTGAATACCAACCGTGATTTTATAGAATTTTAAACAACCTTTTGCCGCTTATGACTCTGCATCATTGTTGTTGAAACATAACATAACACAAGACTTATTACACGTTTTATTTCGTTATTTTCATCACTTGGATAGTGATCGATATGTGGAATGAGCTAAACTTTAGTCTCATTTCCGTTCCCACTGAGGGGCACGAGCCTACCTGTAAAAGGCAGGCCCATGACAGGCCTTAGTATTCCACGCGGGCGCAGTGCGGATTGGCTGACTTTACGCATGACCCTTGAATACCTTCGCAGGCGTGCGTTGTTTTCTTCACGATGTTTTCCTTCACCGTAAGAGCGCCGAACAAACGTACTCGTACATATAATAAAGAAAATTCGAAAACACATTGGTACGTGGCGGAATTTGAACCTTCACCCTCGAGATCGGAAGGCAACAGTCCACACCAGTGAGACACCGACTTTACGAGGGACGTATTTTCTTAGTACTCAAGTTATAAGAAAATACGGTTTGAGAAATTTTCTTTACCGTATTTTCTTATAACTCGAGTCCACTAAGCAAACTTCTAGTCCAAATAATTGTTTGTTCGCGCGAACATTCCTTATTTGAACATTTGCCGCGATGCCGTCTGTGAAAATACTTTTGCTATTACACTTTCAAACATTCGACATCTGCTGTAATGAAATACAAACACAAACGCATTGGCTGCAATAAAGTTTATATCAATGTACGTTGCATGAAATACTATCGTAAATCCGAGTATTTATTGTTATCTTGTTAGAAGAAAAGACAACATCAATAAAGTGGGATTCGCACAAAGTGAACTTCAAATAGCAATCAAACCTTAATACACTAGATCACGGAAGTAAAATATAAAGCCTGAATATCGTGATTTGCATTAACCCAGTTTCCTTACGAGCTAAATTCTTTCCAAACTTTATTTTATCTCTTTATACTATTTATTTATTGCAAACATAAGTACCTTCTATGAATACTGAGATTTTAATTCATGTTACGGTTTCAGGTTCTGACGCTGAACCAGTGTGGAAACTCCAAGATCCAGGGTTCGATCAGGGCTACGGTTCCGAGCGATCTCCTGAAGAAGACTACATTCCGCCCATAGTTCCTGCCATCTCATTGGAAGCTTATGAGGCAGAACTGAGGACTGTTTACCCTTTCATAAATGATGGTGAGTTTTACATTTAATAATAATGTAGGTACATTAATTTATTTTTTCAACTGAACAGAGCATTGAACTATTTATCTAAAACTGTAATAATGTGTAGCACCTCTGTAGTAGTCCAAATGGGTAGGTCCAACTTCGAGAAGGAGGTTTCTCGTCGAATCCAATTAGGATGGGCAGCGTTCGGAAAGTTAAGGCAGATCTTTTCGTCCAAAATACCTCAGTGTCTCAAGGCGAAGGTCTTTGACCAGTGTGTGTTGCCAGTTATGACATACGGAAGCGAAACGTGGTCGCTCACTAAGGGCCTCTTGAATAGGCTCAAGGTAGCTCAGCGTGCTATGGAGAGGGCTATGTTAGGTGTCTCCCTACGCGATAAAATCCGAAACGATGATATCCGTAGGAGAACTAGGGTGACCGACATAGCCCAGAGGATTAGCAAGTTGAAGTGGCAGTGGGCAGGGCACATAGTGCGTAGAACCGATAGCCGATGGGGCGGAAGGTTCTCGTGGCGTCCACGTAACGGAAAGCGAAGCGTAGGCCGACCCCCAACCAGATGGACGAATGATCTGGTTAAGGTGGCGGGGTAGCAATGGATGTCAACTGCAAGGGATCGGTCCGCGTGGAAATCATTAGGGGAGGCCTTCGTTCAGCAGTGGACATAATTGGGCTGTAATGATGATGATGATGATGATGACCTCTGTAGTATGCTGCGCTGCACATGTACGAGTGAAAAATTATACCTATATTTATGGCACATTCGCCACTAAAATAACAACAAATAGTCACGTATTCCTATTTTTCATAGACATCTATATTTTATATCAACGTCAAAGGAAGCTTTCTTCTGACGTAGTTCCGCATTTCGAATTCAAGCTGACCCGGCTCTGACTTGGGTCGATCCGTCATGTCATTTCTATACCTAGGTGTATGATTCGCGCCAATCTATACGCTCTATCCGTTCAAATACCTACTTCGTGTACTCAATATATCTCAGATCACCTTAACATATCCGAAACGTATTTGAGGCTGACATAATAAATCGAATACATCCCAGAGCCTCTAATCGATACTCGTTCAAGCCGACAACAGTTATCAATTATTCGGCGTGATCGATCGAAACGAGATCATCTGTAAACAACAACAACACCAACCAATTTGCTGACTCACTCCTCTGGGGATAAAGGTAGTGTTTCTAGTTTATGGTTGAAATACCTATGCATTCGAAATGTGAGCGAAAGGTGGGCTAGGTCGGCTCAGAAAATATCTGGGGACATTTCCTGACAGGATTTGTGTATACGTATAAAGTCGAATTGATCGCTGGGTGTACTTAAGGTTACATTCACAATCTTTTGTTTTATTATATTTTGATCTTTGAAATAGTACGTAAGTTTGTTTTAAAGAAATAAATAAATGTTATGTTAAAAAAAATGGTACTAAAACTATTTACCTCAATTTTGCGAATTTTATCCCAATATTTAAGTAATAGAGCATTTATTTTAAAAGAGTAAACCAACAAATATGGTACCATTTCATAAAAAAGATGTGCAATCATAGAGTAGTATACCTGATTAGGGTCGCCCTTTGATGCAAAACCCTTGTCATTGAATGACAGACAAAAGCCAACCTTTGGGCACTCGTAGTAAACCAATTTCTTAAGTGAGTAAACAATGTATTTTTGTTATCATGGGGCTGTTTCATATTTTTATATAAATACACCTATGATAATCGAGCCTCGTATTTGAGCTCAAAGCGTTCTATAATAAAAAAGATGCTACATCAAGTGCTATCTGTCCAACGACTAAAATATCTTATATTTAACGACTAATACATAGACCCTACTAGACATACATACATTCTAAATGAGAGTATTTTTTCCCGATTGCAAAGATACATACACACAAATGCAATGATAAAATAAGTGAAAACATATTTTTATTTATATATTCTTTCTTAAATATTTAGAGGACCTAAGCTATGCAACATAATTTACATAATACTAATTTACCAATCAATTATCTAATTTTAAATATATTATTAAATCATTTGGTATTAAATTTAGGGTATTCCTACATTGTTATTAATATCTATGGCAAGAAGATTTGACCGAACGTAAAAGCCATCTTTACTTCTTTTGCTTAGTGAATTTAGTTTTGTAATCCATTTAGGCCTCCTGTTTTTGGCCAGATTTTCTGAATATTAGATGCTATACTATGGTTACTTATTTTTATGCAAGAATATTTTGACATTGAAGTTTTATTCAATCACGTCAATGACCTATATTGTCATGAATGTCATTGCCTAATTTGAATATTTCATAAATTTAGTGTAAAATGTAGGTGCTTATATTTTATTTTTAGTTGGATATTTTATAAAACAATCATTTGTCTGAAATTTACATATTGTATAGTCTATAGATCTTTATTTAAGGGTACAACAGACTGCCACTCTGATTCAGATTGCCATATTAGTTCTAACTGGTAGCAGACTTAACTTAGTTTTAAGTCAATCGTCAGAATTTAAGTGTCTTTTTAAGAATTGAATAACGTGAATTTTAGTTTTAGTCAAATATGCCTTAATACATTCAATCAGGAAAACCTTATTTGAATGAATAAGACTCACCGATACCAGCGCAGAGCCTTTAAAGTGTAGGAAAAGCTATTGACTAATCGGCATACTATACGTACGGCGCGTATTCTTCCTGTGCCCGTATTGGCTGGTCGCCGTGCCTCCCTGTGCTAGTATTGGTTGGTCTCCGTATCATGTTAGTCAGCCGTTCAGATAACACGGATAACTGGTGCACCACTCTTTTAACCTTAATACTTTAAACTTAAGTATATTTTAAATATATAATTAAATCTTTTAATATTAAATTTAGGGTACTTCTTATATTGTTATTAATGTCTATGGCAAGAAGATTTGACTGAACGTAAAAGCCATCCTTACTTCTTTTGCTTAGTGAATTTCGTAATCCATGTAGGCCAAAAACAGGAAGCCAGATTTACTGAATATTAGATGCTATACTATGGTTACTTAATTTTATGCAAGAATATTTTGACATTGAAGTTTTATTCAATCACGTCAATGACCTATATTGTCATAAATGTCATTGCTTAATTTGAATATTTCAAAAATGTTAGTGTAAAATGCAGGTGCTTATATTTTATTTTTAGTTGGATATTTTATAAAACAATCATTTTGTCTGAAAATTTACATGTTGTATAGTCAATAGATCTTTATTTAAGGGTACATCAGACTGCCACTCTGATTCAGATTGCCATATTAGTTCTAACCTGTAGCAGACTTAGTTTTAAGTCAATCGTCAGAATTTAAGTGTCTATTTGAGAATTGAATAACGTGAATTTTAGTTTTAGTCAAAAATGCCTTAATACATTCAATCAGGAAAACTTATGATATGATATGATATGATGAATAAGACTCACCGATACCAGCGCAGAGCTTTTAAAGCGTAGGAAAAGCTATTGACTAATCGGCATACTATACGTACGGCGCGTATTCTTTCTGTGCCCGTATTGGCTGGTCGCCGTGCCTTTCTGTGCTAGTATTGGTTGGTCGCCGTATCATGTTAGTCAGTTATCCGTTCAGATAACACGGATAACTGGTGCACCACTCTTTTATCCTTAATACTTTAAACTTAAGTCTAGTTAATAAGTCCTTAATGTACAGAAATATTTCCATCAACTTCAAAGAGATTCGTTATTAAATCATAGTGCTTTAAGAACCTCGTACAAATATTCATAAGCAGCCTTATTTAAAATTAAAAGCAATTCTGACTACGCGTTCCTATGATATTAAATGTTCATTACTTTAAGTATGTGTGAATTAATCGAGAAGATGGAATTAATATTAGTTAATACATGTGATGTTCCACTGCGCGTTGTTACATCAATAAGGTTGTCAACACAATATTAAATGGACAATTCTGTTCTACTGAATTTAATTACCTAACTGGGCGGCTTGCTTTCCTAGCGAGTAGTAGAAAGACTTTATCGGTCATGGCTGACATAAAAAAATTGGATTTCGAGTCCCGTTTTTCGAAGTCCGTGTTTCGAAAGTCACTTTAAGCAATTGGTCCTAGTTACTATCTTAAGATAAATGCCGTTGAATGCAATAATATTCTGTTCATTGGTAGAATGATACTCGCATTGTCTTCCCATAACCACGCTTTACAGGTAGGTCTATGCCCAGCAATGGGACTTTTTTTCTAAATTACTATTGCAATAGGCCGCAGATAGAATTTACATCGTTACTGAGCAGCTGTCTAGCAGTATGTAATGTGCATTTTACAAACGAGCCTAAGAGCGTCGCTGTGCGAGTCTAAAACCATTCAGTTAAGGAAAAGTCCTTACTTTACGTTATGGAGGCAGGCATTAAAAGGGTTTATTAAAGTCATATCTATTTAAGAACTTATGATAGGTACTTGTATTCCTTAACTTATTCCCTTGAACAACGTTGTACGCACACATACCGATAACCCTACGCTGTCGCATAAAGATATGCCTAAACACATTTGACTAAATATCATATTATGTTACACATGAAATTTTTCGCGATTATTTTAAACCTTATGGATACCTTAGAGTCATATTCCTTCTTCTTGGTCCCTTTAACTTTATTTGTAATCCTACAAAAATGTTAATAAACTAAGACAACTTGCGAATGTTTTGTATATCCTTAATTCATTTAAAATCCAAATTTACATCTGGAATTCAAAAATAATGTAATAGTTTTTATTTTACTGCGATGCAACCCTAGCAACGAACGTGTTTAAACTAGTTTACGTAGGCAAGCTTACTCTGGTAGTATAAACTTGCTTCTTAATTGCTACTACACCTGAACGCCAACACCAATAAGCAAGACCTGCGGTACACACAGTATTTGACTATTACCGAAGCTGTCTTATGAGTTTCCTTCCTTGCCTATGCTTGACATCATTTGGGTGCAGTTTGCATAAGAACGAAGCTTACAGTAAACACCTAAGCCAAATATATGAAGTGCACAGATATTGGAGTGTACTGTATGAACGATTGTGTTTATGTTATGAGTATATGATTGATGAGTATATTAAGGAATTTGATAATGTTCCACCAATTTTAATTTATAACACTTGCGTGACACAAGAAAGACATTTTTTAAATGTTCTGTGATCCTCGTAGAAGTGATGACTTGTTACGAACAACATAAATAATTTCCAACGTAAGCGCTAAATTAATCGGTCGATATAAAACGTTTAACCTCGATACAAAAAAAAATGTCGGCGGAACTTTTAAATAACATTTTTATCCCCTTGTTCGTTTTCATGAAATAGATTATTTAGATAGACAACGAAAAAGCGCCTGCCCATAAAATATTTAACGGCCGTAAATGGATAACTCTCTATGTAAATAGTAACGTGGACTGGAGTGTTTTTGCTGTACGCTGTTTTGACGTCATATATATTTTTTATAACTAACACTTTGATTGTTTAACACTAATTCCAACGGCCTCTATAACGTCTATTGCCCTTGGTCGACACATACCCAGACCTAGTAAGTATGGGGGATCTCCGGGGATAAATGTCAGCTTAATGTGAATTGGTACGTGTTAACGACTACGTATCATAATACTATGATAGTAGTCGGGATCGACGCGATGGTATAACGTGCTCTACATTTCGTTAAGTACCTACGCTTACATACGTAAAAATAATATATGTATATTAGTCATGTCTGGTTTTGTCATATAAATTAATTAAAGAAAATGGTTCCTACACACAACTTGCTTAGAAACTTCAACAAGACCAAAAGGCACAAGAATGCGACCGCCTCAAGCCAAAAGGACAACGACTACTCTCATACTTAAAATATGCAATTAAATGTAAATATATCACATCCCAAGAAGTATTTATAAAACGGTGATCTGTAGGAAAATGGTATACATTTATAAAACTAAATCAGTTAAATCACTTTTTTAGTAAATACCAATAGTACCTACCTATTAAAGTTTACCACTTTATAGAATAGACAGACATAGTGTTATTGTGACTTTCCCAATTGACTTACAAAAGAAGTGCCATATATCAAAAGGATACCTAATTCAATGAGACGTCACCCATATCGTTGGATAATTCGAAATCCGGCCCTTTATCAAAGCACTCTCTTCTCCGTAATAAGAAGGAGTGTCCAGATATAAGTAATTGACATTAATTTCGGTCCAAGTATTGGAATCTGGAGTATCCTTTGATATAACTCGTATACATATTGGAATGATGTAGTTAGTCTATACAAATAACTGACGAAGCTCTTTCCAAATAGTAACAACCATTTTTTTTTACATGTGCAAGAGCATTTCTTGTGAAAATGACTTTATTTTTTTCCGAAAGCGTATCTTTAAAGAAAGGTAATAGACTTATACATATTTTCTTTATTTTAATACTCTTTATAAAGTTTATAATCATCAGCCTTTATCGTCCTACTGCCGGACACAGGCCTACCCACACAGCACAGCTATGGTGATATAAGGCCGTAACCTATAATGCGGGCCCATTGCGGCTTAAAACTGATAAATCACAATTTAATATTACATGTGTGCTCTTTTTTGTTAGTGTTTGTTTGTTATTTTCAGTTGCTGAGCAAGCACAGTAAGTACTCTAGCATAATGCGCTTAAGATGAAATATCTATCAAGACGTAGACATTTCAATTCTCAGTATCAACAAAGTATAATTTAATCAGTGGCGTATTTTACATTATACTATGTGTGTAATTTTAGTAAGTTTTTTCTAGTAGCTTATAGAACTAAAAACCTTTAATTGCATTCGATTCATTTATATACGTATGTATCCTTTTTATTTATAAATAGCTAAAATGACAACGGACTCGCTTTGATAGCTTATCATAATGAATGTACCGCCAATAAACTGATCATGAGAGTTATGTCCAAATAATAATGAGCCGCGAGATGCACGTTGGATGCCATGTGCATAGTTGATTATGCATCGGGCCGTCGATAAATCACGCCCGATGCCTCATCAGCGATAACCGCATTTGACGAATTAATTGGTGAGGGATTTTCTCACCCACCATTGTTTACTCGGGGTTTAGCATTATTAAAGCCACTTACCCCACCATTTTCTTAGGGAAACACATTGTTCGGTATAGCAAGCTTTGTTCAAATTAATTTTTATCCACTTCAAATTTTTGAAACAAATCATATAACTCGCCGTTTGCAGTAATCGACTCAAGCCTCAAGTACGCATAACAAGTGATATAACTAAAAATGCCTTATTATACCTCTATATAATGTTTTACATAATTAAAGCCTAGTAATTGAGCTTTAAAATGGTGTAAGTTGCATGAAAATCGATTCAGTAGTTTAGTAAAAAAGGTTAATGCTAATGATAATGTAAAAAATGTTGAAAATTCATACAATTTCACAGTATGGGGTTATTGTGTTTAAATGAAACAAAATGTGCGTAAGATAAAAAAATATTCGTGTCAATATTTGGTATTCCCTCCTCTAGCTCTGATCACTGCTCTCATGCGATTCTTCATCGACCTTATCAACTTTTTAATGGATGATTGTGGTATTCGACCCCACTCTTCTACCAACGCAGTCTTGAGCTCATTGATGTTTGTCGGAGCTGGATTCCTCGCTCTAACTTTCCTTTTGAGCTCGTCCCATATGTGCTCAATGGGATTTAAATCGGGGCTGAGCGCTGGCCAATGCATAGTGTGAATTCCAACTTCGTTCAGGAAATCACGTGTGGCCCGAGCAGTGTGACATCGGGCATTGTCATGCATCAAGATGAAATTTTCCCCAATAAAGCCTTGATAAGGGACAACTTGATCCAGTAGAACATTTTCAATGTAACGATCACTGGTCAGACCTCCTCCCCGGCCTCCCCCAGGAACGAAAACAAGGTCCGTTTTGCCTTCTAAGGAAATTCCAGCCCACATCATGCAAGATCCGCCACCATATGCAACGGTTTCCACAAAGCAGCACTGTGAAAACCGTTCACCGGGACGACGGTATACCCGACCTCTCCTGTCGCTGCCATGGAGACACATCCTCGTCTCATCTGTGAACAGGACTGACTGCCATTGCTCTATGCTCCAATCCAAATGTTCTCGAGCAAAGTGAAGGCGTGCTTGACGATGAGCTGTGGTCAACTTCGGGCCTGTAGCGGGTCTTTTCGGAGTAAGGTTAGCTTCTTTCAACCTTCTTCTAACTGTCCACTGACTGACAGTCACCCCGCGAACTTGACGTAGCTCCTGCTGCACATCTACGCCGGTAAGGTGTCGATTTCGGAGAGAGGTCGAGACCAAAAACCGGTCGTCACGCTCCGAGGTGCACCGGCGTCGGCTGGTATTAGGCCTCCGAGTGAAGGCACCAGTCTCTTGAAACCTTCTGTATACTCTCGAGACAGCGGACTGACTCATATTCAAACGACGAGCGACTTCTCGCTGGTTCAACCCTTCTTGCAACAGGGCAACGACTTGAGCGGCTTCTTCAGGTGTTGTATCCATAATTTTCTTCAAATGACGGCTTTAATTTGCAGAGATGTGTTCAGGTCAACGTCTAATGAGCGACTGATAAGAAAAAAACGATTACAGGGGGTTTTATAGGGGGTTGTGTCGCGCAAGTTGTGAATAGAGCGCAGAGCAGTTTACGGGAGGTTGCGTTCAGTTGCATTCTAAGTACAAGTGTTTATTTAAATTACTGATATTATGCTACCATTTGAAAGCCTAATTACTAGGCTTTAATTATGTAAAACATTATATAGAGGTAAAATAAGTCATTTTTTAGTTATATCACTTTTTATGCGCACTTGAGGCTTGAGTCGATTTACTTGCACGCGAGTGTATTACAACAATTAAATCCTATTCCAATTGATTTATGACCAATGTGGTCGAGATTGGCTACTATACCAAAGATTCCGGGTTCTATCAGCAGCATTACAAACATTTGTGTGCACGAACATGTTTGTAATGGTCTGGGTGTTTCTATGTATAATACACATATTATACATAGTTTTTTGTGAAACATGTTTACAAAAAGTATTTAAGTATATTTTCAGTTATTTATTACCAATACCCATTACGAGCTAAATGCTTATTTAGGGCTAGGTGGCGTTGAGTGTGTCTGACGATATTTATTTATTTAAATGTTTCGATATTAAGAGCGAACCTCTGAAAGGCAAATCCGATAGCTTATGAGGAAGAATTAGTTGGTAGTAAACCTTCATACAAATCGCTTAATATACGTAACTCCTTTCTATGGGTACTCTTCTTAAAATCCCACTACTTGAACGTATCTAGTACCTTAGATATCTCCTGTGATCGATGAACGTTGACGAAACAAGTTTCATGGTACATTTCCATTCTGCATTTTACAACTGACCCCCCGGAATCGCGGTCCTAAATCTAACGCACCATTAGCAATGGAGGTCCAGTACTATACCACTCTCCCTGTGACGCAGTATCGGCCCTTCTAACAAAAATATGGCCCATTTCGATGCTTCGGTAATTCAATTTCCTTAGGGAATATCTGTATATCTGTACGAAATCGAATAACGTTGGAATTTCCGCTGTTGTATTAGCGCGATATTGGTTTGGAACGTGGCACGAATACATTAACACGAGGTTTTTAATTATCGTTGCCCTTGGTACGTTTTAAATGACCACCCTCTATTGTATATTGTATTGCTCTCTCTGTTTATTACGCTGTACCTATCCCTGAAAAAAACTCCATGTTTATTAATGACTTATACCTATATAGTGTTTTGTTCACCTATAGAGTGATTCTATGTTAATATGCATTTATTAAAAATGTACATAAGTATGTTCAAACGTTGCTTAGCACCCATATTACAAGCTCAATGCTTAGTTTGAGATTAAGATGGCGCTATGTGAATGTCAGTGAATATTTATTTATATTCACGACCGCTAAAACGTCCAGTAAAAAGGTAATAATCATTACATGGTGTATAAATTGTTATCTATATTCCAACGAAATCAAATCTACACTTTTTCTAATAAAATCTTAACAAGGCCTTTCGCCGACTACGTTGATCAAATGAAAGTTTAATAAACATAGGCATTTTTATTACAAATTACTATAACGTTATAGTATATAACGTTATAGTAATAATATAGTATATAGTAAATACTAATTTCTAATCTTTTTTTATCTAGCAAAATCTTCAAAGTATAACATGTCCATATGGAATAGTTTCCTTATCTTTTCAATCATTATTATGAAAAGCTCGGGGAAAGACTTTCAGGAAATATATTTCGACCAAAGGGCCCCTTGGGCGCAAAGGTGATTAATTATGTTTTTTTTTCTTAGAAGGAACCTGTACGAAAATAAATGTAATTTTATTATAAAAACACAAAAAAAAGGCCTTCCGATCTGGAGGGTGCAGGTTCAAATCCCGCCACGTACCAATATATTTTCGAAATTATGTGCACGTTAATCCCACGTAGATGACTAAGACCTATACACTTTTATAGGTAGGCTCGTGCCCCTCGGTGGGGACGTTTAATGAGCTGAGGATGATAATGAGGACAATAAAAAGTTTCACACTGGATGATTATAAATTACAAGACAAATTTAATAACTTTTCTACAAATATGAAACTAACATCATGTTAGTATTAATATATTATATCTATGGAATAGTTTATGAATAGAAAGCAGGATTAAACATTTATTTAAATAGATTTTGGGCAAACAATCATGTAAGTTTAATTTTATAAGCTTTATTAATTTAACGATTACAACAAACTTAATTTATGTACTAGTTTGGAATTTTTGCTTCTATTGCGTGAGAACACAATGCGCTGTCAGCGTCATTTTATAACTCTGACGTCACGAGGGAAAACACAAAACAAATGACAGCAGTTGAGTTCAATTGTTTCGAACGTGCCCGGCCAGGCTCGTATCAGGGTGCCCGGTTTTATTGTACATCGGGCGGTAGCTACACACCTCAAACGCCTGTAAGGGTGTGTTATCACATTTACACGTCCAATTTGTATGCAAGGCCTAGTAGTCCCCTGGTAAACGCCAGCCGCGTCGTTTCTGCGTTGGCGAGTAGGAAATGCTGAGCAATCTTTGCGTGTTCACTACACGGTGGGTTTCTGAGTGTCTTTTGGATTTGCATACAAACGTGCGCTTTCAGCGGGGGTAATTTTATATAATACTATTGTTCGGTTACGACGGTATTATTTGTTTTTAAAGTGCAATCAACCGGAGATAGCAAACGCAAACACGTTCGTTTTATATTTTTATTAACAAAGTTAGTAATTTAGCATACAGTCTACCTTGTAGGTAACTATCACCTTTAACACGCGTTTGAATTTGATCGCAAAAAGAGGATTCATATCACATTACACTACAGTTGTTGACTTGTGACTTATGGATGTTAAGTCGCAGTATCTGTCAACCCTGAACACAGCTACAATTTCTAAAAGTACAAGGTAAAACAAAAGAAAATTTATTGTCCATCAGCTTTTTTGCCCGTTATTCAAACTTTAGTTACAGAATTTTTTTCTCATTACGTATTTTGAATTTGTGTTAGGTATAAAATTATTGTGTTCAAGTACATTGGTCCTCGTTACACGCACGTTAACTGGAATTCAATCTTACAACTTAACTCACAATCACTCAAAGGGCGATAAATTGTATCTTTAAAAAATAAACGTAAGTTTTTCCGGCTATATTACTCTCAAACCGCTGACAGAGTTGAATAGAAAACACTTAAGAAACCCATAGCAGCCTAGTGACTTATTTTTAACTTTCCTTTGATTATATGTCTAACACGTTAACGCCCCTCGTTTTCTTTGACGCAGTTAAGAGAAAAAAAACTAAAACGCAAACTGCTCCGTAATAAAACGCGTTCGTAATAAACGGAAAAACTTAGCTGCGCTCATATTGGCAACTTTTTCTTTAGCAACTTGAACAAGCGCTACTACAACAACGCCTCGTAGTAATTTTAATAGAATACCATCGAGCGATTCTCTTAGCTTCCTAACTTGAATGTAGCGCATCTTGCTCGTTGCATACAAACGTTTCTTTTGCATAATATGCACAAGTAGTTTCGCTCTTAGTCTGCGCTTTTTGAAATTTTATTACGTTTAAAGATTTTTAGTGTTTTAGGTTATGTTTAGTCTTTGTGAATTTTATGTACGAACCTATTGTATCTTTTTTACTTTAAAATTATTTAATGCAAAAAGACGATCTTGTTAGTTAGGAACATCTGAATTAATTTGATAACTTATCGTCCAGTATTGATAAGTGACTACATTTTCAACTTTCTACAGAATTTTAAAATATTTCGTACGTCTGATTCACCCGAATTTCGTACTTACAACATTATTTTTGACAGTGGTATTAACGAGCACGTTCTTATGGCTTGGACCTTAAATCTCCATTTCCCCGAAGGCCAGTCTCAGCATAATAATATATACTCATAAGTGTCCTCAGGTAAAATATTGTGAAGCACATGCACATTGTCGTTTTTGCTCGAATACACCAACTACCGAGGCATTAAACATTAATTATTTATGAGCAAAGCAAGCGTAATACTTTCGACTTTTCTATTATCCCCAGGCTTTTAAAATTCCCTTTTACCTGCTTGTTTACTCGGTCCATAAAAACGCCGGGGCGTTGATGACTCCCGCTAATGTCAATTTATAGGCGTCCCAGTTTCTTTGGGTAAATATGGAAAGATATATACCGGTACATTTAAATGTAATGTGCTCTCTTAATATAATGTAAGCATGGACGCATAAAAAAATACGGACGGAGTCTCGCTAACAACGAAACTGTGTCAAAATTCGGCCATTTTTGTATGGAAATCCACAAAATATTAGGACATTTGGCGCGCATCTGTCGTAGATTAAGTTAGAAAAAAAATCTAAAAAGAGCATGGCTTGTGTTGTGAAATGCGGAAAATCCGCAGTGAACAAAAGGAAAACAATTCAGAAATTACGTACAAGAATTATAAGTAAATGAAAAATTGGTTTAGATATTTTTAGTTCAAAACACTAAAATCCGTATACAAAAAATATTTGTCAAAATGACATCATAGACAGCAGCTGTCATTTCAGGGACCACATTTAATGTATTTATTACAGTCGGTCCGAATTTTTCATACGACCAAGTATGTAAGGTAATAAATACGCATTTCAATGTAATGGTAGCGCTTGACGTTACCTGTATGAAAAGAAAGTTATTACTCTTTTGAATGCGTTACTGTAATTGCCTGTACGTGACAGTACGTAGAATTTTCTTGTAACTAAATTTGCTGGAAAAATATTACATAAATAAGAAAGGATCAAAAGTTTTCAAATAGCAACTAAAAATTTTGGACCGAAGTTAAACATACAGGTAAGCTTACTTTGGGCATCCTAATATTAATTATGGAAGTTGTACATATTAACTTTAAAAAACCTCTGATACTCATGAAATGATGATGAATGGTGGTCATTGAAATTTAACCTCTTTAATCACGAATCCCAACATTGAATTAAGGTTTTTTGATAATCAAATCTATTTATTTCTCTTACTTTACTTTAAAAGCCCGTAAAAGTCAACATTTGAAAAAAAAAAGTGTGTAGATCACTTCTGCCAATAAACGTTTACAATTGCAAATATTTTAGAAAATTATGGAATATGGTCACAACATTTTTGTGAGGCAGTACATTTATATGTATCCATTATACAGAACGAAATAAGATCAAAGTCGCCCTAACAAACATTTTAATATTTCATAAACAAAATAAATATTGATTCCAGAATTCTCGTTTACCGGACGCAGCTCTCGTCCGGATCCGCCGGAGTTGTCCTAGTTTGGAGCGTCCGGAGAACGTCCGGGTATGCTTGTTTATTGGAAGTATAACGAAAAGTTAGACATAAAATATAATTTAATATTAACCGACTAGAGTTTGTAACTTCATTAAAACATAATCTAATTAAAACAAGCCCCTGATAACTCGCACAGAAGTTTCGGTCTCAAAGTTTTGCAGCATTTCAGCGAGACTTTTTTACTGCAGGTTAATTTCATACTACCGTGATCGCTAAATACGATAATTAAAAAAGTCTGTTAGCTCGAAGTTTACGTACACCGTGTTTTTTATCATATAAAAATGTTGTCCAGACTTTTTATATAGGTTTGCAGTGAATGTGACTTGAAAAAGCGGTTTATAAGTCGATTTATACATATAATTTAAAATGTCCACAGTACCAAAATCACTGAGATATATTTAGACGTAAAATATATTTTTTTTATCATGCCGAAGTTCAAAACTTAGGGGGAATTCTCCAATTGATAATTTTATATTCCAAATGTTTTATACAACATTGAAGGACGTAATTGAATTGGTCCCAATCAAAAGGAAGTAGGCGGAAATTATTCTCAGATGAAATGATTAAATCTAAATTTACCTCACTCTACCTACTCGTACCTACAATATTAGGTTTCAAATATTGTAAAGTCCAATTAATTAATTACTCATTACTTTTGATTCACTTTTGTCCATTTCTAGCGACTCATTTCTTCATTAAAAAGGAAGACATGTGTTCGTATGTACTTGTAAAAATATAAAAAAAAAAACTTAGCAATTGGCACAGGTAAACCTAGATTCTAATAGATACTTACATATAAAAAAATGAGTTGGTCATACGAATAATTATATCTGTACATAATCGCCCGACTCGAATTGTGCGAAAACTTTGAACAGGAATTAGAAATCCAGCGAATGTTTTGTTTACTAATGAAACATTTCGAATGAGCGTGATGTCAAGGAAGTGCAATTTGATTACCAGTGATTGTAATCTTGTGCTATTATTCCCCCAGTTCTATTGACAAAGAAAACTTGGGGCTTATTACGATTCTTCAGAAGTTGTGTTGACACGGAATTACTTTTGTTCCGCGATCAATAGTTGCTTCAAAAGAACTTATTGCCTGGAAAACAAAAGTAATTTTGCTTGCTCCAGATCGCAATCTTTCGATTGTTTAATAAAAACCAGTTAAGTGTGTTTTCCCTCGTCTCAATTCAATAATGTTATAGTATTGATCGTACGTTTTCGACGGCTGAAATAATTGGTATAGAAGGTGTTTTAATACAATTAACTATCCTCATGCCCTTACCATGACAGCTTAAAGTATATATTTTCTCCAGGAGGATTACTACCATCGCTTAAAACAGTATATAATATACGGACCCGCCCTGCTCGCACGGGTGCAACAGCGATATTCGTAATAGGCACACTCCCGCCTGTTCGGTCGGCCGGTACCGCCGCAAACGCTACGTAGCGCAATTTTTAATCTGTTATATTTCAAAATATTCATTAAGTCATATGCTGCTGAGGACCATAAGATCTATATTAATCAACAATGTATTTAAGGTATTTAATTGATAAGTATTAATGCTGTATGGCTTAAAATCGCTTCGAAAATTTCATTATTTGTTGTAAATGACAAAATGTGTAAATGACAAAAAATGTTATTGTGGGATAGTCATAAGACATAGATATATGCCATCGCGGAGTTTTCTGTAGACTTTTCAATGTGTAGAATACTTACTTACTACATTATTTCGATAAAACTCTTAGGGTTGTCTACTTTTGCAAAGTAAGCGGCAAAAATTTAATTATTTACGACATCGCATTAGAAACCTCAAAAATAACAGCATTTCCATACTTTTTAATGGATTTTATCATACATTTAAACCGTCCTCTTGAACCACTGTATCTATTAAAAAACCGCATCAAAATGTGTTGCGTAGTTTTAAAGATTTAAGCGCAAATAGAGACAAAAAGGGCGACTTTGTACAAAAATGAAAACGTATCATTATAGTGAAACAGTTTTAAGAGAGAGCTGTAAGTCTCCACCCTATTTCTGATCAATTAAAAAATAAAGATTTTTGTTTTATTATATGGAACCAATTATTTAAATGCAGTTCTCTATATCGAAAACTCGCAAATAGACTAAATCCTATTGAAGTATAAAGTAAATAGTAACGAGATAAACGCAGATGTTACAACTTTTCTGGTATGTACTAAACGAACATTTGAGCACACAAAGTAAGTACCTCAGTGCTTGCAGTGTAAAGTGCACGGTACAATGAGTAAACAAACTAAAAGGCTGGGATATTATTAAAACAATAGCAGGGAGCCATTCCTCAGTAACAATAACAGAGGGGGTCAAAGCTACGGGCACTGCGCAGAAAAGGCCATGATTTCCTATCGAGTCCCCTATAAAAACAGGAACAATAGCGATATCCCGTTGAAATGGAGGGACAAAGACCTCGCCAGCACAATCCAACTATGAATAACTTTGATCTGTAATTTTACTTAATCAAGCTTGACTAATTTTGATCGTATTTAAACTTTAGAATAGAGACTGTTACTTTTTTGAAACGTAATTATGTCATAACTAAGCATATCCAAGCGGGATTACTGTTTTTTTTTTATAAATGTAGTATGTATTCGAAAACAGTTTTTTTCTGCTGCTCACCACCACTGAATCTTAGTTACATATTTATCGCGTGACATGCGAATTTTAGATCCATTTGTATGCCCAATGGTAGTGCGGATGACCACCTTGAAGGGACTATGGAAAACATATCAAGATGAAATTTAAAAATCTTACAAAGAGGTCTTAGTGTTCATACCGACGAGTATGCATTAATGGCTATACAAAATGTACTGAAATAATGTCCCCTACTGAGAATAGACATGATGTTTGTATCTAGATGTATCTAGATAGGGAAGCACCGCAGATACAACGAGTTAATGAAGAAAAGCTTTAAACATAGAATTTATCTATGGAATAGCTGCCTCCTTGGGTTCGAATCCCGCGGGTAAACGTCACTTTGTACAATTTTCCTACTATGGTTAGGACATCGCAGACTGAATTATCTGATCGTCCGAAAAAAGTTTGATTCATGTTCGCAAGACACGTGAAGCGTTAGTCCTGGCTGAGGTTAGGCAGATTGCATTATAAGGATGATTCTTGAAGTGTTAATATGAACTTCTATTGTGTAACCATATACAACATTTGGTTTTTTTTATGTTATCTCATCTGATGGTAAATGACGCCGTCGCCCATGTACACTTGCAATACAGACACGCAACAGAGGGTAAAGAAATACGTGCCGGCCTTTTAAGTGGGAATACGCTCTATTCTTGAAGGACGCCAGGTCGTATCGCTTAGGAAATAAGTCAGATGTTAGCTGATTCCACAGTTTTGTCAACTTCCGAGCAAGAAATTACGACAAAAACGCACTGTCGAGGACTTCCATTCATCTAGGGTGAGGATGAAATTTTGAGTTTGTACGTACATAATATATAAAGTATTAATATTAGAAATAATTTAATTAGAATGCTTTCTTTTCTATTTTCTCATAAGTTTTTTTCAATTCTTTAAATACATTATTTAAATAATTCCGATTGCGTTACGATATGTTTTCTATCTTTTATGCACGAACTAGTTTTTGCTTTTTGAACTCAATACTATTTTATACGGGTATAATGAAAGTCGCCTCCCAGCCAATAGGTAGTAAATCATAAATATGGCCATGTTAAACATACATTTCCGTTATTTATTGCGTAAGGACGACCGTCGACGGTAGTTTTTGTTAGATCGCACCGTTTTATCTTTGCGAGTCAGTATCGATACCGTTGGCATATGTAAATAGGTAGGATCTTCGTCATTTTACTTTTTAGCAAAGTAGGAATTGTTACTTCTTCAAGCGGTACAGCCTCTGGCGTGTTTTTGTGTAATGATCCCAAATAGCAGAGGACGGTATCGCCCAGATATACACATTGAAGCATGAAATCCATTCCAACCTTAGAGTACTGGATCAAGCAGCAATCTAAATACAACGCTTGGTCAATTTCACGGGTTTTCGTTCGGTTTAAGAAAAAGTAACCGGAAAAGTCCAATTACTCTGACTATAATGAGACTATAGGTAAAAATATCCGAACACACGAACTCAGAAAGACCGTTTTATTCCGCTACAGTTCATAAGTGAAACTTTTGATCTACAGAAAAATCAAATACTTGGGTGCAAGCTCCCGGTCTCGTTTTCGTTGATGACTCGTGGAGGTGATGACTTTAAATCCCACGGAAAGAGATACAGTGAAAGAAACTTTGCTAAGGACATTACTGTTTGCATCTGTAGACACCTTAAGCTATTGGTACAGTGCACAAAGTCGTGCTTGACTGCCCGTAATACATTCACGTGACTCACCTAGTCTGAGGCGATGGCGCGAGCAGCGTCGCTGATCCAGAACACGCGATGGGTGAACGAGCACACGCTATGCGGAGTATGATGTATTAATTATTCATATTAACCAAATACAAATAAACCCTAATCTATCTATCTAGCTATACACACCATTCTGGTATCATATTAGGCAATTAAACTACGCGCGTGGTTCTTATCAATTATCATAGATACTCAGTAATTTTAATTGACCTACTCTTGGTGCATCTTGTTGCTATAGTAAACTAGACTTCAAAACGTATTGGAATAGCACTGTAGCGTAAGGTCTGAAACTTCGAGGGTTTTCCTAGTATTGTCGCCAAGTCACCGAGATTTAATGATATTTTTATATTCAGATATAAAGTATTCAACCTTTGTAACTTATTTATATCTCACTACCTACTATCTGCATTGTAACTTATATGTTAATTAAACCAAATTGCACTCGATATTCCAAACGATCTTCAAATTTGCGAGTGAACATAATATGACACGCATCATTAAAGATTACTTTACAGGAAGTACTCGTATCGTCTCAGTTGCTATGTAAAACCAAAGAAAGGTCAGAAAGAGGGAATTAATTCTTAGCTATCCTTCTCAAACAACTAAAAATACCTTAAAGTAAACTTAAGAAAACCATTTCAAAAGGTTTATATTACATCAGATGAACCTTTTAAAGATTTCAAACACGCCTACCTCGCTCACACATCTCGCGGACCAAAGGGAAACAAAGTTAATTCACGGAAATTTCACCCTCAGAAGAAAATTCCACCTCGATTAGAACTTTTCAAATATTTCCTTTAAAAATTTTATAGGAGCATCAGTAACGTCTTAGAAATTCGCAAAAGGTTTACAGTTCCACTTCAAAGTACATATTTGTTTTGAATGCGGATGTTAAATCAGGCAGAACGCGATGCAAAACGCCAAATGGTTGAGTCCCCAGAGATATCCTGTCACTTTCACCAAAGCCCAGCGAATTTCGAGATAATACGCAAACGATTATGTCAAAGCACATTACGGAACTCCAGCAACATGAGAATATTCCAGTGAGCATTCGGAACAAACGAGCCGCTACGTAGGAAATGGTCCTTGTGGAATAGAAACTACAAAGCACAATTTTTGCATTTAGTGCAATGTTTCTATCGATACTTATATCAAACATGGTCATGAAGGCGACGTCACTTACTGTCTTAAAACTTCTCTTTAGGACTTAGATCAGACACTTGTGGACCAAAGGCTTTAGTTTCTTTCTACAACCCTTATGTACGCCATCGAGCTATTACTATTTAAATATATTTTTTTACGTTTCGCGTGAATGCCGTAATGATAGGCCTCCGTTCAGCATTGGACACATTAGGCTCTTAAGATGATGACGATGTTGTAAGTACCTATTTTTAATTATTTAATGTTTCGAACTTTAGATGTAGAACCTCAATCAGAACGCACACTGATGAAGCGTTCTTGAACGTGTTATGTGTGTGTATGTATATATGTGTGTAGGTGATACAGTACCATTAGTCTCTTTGACGGTTTTATATCCGACTCGTTAAGACTTTCTGTGGTCTTTGCGTGCTCGGTACGCGTGCGACCCCAATTTTCCGGCCACGCCAGACGACACTCGCACACGATCTCACAACTCTAATTTCACATTATTTCCGTCAAAAGTCAATTAACCACACTTTCGCGGCTTGTGAAACTGTGTGTGTGCGAATTGTTGTTTCAATGCAAATTGTTATGCAAATAGGTTGTGGAATGCATTCTTTTTTATAAACAATCATTGAGATATAAGGGGTCCCGATAAAACTTTAAGGACCTAACGTAGTGCATCGTTGCTATTAACGAAAGAAGCTGTTGCCAACCGACAATATTAGCTAATGTAAATAAGACTTCGGGTTACTATTACGTATATACGCCCACATGTAAAACTATCCACTTCTGTTTAATTAACTCCTGTTTTCTGTGTTATGGTGATAACATTGTCGGACCCTTTTCACTGCTAAATGTTGCGTGTACTTTAATAACATTTTAACCAAATTATTTGTAACATAGACGTCGGTGCGCTTGATATTCGCGGGCACTGTTGTTTAGAAAGTTAGTTGTTTAATACAATTGTTTGTTTTCCATAAAACTATTAAAATTGCAGTGCAATTTCTCCATAGGCATGATGTATCGAAAGGTCCGTGCACTGCAATGGAGCGTTATACTCGTAGGCTTGACAATTGTTTCATAGATATCCGAATATATCTCTTCAACCTATCGCAGTCCACTGCTCGTCCTAAGTCGTCACCATTTTAAGCTAGATTGACTATGCAAATGAATGGAATGATCTGCCTGCGTCTGTGTTTCCGGCCACATACCATACAGGGTAATACCCTGTGGCATTCAAAAAAGAGTGAATAGGCTTTTCTGGGCAAGTACGCTCCGTCTTAGAGCTCGTTTCTTCCACTAGGATAGTCAGTGCTCAAAATAAAGCCCATCATATATAAAAAAATATAGTAGACTCGGTACTGAGTCGTCCTATAAGTAAAATAGGATTTTTTATTAGCATCCCGGTGTTTTATAAGAAACGTATTTACATATTTTCCCCCTTTACCAAACTACAAATCTAATTAACAGTAAAATACCACAGTACTTAAAGACAGTTAGTCTTTGTTCAGAATACAGCTAAAATGCGGAGAAGAAGGATTTGTTGCAAACAAATATTTCGCGGGACATTCTTTGCCTTAGTTAAACATTTGGATAAAAAAATATATTCAAGTAACACAGAATCAAACTAATTGATTGGTCGGTAGACAAAACCTCGTTCGTAATTTGGGTTCGGTGGCACCACAGATAAGATTTATTTTCTATTTTAACTAATGAATGGCGCGTGTGTTTCTCTAAAATCGTTCGACCGTAATAAGTTATAGTTTCTTAATTTGACAAAATGTACGCATAAAAATAACTCTTACATATATCGAAATTCAAGAGCGATAATGTCAACATTTCTAGAAAAAAAGTAAGAGATTCCAGCTTTGCTTAGATTTGACATGGCGTTTCCACGTGGTTCAGTGAAAGTTTTAAAAAACTACAGTAATTAATATGATGGTATTATTGTAGTGTGATATATGTCACCGCAGTAGAATTATTATCTAATGTTTTGCCATGGAATGCGTTAATTAAAATAATATACTGTGCATACATGTATACGTTGGTTCTTTCACTTGTTTCAACAAAAAGGTCTTTCGATGTTGATTTGATTTGTGTGTAAAAATCCTTTATCGAAATACATAAATACAGCCATACTTTATATGGCGACCTTTTACATGTTGTTCCTGATAAAATGTATATTTTTTAAGTATCCATTGACTTTTATATGTGGGTAACCTTTTGTTTTTACTTAAGTAAATGCATAAGAATATATTTTTCTAAAATAGCCCCAAAATACAAAATTGACGTCACAAATGAAGTTATTATATTGTGAAAAACTGGAGACAAAGAGAGAGCTCGTATACTGATTTTCTGCACAAAATAATAGGATTGGCAATGAAGATCTTATGCAATGTACATAAACAAACCTTTGGATTAATATATAAATCTGATAGGATTACGAGCTCAATATAGGAAAATTATATCGTTACCGCCTAACCTACCAATACCAAAAACAATTGCTTGTAAGAAATAGAATCGAATGATAGGTAATTTCGACGGACGGTTGCCATAGTCCTTCTAATGTATTATTCATGTTAGTCGCCCCCAGACGTACGTTAGTAGCCTAAAAGGGGCTTAAATTGACCGCGAATCGACACTTGTCTACCTTTCATTTTCAATATTGAAACCCAATATTAATTACGGGTGACAGCCACGCAAAGTACAATTAACGACAAAACTTTGTGTTCCGCGAAGCGAAAATATATAAAAATGCTAAACTGGGATGATATTGTTTAGAACACAAAAACAATATACCTAGTGTTAATATCGCGAAAGCTCACAATTCTATCGTGACTTAAACAGATTACATTATATTATGTGCTTGAACTTATTAATTCCTGAGTAAAAATAGAACATTAACAAGAGTATTCTTATGCCGCGTTAAGTAATTCAGTTATTTCTTGAAAAGGTAAGAGAAACGCAAGAATGAAATTCTAAGTATAAGTAACCTTATCAATTCTAAACAAAGTTAAATCGTTCCTTTTTAAACGTTCCAAAGAGAAACAATGTCTACGTAACCAACAAATCCCTGAGAAAGAAAGATTTGCCTCTGTCCATTTACTTGTTAAGATAAGTTACAATTTGCAAGAATGAGGAAAAGGCGATTAGGAGTTAGGAGTGCGGTATACTTAAGCAAACTTGCTCGCGTCCATTCGTCTTGAAGTCGGCCTAAATGAGGGGGCCGCTTTTGAAAACTGAACTGCTATATTAATACGCATCTTATGTTAATCTGGGCAAATAACCCGCCAAGACAATTGTCGGATGAAGGAAAAATTTCTTTGTTTACATTCTTGGGGCTTTATAGATCTTGGCATACCTTGTGTTGACGGTAGATTAGAATAAATTTGTGACCCAACTCTTCTTCCTGGTACTGTAAGATTATTGAACCTGCCCCCAGTTGTATGTTGAACCAGGCGTAAATATTATGACAAAATGCTCAACTAACGTGAAGCGGACATGAGCCTGTGTCGAACAGTGTACCGACACAGGCTGTTAGGCTTGACATATATTTTTGGAACCCAAACCAACCTCACCAATTCTTGCATGCAAGAGAACACATAATCGCTACAAAATGGTGGTATTAGTAGTGCAAGGTTGTAAATCGTGACCTCCAAAGCAATGGATAGCTTTTAAAAAAGTTAATTAAAGAATTACTAAATGACGATGAACGTATAACAAAACTTTCAAAGAAAATCATTTCGCAAAGCAAAGATTTAATATCTACGAGTACAATTTCGTATTACAGTTTCATAATCTGCAAACTTTTCTCACAGTTCATACGGAAATCTCTGAGATTTTGCTGGAATTGAAATATGGTATCCTCATTGAACGTGAAAAGCCGTATCCTTATTTACAAGCGCTGAGGTTTACAAGGGATGCAAACATCGTTAATAGCCAATAAAGTTTCGCACAAAGCACCGTCGCTAAATATTTTGTGCGGTGAACACACCTGAATGGTTCTATTGATGCTACAATTATTATCATGTGTACTTACCGATAGATAGAAAATAATTTATCGCATACGCCTTTAACAATATACAGGAATGGCACAATACAAAGAAGCAAGATTAGGAGGTCTTTCACTGAGGTTCATTTCTCATCAACCATCATAATTAAGAGTGCAGTGTGTGTAAGCAAGCAAAAGATTTTTTTTTATCAAAGCAGGCTACTAATAAAACCTAAATACCTGCATACTACTTTAATAGTATAGTCCATAGGTAGTTTACACTTATCTTTATGTAGAGTTGTAGACCTATGAACTTTTTAATTACTAACTGACAAATCCATTAATCAAACCTAAAGAGACGTTATATTATAATCTATATAGTTTCACTGCAAGGCAAATGCCATCACAACATGGCTATGTAGCGAATAGCCACTAACTAATACAATTATTTCATAACATCTAACAATTGACGTACGTTCCGTAGCACTGAAGTATACTAAAAATCATTTTTCATTTTCTGTCACCCATCCGGCAACGATATTTGTATCGTATCGTAACTTGCACGATTGCCAACGAAACGCACTAGCGTATACTGATCAGGGGAATCGGAATTACGAATGCAAGTGCCTTGCAGACATTTCCGAACCGTTTTAAAGTTGAAAAATTGATTTTAGTGTATATACTTTTATTAGAGAAGTTTATTGACATCAATACAAAGGTAATGCAATAAATTCATAGCAAAGCTCCGCCAATAGCCATTGAGGATAAGTTGTAAAACAAATAGTTAATGCCTTAATGTGACACAATTTGTTTCTCTATTTTACGATTAACTTTATTGGTTGTAAGCACAGATAATATAAATACTATTGTAAGCTAAGATGTTTTTGAATAGGTCATTGGTTGTGAGGTCCGTTCTGAACCTATTCCCGATAGATTGAAGAACTTTCGCACGGGTGAAATGCCGATATTAATACGCTACATATAAACTGTAACGTTTTACATAAAGACTTTAATAAATCTGGTAGGGTTCAGTCTGCGTTTGCAATGTAAGCGGAAAAAAAATATTTACATAACATTACAAACCTCAAAAATAACGGTTCTTCTACACTATTTCATGAATGCTATTATACATATAAACCTTCGACTTCAATCACTCTATCTATTACAAAAAGCCGCATCAATATCTTCGAACCAAAATCCGTTGCGTAGTTTAAAAGTTTTAAACATACATAGGATATAGATACAGAGAAAGTGACTTTGTTTTATACTGATGTAGTGATAAAATAAGTCTTCTGTCCTTTTGTATCGTGTTTCTATAGTCAGGAAATATTAATAAAATTGGGACACATCGTTGTTTGATGGACAATTTGACAGGAAATTGGGGATTATCACCATGAGCCTATAAAGCCCACTGCGGGCACAGGACTTCCAGCATAGTATAGCTATGGGAATTGGGCCGTAACACACAACGCGAGCCCAAATGCTGAATGATATAGTAGCCCGGACCGCGGCTTTACTTGCCCTCCGGCGCACAGAATCTTACGGACAATCAAGTATTCAGCCGAACATGTCCTAATCAAACTGGGAAAAGTTGCATTAAATGACATTTCCCTATGCAGTTTGGATTCGAAGCGACGACTGTGACTACTAGACCACGGAGTAAGACATAGAAAAAACATTGGGATAAGAATGCCTCTAGGCATTAAGTTCGCCTTTGTGCTGTTGTCTTATGGTGCATTAATAAATAAATATCCACTGACATTCACACAGCGCACTCTAGCCCCAAGTTAAGGGTGAAGCCTGTATTTTGGGTACTAAACAACAGATAAACATACTTTTATATATTTTTTTTGTAAATACATACATATTATGCATAGAAAATACTCAGACCATTACAAACAGACATGTTCATGCACACAAATGTTTGTACTGCCCGGGTATCGAACCCGGAACCCTAGGTGTTGCAGCTGACGTCTCAACCACTACACCAAATGGGTCTTCAAAAATAAGAATAAAGAATAAATAAATAAACAGAACCTGGAAATTTTGTTATAGTACAAGATTTCTCTATCATCTCTGACGGCTAGTTGATTGATCTTTGTTAACTTGTCCACAGAAAATACGTTCACAGTGGTCGTGGAGAAGGATGGACGAGGACTGGGCATGTCCGTGTGCGGTGGAGGAGGTCTTGTCCGTATTCGACGACTTTACCCACCTCAGCCAGCGTGGCGCACCGGCCGACTGGCTCCAAGAGACCTGCTGCTGTCAGCCAACGGAGTACCCCTGGCAGGGCTTAGTACTTACGTGAGTACTTCAAAATTCGATTCAAAATCCAAAATTGCTTTATTTATAACAAACCAAGGTTACAACAAATTTCGGTAATAATCCTTTTAAGTACCAAGTACTTACAATTATTTTACGATACGAAGTGGACAGGACGGTCAGGACGCTCACCTGATGGTAAGTGATACGTCTGATCATGACAGAGCGAAATTGAATAAGACCAATAACTGATAGACAGTTCTGCTTATTTTCTACCAATGCCGAACTGCGCCCGCCACCCGAGACAAACAGATGTTTAGGTCTCTTAAAACCGGTAATTTTACCAATAACAGTACTCTGCTTCCGAAACACAGAATTGTAAAACACTTAATTCACAGGACGATATCTGGCATTTGACCTAGACCTAGACGACACAGTACCGAGTCTACCACCGAGTAAATCATATTATATATTATTTTTATTCCCTATTGATAATTACTATTAGAAAAAACACTCAACTTATCAGATCATCACGCAGATCCAAGTTTGCCAAACTTCCATAACGTCACCGTCCGCCTTTTATTAGTTTTTAATTTCAAAATCCCCCTCTTTAATCTACCGTCTGGACGACTGCTGACATAAGTCTCCCCCATTTTTCGTCAGATTCTCCGGCTCTCCCCTTTTTCATCCACCAGCGTCGGGCCGGAGAGCGTCTTACGCTACGCTAAAAATTTAAATCGAAGCTAACTATATCCCTAAAACAATTTTTTAAATATATTTTTTTAAGAACCAATGTTCTTTTACTAGTGGTTTATGCATTCAGCCACGTACCAGAAATAAAAAATATGTTGCAAATATTTCTTTTTAATAGGGGAATGAGTGGCTCTGCTAGTGCATTGCAACATTTTTATTAATGCCGAATACATAATACTAATTAAAATTTAAAAAATATATTACTTGGAAGAATTGGAGAGGTACATGAAGCAACAGCTAACTTCGTCAATCTTAATGCAAGTTCGAAACAGCCCAGTAATTCCGCAAGGCTGCAGTTAACCGATCCTCCCATTAGTATTCGTGATCAAACTCCAAGTTAAGCTTCTGTTCCCGCTCGCTCCAAGTGCCTTTTGTAAAAATCAAGGACTATCTATCCCGTTGTGTTTACGTGCGTAGTGTACGAACCGTCTTATACATTGTATGTAACTGAGCGGTAGACATTTTACAGTTTATTACGGTCGGGTTTTCATAAAACTTTTTACGTTTAAAGCGTAAGGTCGCGCCCAGGGAAGTGCTGTGACAACAAATGGCATTTTCAACATGACGTAATGCCTCATTTCTGTGGCGCACGGCATGGAATTTCATGATAACATTGTTTCTAGTGAAAGGTCAAATGAGATGTTTTTTTATTTCTACGTGTATTTAAATTCTCATGCTTTCGATATTCGGGCTAGGTACTGAAATGGATAGCGATTTGGTATGACTATCGTGCGTAAAACATTTCAATATTGTGAGAAATCTGCTGATTTTATCACGCTATTACGATTTGGATGTAAAAAAGGAAAGTGGTCTGTACGCGTCTAGTACCTAGTAATAATATTGGTGCTAAAGTCGAACGCAAAATGTCTCTTATCTAATCTATTTTTGTATGAAGCTGCGAACATTGTTAATTATATTATGTGACCTATAATCCTTAGTCGAGAGCACGGATTATTTAAGTGAACATGTTTTCACACGAATTTTAAGTAATGATAAAATTTCATCTAAAACACTGTGTTAAATATAGCATCTTTGGAATATATGTACATTTCCAAATAGGTATCCTTCCTTGTTAAATAAGTTGTAAACTTGCTGTCCTAATTTGATCTGACTTCAACAATTTCCATCTAGTCAACTAATCATCAGCCAGCGAGCTAAGACGACAACAATAGGCAGATAGATAAAGGATTCGATAATTATGAATAGATTTTTGTAAGCTCCTGTTGTCTCTAAAATTCATTCATAAACTTCAGAAACTTTGGAATTTGGAAATTTTATTTATTTAGCCGACAATCATGATCTATGGGTATTTAAGGAGATATTTACCCTTTCACTGGGACATTGTTCAGTATGGTAACAAATATATACGTTTTAAAAGTTCACACAACTTTATTTGTTCAAAAAACAAATTACCAACAATTCCGCGAGCGCGTCGTTGAAAGGTCGTAAATCACGGCGATATCAATTAACGACATCAACAAAACACTTCCCAAACAAGCAGGGAATTCAATATTTATAATAAATAAATGGACCATTAACTCAATTTCGTTTGGGGGAGATTCAATTATTTCCCGTATAATTTCCCTTTGCACGGCACCGGGCGACCGTTTCAACTGATTCGAGCTGATGTTACGACGCAAATTGGCCCGTTCCAAGCAATATTGAGAACATTGCTCAGAGCGTTTTTATTTACCGTCCTATTGTGGAAAGAAATCAGAGGGACAATAATAAAAGTTTCTCTATAGAGGACATTATACCCTCAAGCGCAGCGGTAGGTGGCAATTTTGACAAGACAAGACTACTACCTAAAAATGTCTTTGGATGGATGGACTGAGTTATGTGACTCAAAGTTGTTCCTAATTACAATGCTTTTCCATTGCAAAAAATGCAAAGTGAAGTGTTAATTGCCAAATCTATCCTTTTCCCT
Source organism: Leucinodes orbonalis (assembly GCA_019425675.1). NCBI lineage: Eukaryota > Metazoa > Arthropoda > Insecta > Lepidoptera > Crambidae > Leucinodes > Leucinodes orbonalis. Next base: position 233,488 of record PQWD01003206.1, read on the forward strand.
CAAACTCGGATATTGCAAGCCGTTTCCACAGTAAAAGAGCAATATCGTAAAATATGAAGGTGACATTCGATTAAACGACATATTATAAATTAAATTTAAAACGCTTTACCTTCGTGACTAAATTTAACAAATGCGCCATTAAATTAAAAACTCCCCTGATTCAGTTCAGTCACGCTATCCAATAGGAAATTTGAATGTTGATCGAATAGCTATCGACTCACGCGAATAGAAGGCATTCATATAATTCCTTGAAATCTTCAGCATAGCCAATTACAAACGTAATGGTCTGCCTTTCAATTGCATGCTGACATTAAATACTGCTAACATTTCTTTACAGATTGAAGTCCCAATTATAAACGTAATCTTCGTATAGCCTTATCACAGAAATATTGATACCTACTTATATTAAGACTGTAAAGACGTACCTGTATTTTGGAGTGTACCAATTGGGATTGCGACCTGGCCTGACCTGACATTGTAATAATAAATAAATTAATATCCTCACTCATTGACACTGCGTCATCTAGTCCCAAGCAAAAAACTCCCGCCAACAATAAATTTTCTTTATATTTTTCAGTGTCTCAGTGTCAAAGGTGTGCAGTAAACTGTTTTTCAACCGTTAACCATTGTTAATAATTTTTTATTTAAAGAATTTCGGACCGTAACCCGCAACCGTACCCCGTTCATTAAAACATGTATATTGGCGCATCCTTTTAGCATTGAGCTGCATTGCAATTAGTAACCACTACATACATCGAATAAGATACGCGTGCCGCTAAATATTAATGCAGAGTATTGAATTGTTTAACAAAGTTGCCAAAAATTTCACTGATAAAACCCAGAGTCGTTGAAGCTCAATTTTAATTCAATGAGGTGTGAGCGGGATACAATGCGATCGCAAGCGCATTGTTAGATATATTTTTGAATGGGTTTGAAAATTACAAACATAAATTGAGAGGCAAATTGGGATAACAAAAAACGCAAATAACTTTGCACTTTACATTATAAAATGTTGTCTTCACTAATATGAACAATAATCGATATTATCAATACTGCACTTTTTGCATATTATAAAATTTTGACTTATCTAATATTAACAGTAACCGATACTGAACTCTCCATTTTTAAAAAAGAGTCGTGTATAGTTTTCCAATGTAATCACATATATATACACCGATACCTTCGTGCGCCATGCCCCGTCAGTTTAAAGATTAAACGCTACAATCGGATTGGTTTTCCACCTTTAGCACAAATCCACTTACAGGTTAACATCGTTGACCTGCGATCCGGCTAGATTGCGCGAATCAATCTCGTCCATTTGATATGGGAAACAATACAAGTGCAATACTGAGAACCGTTTGGCGATTGCTTTGCGTTATTCGTCTTGGTTTTTATTTCTCGTTTGCAGGCCTGCATTGTAGTATCTTACTAATAAGTTTACAAATTTGTAGGTACCAGTTTAGTTTTAGTTCCAGTTCAGTGAAAACAATGAAGGACAGCATTTTTATAATAAAACAAAAGAAAAATATTAAAATGTATGTGTGTCTAGATGTGTGCGATTAAATGTGTGTGTAAACATGTAGGATCGTGTGTATCTGTATGTGAGTAAGTAATATGAAGGGCACAGCTTATCAGCTGATGAGCTTCTTTTTCACCCATCCAGGAAGCGTTAGAAGTACTTCGCACGGCGGCAACGCGCGTAGAACTGCGGGTATGCCGACCGCCGCCCGACGCCCTAGAGAGCGTAACGCCACCGGACCCACCGACGCCGCCAGCGCGGACGCCACACCCGCCACATCTGCCACCATTAGACCCGCTCAACTGCCACCCGATGCACGCGAGGTAATCTTTTAGTTGGTAGAACATTAAAAACACCCTATAACAAACCTAAAGAATACAGACACACAAACCTTTTTCAATTAATCCAAGAATTATATTAACATTTCGAAATTGCACCTGAATAATGTTATCGAGTATTGATTATTGCTCGGTGAATATGTAAAGACATGTACTTTTCACACTTATCAAGCTTGGTTTCAAATATCAAAGACACGCTAGTACCGATATGATACTATTGCCCATTCTTTAGTTAAGTGCCATCTTACAGCACCTTTTGGATGAAAAAGTTTGATATTCTTCCAGCGGGTCTCCATTTCACAGCGCAGCTGGCGCAGAACAAATAATCGTATGGATAGTATAATGTACATAATATAATGTCCTTACCTTTGCGTAACCGTTTACGTACTGGGGATAAGCTAGCGGTTGACTAGAGCAACCCTTGTAGTTCGAAAAGATACAGCACACCGTGCGGTTAGCTGAGTTACGTAAGGCAAAGTTTAGGACCCCTCACTGACATTTATAGTAGTATAACATATACAATGCTACCATTGACTAGCACCCCATAATGTTAAAAAAAGTGGATACCCAGTGTTTACAGATAAGTAACTTGGGAGTTCGCATATATATATTTAAAGATACCTCCTTATGCTTCAAATGACTTGCATACCTTACTTATAATTTTTGTGCACGCCACTGAATGCTTCATATAAGTCTATCGTATCTTCAAGGTTATTGTACTTATATAACACACCTCAAATCCAGACTATCGCAAACGACTAGCAGCGCGACCACCTCTCTTCAGAGGGTCGAGGGCGACGGAAGCAAGTCCCGAAACTGACAGAAGAGACTTGCATCTGCCAAATCTGGACCGACCTATGCCTGTGTACGACATTCAATACGGGGTAAGCTGTGTTTATCTCAATTATTTGCTTAACATATACAAATGTGTAAAAAAAATTATGAATCATGAAATTTAATAACAGAAGTATGGTATTTTAAACTTTTTTTTGACTGTTCTCTGGTTCGTAATCGAATTTATATGTCTTTATTAAGTTCAGTTTCCTTATGGTTTCGAATAATAACTAAAAATGTCCACTATGACGCCCGATACTTAGTTTGGCGTAGCATACGAGTATCGTCATTAATTAATGAAATTTATTTATAAATATGCAAGATGTTTTACGCTCCAACTCTGTAGACATTGAGTTCACTGCTAAAAAAGATTTTTGCCTATAAAGTACATCAATGTTGAGTGTTTATAGTTATTATAAGATTGTTACTAGTAATAACTTAACTATTATAACCATGAATATTATATTATTTACCTATTGCTACTTTTATCTCGAACTTTCTCCCGTTCCTAAGCCGAAACTTTTCACAGATAGACAGATGGTTTTGTTTCCCTGTTTAAACAAAAGAAACACGCTCACTTAAATTTAGAATACTAAGCACGTTTTGAAGGCAGCTATTTTTAATGGGTCTCAATTTCCCTTTTCCAATTATTAACGTTTTTTGTTCACGCCTCACAGGATGACGGATCGGTGGTGAGTAATTATCTCCAGTGGTTTGTGTGGGGCTATGGAAAATAACGGAAAACGGCCTAATGATTAAAGTATTTCAAAGAAATTCGCTTTAACTTTAGTTTAATTTGTTCACAAAAAATAGGTTGATAACTTCTTGGTTTTAGCTATAATAGACCAAATTTTCATTAATGATGTAATTGAATAAAACATTACAGAAGAATACGTGTTATGAAATCCCAACGCGAAATGAAACGATCTCTTTGTCCCATCTTTGACAAAAAAAGAGATTTATTTGTTTAAAAGTTTACACAGCTGTATAACGGATCGTTAATTGTATATAGTGACGTTAAAATGTACCTATATATTAATTTGTATATTTTAAGTCTAAAATTCAAGAATAAAATAAACTTCAGACATAATGGCGTTTTGGAGTTTGCAAAACTATTTTAGATAAGCACGTGATACTATTTTAGAAATTCATAATGGCCGCTGTCCGTAATAGGAATTTATTTACGATTTATAAAATAGAATTCTGTTTTAAAAGGCGTCAATTAATTTTCCATTACCAGGAGTTCGACATAATAATGACAAAAGTGAACGGTTCCCTTGGCTTCACACTTCGGAAGGAAGACCACAGCGCACTGGGGCACTACGTCAGAGCTCTGGTGCGTGAGCCAGCTCTCAGTGACGGCAGGATACAGCCCGGCGACAGGATCGTTGCGGTAATACTCTTATTTTATTATACCCTGGTACTTCTGTGTTAAAACCTTTAGTCGATTTCGGCGATGAAGATCGTTGTAACTACAAAAAGTTTAAAGACTGAAGACAACATTGTATTTTCCTTTACACTGTAACATAATCCTAGTAACCGTTAGAGTTTACCTAAATATTTCGAAAAAAACCATGACTACCTTAGGAAGTGGTCATCAAGAAGACTTATCTATATATATCTTAATTCATCATCACTATTTTATTGTTGAGGTAAGACTTAACGATATCAGAGTAAAGATGAACCTAATAAAAGTGTAATAGAGCTAAATTTGATATTAATAAGCTGGTGTCACTAGGCGGTTGGCTAGATTCTAAGCGGTCTACTACCTTAGTGGCAAATATCGTCAAGTAGGAGCGTTTACACTTGTGTTTCGGAAATTAAGTACAGAAGCGTGTGAAATTATTGGATATGACCAAATATATATCTTTAATACAAAACCCAAACATCACTTTCATGGGGTAGTGTTTACGAAATTTTCTGATGTCTGCATAGTGCAAATATTGCTTTCTTCATGAGCAGACGATTATACTTGCCGATTCGTACATGAAAACTAGCCATTTTATGTGTACTCTGAAAATAATTTTGTATCATTTTTCATTTCTTATGTAATATTTTGGAAACGCCTCTTTTGTTGAATAAACCATTTTAGATATTTGCATAACTGTTACACACATGTTACTTCCGCGTTTTGATTCATAACATAGGAATCCAACTTATTCATGCACAAAGGATGTTAAAATAAACGATGCCACGAGATCTCAACGTGGATTTACCGTTAACATAACAACTGAGTCAACAAAAGTGCTATGAAAGCGGTATTACGTTAAAATTGATATCACTTAAGTACCGAGTGGATTTACATACTGCTTCAATTTAAAGGGTTTTTTTTTTTAATTTTATAATTACATTTATTTATTAATTTTTAAAGGACTAAATTAATGCAAACCTTTTTACACTTGGCGTTTACCTTACACTGCTGGTACTGAAAATGTACCACTATTCGTTAGTAGGTGGCAGATATAAAGAAACATGGGTACTTCTATATTTTTTTGTAAATACATGTAAAGAAACACCATACTATTACAAACAGACATGTTCATGCACACAAATGTTTGTAATGCCTGGGGATCGAACTTGGGACCCTTGGTGTAGTAGCCGACGTCTCGACAATTACATCACATGGGTCGTCTGGGTATATATGAAAGTACAAGTTAACTATATGACGATACTATGGACGTATTAGTTGATTTATTTTCTCATAAGGGTTTTCCTTGATGTGTTTTATCTATCCAACATCGGCCTTTATTACCCTTAAATTGCATAAGCAGCCCATTTACACATTTCATTGTGGGATGCCATTCCTCAATAAACGGTAATAGAAGTCCCTTATTACTTCTATTTGTCTGTTTTTTGTTGCTTGTAATAGAAGATAATGTTATTTATTCACTATATTTTGTATGTCTGGCTGTAAGCATATAAATATAAGGTTCGAGATATAAACATTAAAAAAAAATCAAATGAGGACAAGGCAGATTAGACTGGCTAGACTTTGCTTTACGCTAAGTTATAATAACACAAGAATTGATTACCTACATAGATATGGGTTATGTCAGTTTTTTCAACAAAAAAATTAGTTCACATTTGCCAACAAGAAATCTGATGTCAAAAAACGATAATTGCCTGGTTTTAAGCTGCTAACGTAACTAAACTTTTCTTGATATTGATTGAGTATATGGTGCTCACGCTTATACTAATGTTTAAAATAAAGAATTTAGATAAATTAACGTATTTTTTATGATATGAGAATAATAAATATCGCTCACACAGCGCCATCTAGCCCTTATTAAGCGAGGAGCTTTTAGTTAGGGTACTAAACAACTAATACTTACATATTTTTTTGTAAATACATACATATTATACATAGATACACCAACATACAAACAGACATGTTCATGCACATTGCACACAAATGTTTGCACTGCCCGGGGATCGAACCCGGAACCCTTATATAGGTATGAGGACAACGAGTTTACGTGTCACCAGTGGTAAGTCTCACCCAGAAAAATTTGCAAAGCCAGAGGTCCCAGAAATGGGTTGCCATACATTACATTGAGAAAGTTATTGTTAAGGGCACCAGTTAAAGCCAGGTTAAATTAGTCGGTTTATATGAACCCCACTCAGTTCTATTAAAACGATAATGTCGAAATTGTTTGAATAATCGATGTTTATATATACTAAATATGCACCAAACCGTTTTAGGATTGAATTTCAATTTGACGCAACGTTACCATCTCATATGTATGCTAATACAACGTATAAATTCCCGATAAAAACTGGATTTGCGAAATCACTCGCGGCTCGTAACCATTGTTAAAAAATCAATGATGTGCCGAGTGAAAAGATCAATCAGCGATTTGCAAATGTTTTCTTAGGTCAGTAAACTCGCCGTTAAGAACTCGCGCGATATTTTCTGGGTATTGGAGGTCGTTGCACTTTTGTTACATGTCAAGTAGTACAATCAATGTAGGAGTACTAGACACGTTGTCAGGGGACATACATGTATTACATACATTATGTTACATTATTTATCTATGTCTGCATTTTTGGTGGTTTCGCATTTTCTATTATGTAGATAGTTATATTATATTGACATGAAAAGGAGATGAACTTGTTTCTACGAACTTCTTAGATAAACAAATTCTTCATAAATACTATAATACATAGACCTACTTACGTTATTTTTAATCTAAATTTGTCTTAAAACATGGCTCTAAAATCGCAAAAGCTGTAATATGATTTCGGATTTTAACATAGCAGAAAATATGACTATGTGATTGTTACAATTTGATATATCTAAGAACGACATTTTGTTAAATTGCTGCAATGTTTATATCGGTTGTATATCGGTCAAAGTTATTTTAAGCTTCCAAAATTAAACACGATCGTCCTGCTGGTCACAATCCTAAAATGGTAGCTGTTGACACCCACAATATTCCCAGCACCGCAACGACACCGCTTCCACCCAGCAAATAACTTGTCATTCAAATTACAGCATTAATCATGTGTCATAAAGTGTATTCCATAATATCGACAAAAAATCCATCAGCTAACATACAGGTCCAGCTAAGCAGGCTGTGTACTTCAAATGATCGGAATACCTTACCGCGACGACGCCGTGCTGCAATCGTGTGATGACCTTTACGGCTCAATCTGTCCATAGCTGTCCGAGAATGCCAAAGCCCTGCAGTGGGACTGCACAGAAAATAAATACAAAAACCTAAACTTGAACCTTAAATTAAAAGCCTTTAACAAGTAACTAATATCATTATTAGAAGGAGTCCCTTGACTAAGGATATCTATTTATTTATTTTATTATTTGTTGTACTTCGGTGTACAACAAATAATAATATTAATTCAATACACGATATTAATTCAATAAAGAAAAAGGAAAGTACAATGGACGGTCTTATTGCACATGGCAATTTCTACCAGGCAAGCTTAGGATGGAGAAATCAAATACATGGGATCCGGGGCAGACTAGTGTACGTAATAAATGCAATTTATATACATACTTAACAATGATTTTGATATGTACATTTTATATCATAACATCATCATCATCATCAGCTCATTAAACGTCCCACCGGGGCACGAGCCTACCCGTATAGGGTGATTAGGCCTTAGTCGTCCACGCGGGCCCAGTGCGGATTGGACGACTTCACACACAACCTTCGAATCTCTTCGCAGGCGTGCATGAAGGTTTCCTCACGATGTTTTCCTTCACCGTAAGAGCGTCGGATAACGTACATATATTTTTCGAAAATTCGAAAATACATTGGTACGTGTCGGGATTTGAACCTCATCCCTCCCGGTAGGAAGGCGACAGTCCACACACTGAGCCACGACGCTCTCCCTATATATAACGTTCTGAAGATACTGGCAGATTTCCCCCTTTGAATGGCTACATTAATTCTTTGTCCGAGGTGGCTGCCATATCTTTGGTCTCCTATGATGTCAACTAAACTCTTAGCGATTTCCTTAAAAAACCTTTTTGGTTCCATGTAAATGTCAGTACAGGTTGCATCCCATACAAGCAACCGGATGATATGAGATATTACATATTTACGGCATATTCAATATTTTTAATTGTTGCCGAACTATCGATAGTTGGACTATTTATAGTCACACAAATCATCTATAGATACTACCGATAGTATCGATAGCTTAGTTTTACGCAATAGTGTTGATCCACAGCAATACTATCGATAGTATCGTAGCTCAATATAGACATTCCTCGACTGAGAGTCGACTATCGAGCGTTGGTTCCATGTAGATATCCGAGAGGTTGCATCATATAGAAGAACCCGACTCGTACGAGATGACGGATTCAATATTTAAAATTGAACTACATCGTAAATGTTTCAGGTAAACGATACACCAATGTCAAACATGTCCCACGGGGAAGCAGTTGCGTTCTTACGAGCATGTGGAGCTGAAGTGCGACTCCGACTTTACCGCGACCACGCTGCAACACCGCTCTCGCCCATGTCGCCTAAGGAAGAGCCTACTGACTCCGATTGCCCTGTCAGTAAGCCTAAACCTCCACTAAGGTATGTGTATAACACTACTTCAGTTTATTCACTATCAGTGCCCTCAGAGCGTGCGCAAAGATTATGAGTAGGGTATGCAAGTGAGTGACACTTATTGCAAAAACAATAAATAATTTACATTTTTGACAAATTGAGTGATGTTAATGCAGTTCGCCTATGGTTGCAAATCTGTAGGAAAATGGACGAATAAGTGGGAATCAACTATGTTGGCGATTTTCCTGTTGTCTGGACGCACCGGGTATGCACCGCTTATTTGCAAATATAGAGTACACGCCACTGGTCATTTATATTTCTATTGGTGTAGGAAATGTACTTTAACACGAATATGTTTGCTCGACTCGAAATCCAGCGCGGTTTCGCCGATTGCGTGAGGTTACCTGAGACCCAAAACCACTTTAAAAAAAGAGGATTCACCTAAAGGGGTGACCGATGCTAAACTGCATAGTCTCAAGCACAATCGTAGGGTAGCTTGTTTATCGGTTTATTCGGAACACATTTTGTTGCGTGTGCGAAGGTAATTCCTTCGATGTAATGATCTAATTCCTCTGCCCCATTCAGTCATCGGGACACGAGACATGGGCGTGCGTTCCATCTTTGAATGACATCACGACCTCACAAAAAACCGTCGTGAATAATGATTTGCGTTGCGTTTCCCCGAATATGTTTATCGGAGGCCTAAATGCCGCTTCCCCCTACCGAGGCTCCTTTTTTAACCCTTTAACCGCCGCTGAAGGATATATTCAACAAAACAATAGATTTTCTATTTTGTATGGAATCCGTGCGATTAAAAGGTTATTAAGCCACGCATCGGCTACTCCTTCCGAGTGCTTCTGGGTGGTATCACTTACCATTAGGTAAACCTGCTCGTTCACATAAACATAATTAAAATAATAATATTAATGAAATAAAAACTTATTTTAGGCCCGAAGCGGTTTCTATGCTATGCGACCTGGCAGCCAGAAGACTGACACGGATACTGTTGATGGATCGCGATCCCTTGCTCTCGCCGCGCAAGTTCAGGAAACTGACCAAAGAGAACAACCACTATGAACAACCGAATGGTACGTGATTAGATAACACTAACAAATCATGCGGCAGATACAAATTTTTGTATAACATGCACTAATTGGGTTTAACAATATTACAAAATCGCAATAATGATCATCAAACAAACAAGTCGATAAATGAAAATTTGTAAAATTAACAAACATACATAAATAATAATAGATGTTAATTCAATGATATTCTGTATATATATAAAGATAGATGCCATCCGTGCATCAAAAACGAACTCCTAAGAGAATACAGTGCTAGGCTCTTTGTTTAGGTAAATTTACGCTCATTCGAAATATGTGTATGTGTGCTGTCACTACATTCGGAACACTTTTTTCGATTGTTATGTAATCATATCACGAATTATTAACAATTTAAAGTCACAATTTGCAATAACACTCAAGTTCAAAATAAGTTAGAAAAATGAACAGGAAAATGTTGACAACTGGGATCTTGACTGATCAAAGAAGCTACTTTTTTCAATCTTATTGTCTTATTTTCATATATTTTCTATTTGCCACTTCAACTTGGTACTTCTTTGGATTATATCGGTCAATTTAAATCTACGGATGCCTCAGTTAGTAATAGGAGTAGGGAAATACCTATAACAAATGAGGGGAGCCCAATCCCTCCTCTCATTGTTATTTAAAATACAAACGCAGGAGGGTTTCTAGTGAAAGAATCAATCAATCAAGTTAAAAGATAAAGTTAACTTGCATGATGTAAACCGTGGCAAGTCACGCTCCTAGTCCAGTGTATTTGAACAAAAATGCAGACGAAGAAAACTAAGTCCTCATAAAAGTAGCTTAATAGTTTTTAATCACTACAAAATATTTACAGTAGCCTACACAATTTATAGTGTATAGCACTTTCCAACTATAGTTTAGGCACTCGCTAACTAACGAAGTAGCGACTTAATTGCTGAATAGAGTTAATTAACTAATCCATACGCTGAGCGAGATTAGGCGAAACTAGCGCTTATATTGATCCCATATATACTAATTAATGTAAGAGAGTTCATTAGGTTCACAACACACAAGAGAGAACACTTTTATCGCGTTAATTTTGTTAAGTCAAGTTCTATAATAACATAATTCACTGTCCACGAGTACTTTCGTTCACAGTCGAATTGAGTAAAGTCTAGGGATGGGCATTACTTTGACATAAAATATACGCGTTCATTTAGTATTTAAATATCACATATTAATGTAAATACATACATATTAATATAAATACGGTACAATCAACCAGCCTATAATGTTCCACTACAGGGCATAGGCCTTTACACAGAACTTGACTATGGGAAAATAGCAGTAGCGCGATTTAGTCGGACAGCTAGCTAATGAACAAATTAACTAATTTTGGTGATACAGACACACTTTTCATTGGAAACATGTAAAATAATGTCTAATAATACACGTGATTATGCACACAATTTTTTGTACTGCACAGGAATCGATCCCGGAATCTTGTGTATGTGTGTGTGTGTTGTGTGTGAGCAGCAGATTTCTCAATAAACACAAAATCAGTTACATCTTGCAGCAGAGCGTCTATTAAATTGATATAATAATACTTTCTAAAAATACAAAATCTTTATCATCAGATTTATGGTTTTGAAAATGACTAACACATTACCACTGAATAACAAGACTACCACCTTGCACACAACAAAGCTAATCTCCACAAACAAACGACACCGGCTTGAAAACACCGTCACTAAGCGCGCCAGATGTTCCGTGCAGATATCAACACATCGGTTGTTCCGTTGGAACGTGCCATATCCGATTTGCCCACCGCTGAGACGAGGCCAGCAAGCCGCGCCCACTCTGTCACACTGGCCAGCCCAACCGCTCCACCTAGTAGAAAACAAAAGCTAAGCCTGACAGGTGAGACGCTGTCGGCACCAAACACCATCGCTTCACACCCAATCCTCAGCGACTGACGGATCAACCATATACGGACTATGACACAGTACACTGTAGCCAGTAGATCTTAACATTTCCATGGGTCATCGCCAACAAGACAGCGCTATTTACGACTCTCGTTGTATCCTACCTTTTGCACTTTTGTTTGCATCCATATATGTCATTTGAACGTTCCATTCTGCACATGAATATTAAACTAAGCATGGTCTCTCATGAACTCCTTATAAATTCATTGAGAATCCTGTAGATATTTTGGATATAATGTACAACCCAAAAAATTTCTACCTTTCATCTTCGCATACTAACCGGATACCAACCTATTTCTACTATTTTCTCTGGATGTCAGTTATAAAAACGTAAAAATAATTTAATTGAACAACAATACTCATTTGCAGAATGGGAGTATTATAATTTTCGCATCAATGTAATGAGAAAACTGTGAATTTCAGTCCCTCCCCATGGCTACGAGTTAAATAACCTGGACAACGACGCACTAGATGCACCCAACATCTACCAGGAGGACATGAACCGGCAAAGGTATGCTGAGCCCGTGTTCCCAGCGGACACCAACGAGCCAGTGTCAATGCCCGTGGAACTGTCTAGTGACGAAGCTAGATTTAAACATTCGAATCCTGCATACCAGAGCGCAGTTTTACATACAACCAGCAGCGATGGCGATGGAAAAGACGACAGTGAGTTATTATTACATATGTTTTGCGTTGATAACATTTTCTTAAAAATCGATTACTTAAACGCCTAATCGTAACTGAGAAAGAACGAAGTCACTTTATACTTCCCATAGCCTTGAAATAACTGAAGCATCCCCAAAAAAGGCAAAATATAATACCTACATTTCCAAAGTCAATAACGTATAGATAATACCATGAAAACCTAACAACGCTTTTTCTTAATCACCTTCAACAATAGCCCTGAAATAATATTTAATTGTGGTAAAAAAAAGGGGAAAAATGTATATTCCAAATTTTAAACGCATACTCAAACACATTCTTAACAAGGCTTTTGAAATAAGACCCATCCTAAATATTAAATGTTAACCACATCACATATATACGAGTATCTATTTAACCAGCTATCATCTATCCTTTTCATTTTTCTCTCATCTAACCATATTTCTTTCTTACTCTTCGACATTCCGCATTTCATCTCTTAGATGGTATGAAGAAATGGAAAGGAGTCGCGTTGTCCCCAGATAATGAGCGGAAGACGAAGGAGACTCCAGCACCTAAGCTCAAAGAGGCCGACCCTGTTCAGAAGGAGAACGTCAAACCTGACCTGTCCACTGGTGACACCAGCACAGAACCTACGGTAGAATTTATTTTTAGTAGATTTGGTAGATTTTATATATTTTTATGCATGACTTTTTTTACGATACATATATATCAATTAAAATGGTTATCGCTATTTGTGAATATATAAGTTACCATTACACTTAAATAAAATTGATACAAATATTTCGAATTTGCCGGGGTATTATGGATTCGCACTCAATAATTAATTAGCTTCAGGATTGTTAAAAAAGGGTTGGAAAATAAAAAAATCCTTTTCGCTGATGCCCATGGATGACTCGCAGTACTAGTGACTCTGAAATATTTTATGCAATAAGCCTGTTCCAAAGTGAGACCAGCACCACGTTTAAGAGCGTTGCAGGGACAGTAATGTAAACGTAGTTTGCGCAGAAAAGCTGCCCGTTACGTGCTGGTAATGCGAATATGGGCTGGTCGAACCTATAGGGAGTCGTGGCAATGGCCGCTGCGATGGCGTACGTAATCGGGTCATATTATAAATCCTTAGTTAATCACTTGAATCGTTTTTTAAAACCTGTTTTACGTACATAATACAATTTTTATTACGATTCTTTATGGAGTCTTAATGTAATGTACGTTCCATTTATGATTTGTGTATTTCCGAAATGTGCTAATTAGATAGCGCTGTATATACCTGTGCTATTTTGAATAGCGAATATTATGTTTCTGACACTGATTGTACCTAAACCTAAGCTATGGGTATATTCCTGTATCTCTCTGTCATAACAGGTATTGGTTAATCTCGAAAAATCCCCTCACATACATGTAAATCTATTACATCTTCCAGATAGTGACTGTAGAACTGAACAGGGGTTGGAACAGTCGACTGGGATTCAGTGTGCAAAGTCATCCTGAGTCGGGGCAGAGTTACATCTCGGCTGTGTACAACGATAGCGTCGCTGCAAGAGATGGAAGACTGCGCCGCGGTGACGTCATCCTTCAGGTTATTATACGCATTTAATAATAACTTTATATGGCGACCTGTCTAGACCTGAGGGTGGGGGCCCTGGGGACTTACCGTCATTAATCTTAAAAAAGTATTACAATATATATTTTTTTAATATTTGGGAACAGCAAACAGTCACATTATCTATTTTAAATAAAACAATGTTAAAAAAATTAACGTTAAACAATTATGTGGCCCACAGCGCGCTCCTCATATTAAATTTTAAGTATATGTTTAAACCGCCAAACGATTAAGTAACAATGAAAACTTATAAGGGAAAAAAGCTGGATGTTTATTTCATTGAATAAATAAATAAATTACAACCCTATGTGGTGTAATGGTTGAGACGTCGGCTACTTCACCAAAGTTTCCGGGTTGGATCCCCGCGCAGTAAACACATTAGTGTGCGTTAAAATGTCTATATTAGTTTGGGTGTTCGTAATCGTAGGTATGTATATGTGTATTTACAAAAATATAGATAGAGTAAGTTTATCCGTTCTAAGGAACCCATAATACTAGCTTTGCTTAAATCGGTACTAGATAGCGCTGTGGGAATGTCTTCGGATATTTGAATTTACATATAAACATAAGGAGTAAATCATTGTCTTTGCTCAAGAAGTGATATTTCGTGTAGAACCATTTTGAATTTTCATAGCAAGTTGGATTTTTTTTCTTCGGGCCTCCTTGTCCAAAAATGATTCCGTGCTCGGTAAGCCGTCGATCCGACTGCTATCTTAGTATGGTAGTTATTTACACCCACTGATCTGCATTGGGCTCGCGTGAAAGGATACAGACCAATCTAATGGGGAGATTGGGCCGTAACCTACCACTTAGCACAGTAATGCTATGTGGGAACGCCTTTACGTTCTAGCCGGATATTGTTGAAGTGGAGCATGCAATATCCCTCTTGGGCGGAGACTGCATATTCTTTAGTATTGTGAAACAAATAGAAAAGTATTATATTCGTCTATCAAGTAATCAATGTTTTTTCAGGTTAATGACGAAAACGTGACGTCTATGAAAACGCCTGAAGTGATCGATCTTCTGCGGATATTGAGAGGCTCCATTTGCATCACAGTATTAAGGCCGCCTAATGCACAATGAACATAAATTAGTTTATTTGTAAATAAAATATCCACCAGGCTATCTGGCCTAGGTACCATAAGTGATGTCACTTATGTTGTCCACATACAAAATATTATTCTAGCTAACCAGGCAAGAAAAAATCCACCATCCTGAAGTTTGAAAGATATCCATAAAATTTGGTGACTTCAATTATGTATCAATATTATAGTAAATGCTAGAAGTTCTATTAAGTCCATTTAAAATAAGACACAAACAAGGCACGGCACACCTTAATAAACTATTGTCAACACCGAAATTCGACATCTTATGTATAAGTAAGGACCTACGCGTTAAATGTTACTTACCCATACTGATATAAAATATCAATATTACTAGCATTTTTTAGTCAAAATTAAGGGGATCGCATCGAGAAAATTCTCGGAAACTTAAGATACCGAGTTGCAATACCTACTTGGAAAAAGTTAAGAGGAGAAGAGAGGAACTTGGAAATAATTCAGTATCTTGTAGATATCACATCGAAGTCACGAACGTAGATATTATATATTTTTTGCGATTTTGAAAATTAATATCGATCAACTATTATAAATAATATTTTAAATAAACTAGATTGACATTAATCTTATTTAATATGGGGCTAAGAGAATAAACCAGTATATAAATAATAATTGGTCATATATGATATGGAAACCAAAATTATAAGGAAATAATACTTACGTCATACTAAAATTAAAATAAACATCGACGCTTTTTAAACTTATCTAGTTAACGTATATGTGACAATAAAATTTGGAATACCACAAAAGTAACTCTGTAATTCTTAAAATAAATCCATAAATAATCGATTAATCTTTAAGAACATTGTGAAAAGTATATAAAAGTTCCTATTATTAGATGCAATAAACAGAATTTCTGATTCACTTACGATGGAATTGATCTCTTTAGAACATTGAAGAATGTTATATCAAGTATATTTTGCGAATGTATGTAGGAATGATTTGTTTAAAACAATTGATCGCGTCACATAGAAATAATAACATCTTATAAGACAATGCTTTCAATAAT
>PQWD01003209.1:0-45025 GCA_019425675.1 Leucinodes orbonalis
TCGAACGTTCTTACGTGATGGAAAATCATCGTGCGTGAAGTTGGCCAATCAGCACTGGGCCCGCGTGAACGACTAAGTCCTAATCACCCTTTACGTAGTCTTATGCCCTCGGTGGGGACGTTATAATGAGTGAGAGAGAATGGTGTTATAATAAATACCATTTTTTTTATAAATACATGTTTTATATATAACACACCAATATAAACAGACATGTTCATGCACACAAATGTTTGCACTGCCCGGATCGAACCCGGAACCCTTGGTGTATTAGCCCTCTCCAACCATTACACCAAACAAGTCGTCCAATTTTCCCCACACATCTGTTTTGCAGTCCACCATTACACGCATCATATACATAGACATTATATATAATATAGTAGGTATATATACTTTATTACATAAAACTATGTAATTTCAATAATTTTAAATTAAATGAACATTTCCCCCAGGGGTCAATACAACCGGTCACCCGAATGATGGTTCAACGATCCTACTTATAAGTCCTGGAGCAAAATTCGTAAGGGTATTCCGGGTGCAATACAATGTAACTAGGGTTGTCACTGAGGATGTGTCGTAAAACTGAGAACATGAATCGCCTCGGAAGTTATACCGTCACACGTTTAACCAACTTTACAAGTAGTGGCAAGCACTCTATAAGCATACCCTGTGCGTCCAGACAATCTGGAATATCGCCAACATATTCAATAATTCTCAATTATTCGCCCATTTTCCTGTACAGATTTGAAACCATAAGCGATCAGCTGTCATCAACATCACTCAATTTGACCAAAATGTAAATTATTTATTGTTTTTGCGATTAGAGTCATGCATTTGTGTGCACGTCCCTGCTTACAAGGAGTAAGGTTTTCCCCTTCTTTTGAAACTGTGGTCTCGCTCGAAGGAGCTTCAAATGTATTGTATGCCTGTAAGTAAACTCGAGCCTATGCCTCAGTAGTAAAATAAGCACAGCGTTCATAGTCGTGGGTTCATATCCCGCGGAGAAACGTAATTTTGTGCGATTTTTCCTAGTTTGTCTAGGAATATTGCAGGCTGAACCCCCTGATTGTCCATAAAAAAGATGATTCCGTGCGTAGGAGGGCACGTTAAGCCAGTGGCTTCCCGGCTATAATTTTAGGATGGTAGTCATCTTCGTAGCGTAGCGTAGGACGTCCTACGGCCCGAAGACTTGATGATGAGGCTGGGTGAGGAAAGCGGAGGACCGAGATAGCTGGCGCAAAAGAGGGAAAACCAATGTCTAGCAGTGGACTGCGATAAGTTGAAGAGAGAGAGAGAGAGAGTGAGGGTTGTCTTCAGACTGGAAGGGATGGTTTGATCACACTCAAAATAACATGCTTTTGATAATTTTTAACATGCATGTTTTAAAATAAAGCTTACAAACACCGCTAGCATTTTTCGGAACTGACTTTACGTTATTACGACAAAGATTAAATAACAAGATTTCATAAAAAAGTGGTGGCAATTTCGAAATCTGACAACCCTAATATCTCGCCGCGGAACGCGGTCGACTATCGGAATCCAAATCTAAGTTATAGCGTATGTTGAATTCGGTGTTTTTGATATTGGAACAATTCACATACAATAATATAAGTTAATATTTTATTAGCTGTTTCTCAGTACTTCGTATAGGTCACAGATCCAGCAATATACGTCATCGGTTTACTCTACAAATTGTTGAACCGGCAAGCAAGGCCAGCCTTTTTTTATGTTATTAGTGACAGGATCTGGACGCTCCCTGATGGTAAGTGATACGCCTGACCACGACAGAGCGGCATGAAGGAGACCAACAACTGATAGCTATTATTCTCCGTCAATGCCACATTACGCCCGACACCAGAGACAACAGATGTTAGGTCTCTTATACCCAGTAATTTCACTAGCTACAGTGCCGTCATCCCGAAACACATAAGTGCATAACACTCCTGTTTCACGGGACGATATCTAGCACTGCGGTGTTACCTACCTAGACGACTCGGTATCGAGTCTACCTAGTAAAATTTATTTATTTACCAAAATCAATTAATGAGTATGTTTAAAAAACGTCGTATTCAATCAATACATTACAACATTTTAAAGATCAACTGGTTATAGCTCATTAATATACTTGTTTATAGTTAAAAAGGCATTTCTTTGTGGAACACAACCGGTCAGATGTAAACTTTGGAGTGATAAAATAATTGTGGTACCAATTATCTGATTTATACGCGGTTAATTAGTGATAATTGATTGGTGCAATGACTAAGTAGTTGGGCGTAGGTGGGGATTCTATAACCGGGAGTACTTAAAAAAGTTTGATTAGGTAGGTACTTATATTTTTATTGTTTTAAAATGTCTAAGTAAAAGAGTAAGTATCTTTAATAGTTTAAGATCTCACTAGTACATTTGATAGGTAATTGATAGCAGATGCAAAAGTCCGGCAAAATAAGGAATTCATTAACAAGAATCGTAACCCTTCATCATCATCATTCATCAGTAGCTCATTAAATGTCCCCACCGAGGGGCACGAGCCTACCCACATAGGGTGTTTGGGCCTTATTCGTCCACGCGGGCCCAGAGTAGAATTGGTCGACTTCAAAAGCACCATTGAATCTCATCGCAGGCGTGCGCAGGTTTCTCACGATTTTTCCTTTCGTGAGAGCATCATATAACGTACATGTAATATAGAAAATTCGAAAACACATTAGTACGTGGCGGGATTTGAATCTGCAACCTCCAGATCCGAACACAACAGTCCACACCAATGAGCCACCGACGCTTTTTAACTTTGTGAACCCTTGTATGCCATTAAATAACCACGAATTCTCAAGACCTGTCAAAAATGTATGACATAGAACCTAAGAATGATGCAAATTATATCTGACCACTTTAATTACCCCTTCATTTCCCACTTATGATTTCCGGAAATGTTATTTTGTTATTAAAATAATTGTTATTGCTGTTAAAGCTGTGCAATTTTGACAATTGACAGCCAATTAGACGCGTGAGAATGATCATAATTTCTTTAAACCGTTTGATGACAAACATTGAAAAATCAATAGTGTTAGTAGAAAATTCAATTAACCTTAATTTAGGGACGTGCGCTAAAATGTTACTTTTGATTTTTTCGTATTGAAATTTTAACTGGTTAGAAACTTTGACAAATATGAATTATTCAAAGTCCATTAAAATTGAACTTTATGGATAGAAGTTTCTCTCATGCTTATTCTTCATGAAGTTTTGTGAATTGTTAGTGTTAAAGGTATCAAATCCTAAAAGGCAATAAATAAAGCTATCCTTCCAATGGTAATTGTATCTTTCAACTTTATATACGAAAGCGAAAGATCGGTTATCGAACTCACGAAAAATCCTTTTCATACTATTTAAAAATTAAGATCCAAGTTCATAATTATCGAAGCACTGAAGTAAAGCATGCTTTTTTAAATTTGTACCTGAAAATCATACTCGAAGGAAGCATGCTAAATTCATGCATTTTCGGCATCTCTATTTCTAAATGACTCGTCTACGTTGACAGTTGAAAATGGCTTGCGAAATTGCATTACGGCACGTGGAGTGGGCATAACTAAGAATAGAGGGCCACTTCCTAGTTCAAGGGAGTCGTTACCGTCTCGTCCGTTGACACCGTCACAAAATTACGAAATATGGCGACCGGTGACGTTAATGTAAGCGGCTCGTGACTAATAGCCGTAATGAGGTATGTAAATAAAACGTTTACAACTGAACAGCATTGAGTGGAAAGGTGCCATAGATTGGATTACTTTGATTGATGATTGATGGTGTGATTGGTCTATAAGAGAAATGGCGATGGAGGCATTTCATTTCAAATTTCATTTTTTATTTACTGAGTTGATCTTTGCCAGATTTTAACCTCATAGTCGTATATAATCTTCTGTGAGGGCACTTCAATGTCAAAACTCTCTTTATAGCAATTGTGCTCGTGGTGTAGATGTGTTCTTGGCTGAAAGTGGACTCACTGAATACCAAATTTGAAAGCAAAGCGATGTTCATCAACCTGTAATTTCCTGACCATTTAAATATGCTTAGTCACAGCCTGTAATGGTTCTGTCACGGTTTTCTGGATTATTAGCAAACTTATACTTCAGAGCACTTGCGTCCACGGCTGTTAACGGAATTGCGGTACATTCTCCGTCAGTGACTGCTCGCTGCTCTAAATATGGTCTATGGTTAATTTTATGCCAGACACTTGAAAGTTCCTTGTGAAACCATTTTTTTATGTGGCTATGAAATGATTGGTATAAACCTGATTTTCAATAAGTTTCTTTTGTAGAGTTACATCCTTGAAAAGATAATTGTATTAGACAATTTGACAATTATCATCAACGCGACACTGGTCTTAAGTGTAAGTGATTCCCGCACCAGTTTTAATACATAATTGACATACCTGTGTCGATATTAAGGACTTCATGTTGCTATTAGTAACGACAGTTCTTCTGTCACAAGTTAGCTAAAATTGGTTGTTTTATTTTTCGGATGAACTTTTGCTGTTGGTCGTTGATGAACTTCATCTGGTATTTGGCCAGATGGCTCTACCAACGTCTGTTTCAAGGCGAGACATTTAACATCGGGCGACAGAATATGAAAACTCAGCATTAACAAAATTTATATTTCCTTACAGAAAAACATGCTAAAATGTTATTGTAACGCGAACTTTATTTAAACATGGCTCGTTTACCCATAAATCAATCGCAACACTGTTTCCGCTACATTGAAACTAAATTGCTTCGTAAAAAGCTCAAAAGCCTTTAAAGTAATCTTATTTAGCATCTACTTACAAATCGACTGCGATAACTTGAATGTTATAAAATAAAAAGAGCTCCCGAAAGGTAATCACGCGGGGAATCATCTCGAATAATTACGGAATATCCGATTCCGGACCCGCATCGAGCGCCATTTTAGCGCTCGGAAAGCAGTAGAATGCGCGCGCGCATCAAAAAACTCGCCCGGCGATAACTCAGCGTAGGAAAGTATACAAATGAGCGCCATAAACAAAGTCTTGGAAGTTATTTAAATGATTGGGGAAAATTTTGGTATCGGCACATGTGCTACTATAGAGTTAGTTAAATTTTAAATAAATACACTTTACTAAGACATCACAATATAGCGTTATTGAGCTCAAGCAAGTTCCTTGTACTATGGAGACAAAATAACGATAGTTATAATATCCTTTTTTAAATATAAATCTACTTAACATAGAAAATGTATTGGTCTTGGCACTAAGGACATGTTCATGCATACAAAAATTATTATTGTATTTTGTATGATTTATATTCTATATATATCTTATTTTAAATATGAAATAATGAAAACATATAAAGAATAACTTTTATATATCATTGCTTGAGCCTCCACGTGGCGCAACCCGCATGCAGCAAGTCTTAAGCTGATTTATCCTTTTAACACAACTGTTCAGAACAAGATGAATTCTCAAAGTCAAAACTTCCAATCATAGAACCAGCGTGGAGAAGCCAATCTCCATCCTACTTTCATCGCAACATCCAAGAACCTATAACAAAAACAAAAGAACATCAATTTGTATCATCATCAGCTCATAAACGTCCCCACGAGGGGCACGAGCCTACCCGGAATAGTTAATTAGGCCTTAGTCGTATACGGGGGCCCGGTGCGGATTGCCCGACTTCACGCACAGCCTTTGAATCTCTTCGCAGGCGTGCGCAGGTTTCCCTACGATGTTTTCCTTCACCGTAGGAGAGTCAGACAAACTTACATAATATAATTTCGAAAATACATTGGTACGTAACGGGGTTTGAACCTGCACCCTCCAGATCGGAAGGCAACAGTCCACACCAATGAGCCACCGACGCTCTCATCTATTCGTATTTTTAACTGTTATTTTGTTTCGATAGTTTTGTTTTCAAAGAACAAGCTACCTGATTAATTTCAGGCTAGATAAAGCTTTGTGAAATATATATTTGTCTATTGATTATTACTTCCATGGTAGAAGAGATAGTTATAGCGATTGAGAAATACTATTATATACAAAGAAATACATATATGCAATTAAACTGAACAACACTTGAGCAAGTATGTTACACATTGCAAATGTCTTACTAAAGTAGGCCACAGCTTTGTGTTCTAGCTTAAAGTTCTGGTCCGTATAGTTAAAGTTTTACATTAAGCACGAATTATTTAAATAAATTCAGCGTTTGTGGCTCATTTGAATGGACTGTTGCCTTGCGATCTGGAGGGTGCAGGTACAAATCCCGCCACGTACCAATGTATTTACGCAATTATATATACGTTTATCCGACGCTGTTACGGCGAAGGAAAACATCGTGAGGAAACCTGCCCACGCTGAAGAGATTCAAAGGTGTGCGTGAAGTTGGCTAATCCGCACTGGACCCGCGTAGACGACTAAGGCCTATACCATGTTACGGAGGCTCGTGCCCCTCGGTGGACGTATAATGAGGCGATAAGATGATGATTCAAATCTTGTCGTTAACGGCAATATAAAAATAAGTGCATTAACATTTCTACTTCACAAGATTTCTAGACGACTTAGTACAATCACCTTCTAAAAAATGGCTTTACTAAAATCGGTTAGGCTCATTAGAAATAACAAAAAATCATCAATGATTTGTCATTACATAGAATAAAGTGTACCCACACATACTGTTATAATCACAATTGGGTTAATGTTAGGGTTGTCAAAACTATAAAAAATAATCATAAATTAACCTTATGGTGTAATGTTGAAATGTCGGCTCCTATATCAAGGGTTCCGGGTTTAATCCTCGGCAGTACAATCATTAGTGTTTGTCTGGGTGCCTTTGTATGTATTTATTAAATCGAAAACATAATACAACTACAAGCTTCACGTTAACTTGGACTAAAAAAACAAGATGGTACTTTCATCATCAGCTCATTAACGTCCCCACCGAGGGGCACGAGCCTACCCGTATAGGGTGATTAGGCCTTAGTCGTCTACGTGGCCCAGTGCGTTGGACGACTTCACACACAACCTTCGAATCTCTTCGCAGGCGTGCATGAAGGTTTCCTCACGATGTTTTCCTTCACCGTAAGAGCGTCGGATAACGTACATATATTTTTCGAAAATTCGAAAATACATTGGTACGTGTCGGGATTTGAACCTCAGCCCTCCCGGTAGGAAGGCGAAAGTCCACACCACTGAGCCACCGACGCTCTCTGAGATGATGGTACTTTATTAGGAGATAATTATTTATTTACTCATTCTACTTAAAGCTGGTTTCCACTTGTAGGGTATCAGATCCGTATATAAGTCTGAAAGTGACATTGTACTTTTCCCAGTTTGGTTAAGACAATACAGGTTGCATTGCAGGATTGTCTGACAAGAAAAATTTGTCTCGGAGGGCACATGAAGCCGACGGTACCAGTTATACAATCTTAGGTCGGTAATCGTTAACACCCACCAATCGGCATTATAATATTACATTATCATTGATTTCTGAATTTTTTTGAGTTTTTATTTTGTTTGCAAGTTGGCAACCCTGTTCTCTTACGCGCTCCAAACATATGTAACAGTGTGCACAAAAAACTGATGACTATCGTCCAAAGAAGCTGCGAAATTACAAATTCACCATTGAAATTGTTTTTTTTCCTCAGTCCGTACTGCGGCTAAGTGCATGTTGATACAATCGTCAGAGGTGGAGTCAGTTTTGGGGATTCGCAGGAAAATAATTGTGTCCTATCACTATGCTGATGATAACGATTGAGGTGTCTTATTTATTACGTAAAGTTATTAAGAAGGACACATGGGGACCGAGCAAAGGGTGTTAATAATAGCGGGTGATAATTCTTACGTGAGATAATAAAATGTTTAATTATTAAACTTATAAAAATCGCCATATACTTGTATGTAAATATACATTGGTAAATCAATTACAAATTATCATTTTCAAATTATAACATTTCTTCAACTCTTCGCAGTCCACTGGACAAAGGTCCCCCAATTTGAGTGAGATAACCCTGTCCTCAGTCTTCATCATCCAGCCACCACTAGCGATATTTTTTTTATTCAATAATAAAATATTCCTTATACGGAACCCTTGGCGTTCAAATCAAATTTTCGCCCTGTTTTTTTTACTAAAAGATAACTCCAATTTCGCCAAGCTTACTGTCGATTGCCTCGGAGGGAGCGTTTTCAAAAATAAACAACTTAATGCGTGCACGAATAAGAACAATTGGTCGCATTGAATTTAAGAATATATTGACTTCAGATAAAACCTTTCGGAAGGAGGTACCAACTGATTTATGAAGAATAGGGATGATGACAACTGTATTCTAGATCACCGACGAGCCTACGACATCTACTAGATGGTAGACTCGATAATGAAAAATGAAAATGAAAAGTTATTATTCAGTTTAGGTCCTTATAGAACACTTATGAATGTCAAATGAAGCTACCACTGGTTCGGGAGGTAGTTTTGAAACTCAGTAGTTACTCTTTTCAAAAAAAATGTGTTGAATACAGATTCATTTGTAACCAAATAATTATATAAAGCAAATTATATTTTCAATTTTTATCGTATTATGATACTGAGTCGTACCACCGCGCAGTGCCAGATATTATCCCGTAAAATACGAGTATTATGCACTTTTGTGTTTCGGGGTGAGGGCACTGTAGCTACTGAAATTACCGGGTTTATGAGATATCTGTTGTCTCGAGTGACGAGTGCAGTGCGGCATTAATGGTGAATAATTGTCCTCGTTCAGCTTCCACCAGCTGGATGAGAAAAGCGGAGGACCGGGATATCTGGCGCAAAATGGGGGGACCTATGTCCAGCAGTGGATTGCGATAGGTTGAAGTGAGAATAAGTGACCATCGCTTGTTTGTCGGTCATGGTTAAGCGTATCACTTACCATCAGGTGAGCGTCTGTACCGTTCTGTACACTTATAACAAAAAACTGCATATACAAATGTGTGCTATGTATATCCCATATACGAGTATCACAGGCTATGTAGCCTGCATCAAGTTATGATCAAGATATCAACTAGCAGGCTGTCAACTGACGTTTTTGAATTGTAAACGATGCATTTACGATTACCACATATATTTTTCGACTTCTCTCAGGCTTGCCGCCGGATTTTGCAATACTCGTAATATTTCAGGAATTTAAATTTTTTCAATGAACACAGATCATTAGAATATTTTAAAGATATCTTCAATGAAAAACCAATACGTAACGTATACCTACGTTTTTGGAAGATCACAGGACTTTTCAATGGCAATCTTGCCTTTTCTCCGATCTTTTTATTCATCTGATAACCCTAGTTGCATCTGACATTTTCGCAATTACAAAACGACCTTAATCGACACCGGAGATAATGAAATTCGACATTATAGCGATCGGGCCGATACCCCCGATACTGCGAAAGTTTTCAATCAGCGCAATGATGACCTCTAAACGTTGGTCAAATAGAACGATAGTAATTTTGCAATTTTATCTGAGTTAGATCAAATTAATTTAGGTAACATCTATTTAACGCCTTGAATGCCTCTTAAAACAGTATAACTATAATGATTTGTCTTATCATCGTTTGTTATTTTATTTGAGGCTGTAATGATTTATTTTTATTTATTTATTTCATAGGAGGACCAACAGCAATGAAACACAATAATATACACAAATAACAACAGGTAGCCAATTATAGGTCCTCACTAATAAAGATTGTATAGAAAAACACCCGATTGCTTAATAAGACTAAACAATTAAATACAACAAATGAGCCAACACAAAATCACACAAGAAATTACTCAAATTTGGGTACTTTCAAAAAAATTCCTGCTCATGGCACTCCTCGCCGAAGCCACACTAGTATTGAAGAGATCAAAGTCTAAAATAGCATTGAATTTATCACCAACGTATCATATATAAATATGATGATGACGAAATGTATTTTTTGAGACATGTAAATTTTTAATACGTCCAATATATAGAGGTGAAGGCAGTTTTCTTTAAATAAGACATTTACACAGCGCCATCTAGCCACAAGTTAAGCGTGAAGCCTGTATTATGGGTACTAAACAACGGATAAACATACTTATATACATTTTTTTGTGAATACATACATATTATACATAGAAAACACCCAGACCATTACATGAACAACCAGTCTGTTGTTCATGTACACAAATGTTTGTACTGCACGGGGATTGAGCCCGGAACCCGTTTTGTTTTGGCGTTGCTGTCGACCTCTCAATCGCAACACCAAATGGGTCGTCATAGTTCTTAAGGAAGTTTGGTGGAATGCGGTATGGCTGATATGAATTGATTAACTTTACGTTTGGGTGAAATTGACCTACTTAGCAATGGAACGCATAAAATCCACAACCATAGTGCGGATAACACGTGTTATAAGTTTCTCGTGTAACCGGAATAACAAGAAAAACATCAATATGTTTATTTCACATAAAAAATGTATAAAACACACAGCTGATGTTAATGAACTTTGGAGTTTGGATGTAGTAAATAATATATTAACAGACAGCAGACGAGTTTTGGAGTGGAGACCGCGTCTTAGCAAGCGTAGCGTAGGACGCCCTCCAGCCCGATGGACGGAAGCGGAAGGTCGCTGGTGGAAGCTGGATGAGAAAAGCGGAGGACCGGATATCTGGCGCAAAATTGGGGACCTATGTCCAGCAGTGGACTGCGATAGGTTGAAGAGAGAGATAAATAATATATTAGAAAAACAACACTATCGTATAGTCCTCAGTAAGTATCGTTAAAGCTTGTCTTATAGATAAAGTCAATAAGGTCCTAGGGCGTAAATTTATTGCATAATTCATAATGTCTTCAGTGCCAAACACATAAAAAGTGATACATAGAACAATTCTTAAAACTAAATCAAAGGTGCCCACTCAGCTTTATGTCGAGGTTCTTAGTAAGCACCGTGACACTGATCTTCCGTGTGCATATAAAATACGTATTATAAAAAAATAGGAGAAATTGGGTTTGGTTAACGTTTTACGGTTACCATCTTACACCATGTATGTGGAATCTATGGTCTTCTTCTTCTATGGCCACGTAATGAGGCGAGATGATGCCTATATTCTTAAAACCGCCTTGAACCTGCCGGAGAAAAAGAGGCAGAGGCGGACAACCTTATCTTTAGAATCGATGTTATACGTAGGAGAATTAAAGTTACCGGATCAGCAAGTATAAGTGGTAAGAAAGTTTTGTTCTGTGACAACTCATCACGTGTGATGCAGAACTGAACCAGCTGACGAGTTTTGGAGTAGGTAGAGACCGTGTCTTGATACGTGTATCGCAGGATGCTTCCTTTTTTGCTCGCTGAAGCTGTAAAGGCATCTGCGGCTAACAGCAGTAGTCGTTCGAAAAGCTGCCTTCTGGTCCGATGGATCGATAATTTGTGAAAGATCGCTGATGAAGGTAAGACCGGAGGACCGGGATATCTGGCGCAAAGTGGGGGAGACCTATGTCCAGCAGTAGACTGCAACAAGTTGAAGGGAGAGATATCTTTGGGTTTATAAATTTGATTCATTTTTTTGGGTGAAAAAGCATTCATTTTGCTTTTGTAAGTATCTGTACAGTATTTAACATATATCAACATAAGAAATAAGCGAAAACAATCTAGATAGGCTTTACGATTACCAATTTATATAACATAATGACGCCCAAAATATCAAATAAAAACGTTAAAGATTATTTTCTATGAATAGTTTGTTTTTCATATTATTTTACTTAATATATCTACTGAGTCGGATAAATCACAGATACATGTGAAAGTGACCCGTGACCAAGTATCTGTGACGCGATTGTCAATCGAGTATTTTTAACGATCGCAAATAGCTTTTAATTGGCTAGACGTCTTGCTTTTGTTGCTCAATGAAAACTTGCAACGTATAATGTCAATGTGTTTATAAATCGCATCATCATCAGCCTATCATAGCCCTGCAGGCATAGGCTACCCTCATAATAAATAAATATCCACTAACATCCAACTGCGCCATCTAGCCCGAATTAAGCGTGAAGCCTGTATTATGGTAGTAAACAACGAATAAATATACTTATATATATTTTTGTAATACATACATATTATACATAGAAAACACCAGACTACTACAACAGACATGTTCATGCACACAAATGTTTGTACTGCCGGGGATTGAACCGGAAACCTTCGGTGTAGCAGCCGACGTCTCGACGCTACACCAAATGGGTCGTCATAGCACAGCTATGGGACCAAGTCGAACTACCATTCTAGATTGTATCCGGGACCGACGGCTTAACGTGCCTCGGAAGCACGGAATTGTCTATCTCTTTGGACAATCAGGTGATTCAGCTTGCAATGTCCTAACCAAATTAGGAAAAAATCCTCAAAGTTATGTTTCCTCGCGGGATTCGAAGCTACGGTCCACGGGTCACGCAAGTAAACGCTGTGCCTAGTAGAATACGAATGCAGTTATCAGTTAAATCACTTATTTCACTCGTAATATGTGAGGCAGTCACAGTGATATCGTAAAATATTATAAAAGCTTAGTCATCATCAGCTCATTAAACGTCCCCATCGAGGGACACGAGCCGACCCGTATAGGGTGATTAGGCCTTAGTCGTCCACGCGGGCCCAGTGCGGATTGGACGACTTCACACACAACCTTTTAATCTCTTCGCAGGCGTGCATGAAGGTTTCCTCACGATGTTTTCCTTCACCGTAAGAGCGTCGGATAACGTATATATATTTTCGAAAATTCGAAAACACATTGGTACGTGTCGGGTATTGAACATCAGCCCTCCTGGTAGGAAGGCGACAGTCCACACCATTGAGCCACCGACGCTCTTAAAAGCTTAGTAATGATGATTAACATGGACTTTATTGTAGGGGTAACTTTTTCTTCAACTGACTACTACTGTTGGCCGCAGATGGCCTTTACAGCTTCACCGGGCAATAGGCGAGTGCAGATGGCTCTCAGCCTTAAGAATTACACAGAGTAGATTTTACAGAGAATCATAAATTTAAAACGCATTCAAAAATTACTACGCGGGTTCCGGGCAGTTTGAAGAGATACGTCACAAGATAGCCATAATACCGTGGTAACTTGTTCGGGATCAGGTGTATATTATAGAGTGTTGCCATTTTACAGCACAATAACCAGTCAAAATCTACTGTAAAATATGCCTTTGATGTAAAAAAAACTAAACAAATCGATTACCTAATGATTAACCATAAAGATGTAAATCACGACTCTATTTTATACAAAAAACTGCCACTGAATGTCGGCCGAATGTCTGTATATCCGTTTGTACGTAATCATTGCAAAGACCATTGAACCCGAGCAATTCCAGTTTTGTGTCATTTCGACCAGTTAACCTTTAAAGTTAAATTTCAATACGGCTATGATTTCCACAGTAGGGCATCATCAACAGCTTCAAGGCAACAGTGAATAGGCTGTTTATAGACAGGCATGATCCATCCTCGGCCGCATCATCGCTTACCATCAGGTGAGGTGGCGGTCAAATGTCTGCCTCATCATCATCATTTTAGCCTTTGGACGTCCACTGCTGGACATAGGCCTCCTCCAATGCTTTCCATACGTACCGATCTGAGGTAATATGCATCCAGCGCTTTCCGGCGACCTTAATCAGGTCGTCCGACCATCTTGCCGGTGGACGTCCTACGCTTCGGTTTCCGGTACGTGGTCTCCACTCAAGAACCTTTCTGCCCCAACGACCATCAGTTCTCCGGGCTATGTGGCCTGCCCATTGCCTCTTCAGCTTGGCGACGATCGACGGCGCGATGTCTGCCTATAGATGATAAAAAAGAAGCTCATTTAATGTCCTCACACTCCTCATGAGGGGCACGAGCTACGTATAGGGTGCATAGGCCTGAGTCGTCTACGCGGGCTAAGAGCGGATTCGTTGTTTGCCGCGGTCGGCCTTCACAGCTTCACCGGACAAGTGGCGAGCGCAGATGGCTTTCAACCCAAAAAATATTCAGAGTGGGATTCAAACCTCGGTTTGGACATTTCAAGACTATTGAGGGCTAGATAACCTAGAAGGTATATATTAAGGGAGAAACACCCAATTATATCCTGATATTTTAGCAGACAGGAAAATAACAGAAAAGCAGAATAACTTAAAAGATTTACCAAATTATGTAGTTAAATTCTCTAAAGACATAATCCATTAAATGTGTTAGATAACGGACGATAAAATATATAAAGAAATCAATTCTATATTTGTTAGACATTTAAAACGCATATTGTTCAATATCTACAAATACAGTTTGCAAGAAAACTATCTTAAATGCCCAGAAAAAAATATTTGCCCAGATAGGTTACCGCCATCTCTTAAAACAGTATTACAATAAGATTACTTTACCTATTTTGGTACAACAATGCTGACGTATTATAATAATAATTCGCTAGGTGTAATTTATAGGATGTCTCACATTTTAATTTCCTATCAAAAAGAATATTTTTTTCAGATGAACATTGAGTTTTTTTGACCATCTAGATACCGATGTTTCTTAAACATGTTTGTCTGTGAGCTACGTTAGCATAGCTATGGATAAATATTTAAGATTATTTGAAAGAAATTTAGCTATTTGAACGCCAATAACAACTTTAGTCGTAGGAAACGATGGATTTTATATATTGTCTGGATTCCTGGTATCGAAAATTTAAAGCGGTTTAGTTTTTTTATGTGTTTAAAAAGGAAAAAAACCATATTTTAGGCTCAAAGGACGTAATAACTAAAAATTATAATGATGTGTTTGTTCTTCTAACAAAATTAATAAATATTATCTTACTAAGAGGCTATTTATTAATTTTGTTAGATATGACATGTCATGACATTTGACATGTTTTAAAAATGGAATCTAAAACTTTTTTCATTTGTTGTTAGAAATATAGATAGTATCTTAGAATCATGTAGCCTCGTTTTGACTAGATGGCAAGTCCCATACGTCCATCGTAATCAATCGACATCCCGCGAATGTAGCGTTGCACTAATAGAGGAACCATTTACGGACCCCCAGCTATTTCGGGGCCGCGAGTGCTATGACCCCCCAAGAATGATTCTCCCTACTTGAAGTTCAAACGCGGGGAACACCGGGATTTTATTGCGGACGCACATAAAATCCCGAAGCGGGATTTCGGAGACATATTTCATTACCATTGCCAACAAATCGTCATGGTCTCTGGATGGTCATATTTCTGCCAATCATAACCAGCTTTAACGTCCCACTGCAAGGCACGGGCTGGACCCACATCTTTGTCCATATTTATACGGCTGTCAAAATACCAGATAAATGTGGTCGTCTTCAGCTGCAGTTAACACTAGACGCGTGCCAATGTTTTTGAGAGATTCTGTAAATTTGGAATTTTATGGCCTTAGATTCAAATCAAATTGATGATGAAAATTAGAATAAGTATATAGAAACAAAAGAAAAAACTAGAACATTTTTGACGAAAACACGAAATAACTTTTGATCGATATACCAAAAGTGATTGAGCGAAGCAAGCAGCTACGGGTACTCATTTATTGTTTGAGAATTGAACTCGTGAGTAAAATGCAGAATATTCTCAAGTTTAATCTCCACAAATAACGTTACTTAAAGATAATCCTAGCACGGAATCCTGTAGCCAGGTCAGCCATAACTCATTCCAGCCGTCAACGCGGTAGATTTAGCCGTTCCCCGGTGAGAGTTCCACTAACCTATGACTTTTGGAAAACTTATATAAACCGTACTGTCCAGATATGGAAACTTGGTGATTCTGTAGATACGGAATTCGAGTTGATTAATCGATGCTATGACGCAAATTAATCGTCGATTTGATGTTTAAATTTTAAATCGTAGCGGTGAAGCTGTTTAAATATTATTAAAAGGAATTTAAATTGGATTTTCTAATTGGTACGTTCTATAAATTGCTTTGATTGTTATTGTTACCAGGTTTTGATTTCTTGTATATTTTCTCGGGTATTTTTTAAATTTCATGTAATCGTCTTTGTAATAAAATACAAAAAGGTTCATTTATTTATCTATTACTTCTACGACCATGATCAGATCTATATATAGACCATAATTGGCAAAACGTTATCAAAATGTAAGTGACTATCTTGAATGTTTTGTTTGCTTATTTATGTGATATGTCATTAACAATTATTTTATTTTTACTTTAAGGTTGTTCAAATAGTAAGGGTTTATTTTTAACTTATGATGAACCGATTATGTGTATTTTTTTTATTATTGCTACTGCAACAATTATCAACTTATACACTTTTACACCGGAACACTGAAAAGTTAACATAAAGATGCATATACTATGTATATGCTTAAAACAATAGCGAGCAGATGCGTTGCAGTATCGAAGTGTGCAGTGGTCATTATTCAATTGTTTACTTGCAAGGTGCAGCCGCGAGATCGCGTCGACCTAAAATCTCTGGCTGCAAAGATAGCGCGCGCCTCTTACACAGCATTACGTGTTAACCTTCATACATAGTTTATAATTTATTACTGGTTAGTTTCAGTTAAATTTTTTTCAATATGGAAATAACCTTTCTGTCTTAATCCAGAAGACGGTTTGCAGCAGCAGAGTGTTAAAAGTTAGGCTTATAAAGAGAGCTGCATTCGCTCCCTTTTAAATGTTCTATTTCTAAGCCACCGCTTTATTGCAGACAATTGAATAGTAATATGAATAGATAGAAAATCTGCCAAACAACACAAAACAACAGAATATAATTTTGTTTGAGTTAGGATACGTTTTAAAATAAGTTGTACGGACTCTAGACTTGTACTAGCACGTATTACACAAATAAAATAAACCTCGTTGTTTTCCTTTGCTGTACGTTACATGTATGTTGGGAGCGGCGACCATTCTAAACCTTTTGATTAGACAGCCTTTACAGGCAATTTACGCGTTTATCTAACGCTAAATAAGGGTGGTAAATGCATACAGGACTGGTCACCTGCAAAATATATTCAATGCCACACACGGATGTGTTTTGCGCCCGTGACCGCATTAGAAACACATATATGTAGTTCAATACCATCATCAATAAAGCTAACGAAAGGATCTGAATCTGTTGACTTCACGACCTCGGAGTTAATTAAGGGTAGTCCTACGCTTCTCTCCCCGTTCTGCGGTCGCAACTTCAGACCCTTTGAATCGCATAACAATTCAATATACTCATTACATTGGCTAACTTTTTACACTAATTTGTCAAAACCACTTTTAAATAACCAACGGACATATAAAGCTACAGCTGGACTTGTGCGTTCACAAAGATAGTGAGAGTTTTTCGTAATCAGCAGAGGCAAACGCAGGTTTCGCGTGCTGTGTGCTGATTTACCAAAGGCGCAAAAGTAGCTATTATTATGTAGTCTTACTTCTAGATAAGGTCTACTCAGTATTTTTTTTTCATTTTGAGAAATGTGTAAGGAATTATGTTTTAATAACATACTTAACACGAGTGTATCCGTTAGCAGCACGCACCACACACGGAATAATTTTTTTGGTTTGCGTGTGGACCTGCTGACACGTTGGTCCGCATGCGGGGTGTAACGCTCGCGGGTACCTGCATAAATGGTAAAAGGCCTAACGGACAGTTGTATTTTAATAATGTCACCACCACTCGGCGTGAATTAAAGTTATCCGTATATTATTCTCGTGATATCGGTAGTAAAACATACTTATTAACTAATTAATATTCAATTTTACACGCGCGTACGACTAGTTATTAAATATAATATTTTATTAACATACTTACCATTATAAAGGTAGAGATACCGTTTCTTGACATATTAGTAGTTGATTAATATATGATCAGTTGAAAAATTTGATTTGAATATTTTATTTGGTAATTTATTGAGTCAATAAAAATGAGCCAGTTATTTTCCACCTCGAATGGCTCATTTGGTAAAGCTTTTGATATTATGTAACTATTGTTGTTGGCTGCGGATGCTGTTACAGCTTCACGGCTAACTCTAAGGTTCTACTCTTCAGTATTATGAACAATGAGTTAAAATTCTTAGGTTGTACTAAATAGCCTAGCATATTTCGGAAATAGATGAGGGCGCAGTTAAGGGCTTTTAAAACAATAATTTGTATTGCATGCTTTGAATATTGTTATTTAATTATAGCAATGTCATCCTTAGATTTTTTCAAATCAATACTTTAAAAACCTACTTTTACTACTCTACTCTTACTACTACTACTTTAAAAATTATAAGGTGGCTACGGGTTCTATTAGTAGGTTGAATATGGCAAAGAAATAAAACATAGGATTTTTTAAATTTTGAAAGTTTATCTAAAATCTCCATATTTATTTTTTTTTATGGAGCAAACGAGCTCGAGAGTCACCTGATGGAAAGTGATTATCTCCGCCCATAAAAACAACGAGAGTGTCACCGGTGCGTTGCTTGCCTTTTAGGAAGAACGCACTCTTATTATTATTGCTATCACCAAACATTCGATTTAACATAAATTACATAGATTTTTGAATATAAAATAAGAAACCATGGTGATTGTTATTGAAAAGATGCTAAAGTTACTGATATAGTTAAGCATATCGCTGAACCGATGGCTGTTACTCTTGACCCAATCCTTTGAATTAGACTAAATCTAATTCTATACACAAACGTTCACCATTGCGAAGTTAGAAACGGGTCAGTACGCAATATAAATCCGTATATTCCTATTCACAATCAAAATACAATTGTTGCGGGATAGTTAATAGGATGTATAATACTGGACAATCCAATAAAAAGCTATTTGATAGTACAGATAAAACTAATAACGTATTTACAAGTTCTGAAAGCAAAATGAACAAATTTACGTATGTTCGAATACTCTATATCGTCTCGCTGTCCGTAAACTCACATGTTTACGAGCAAAGACGATATAGTTTGCTGCAAAGATGAAATCTTTGTGGATTAAGAAAACTTAGGGCAATATAGAAATGGTTTGCAAAGTAGAGAATTACTAAGGAAACAGTTAACATTTAACTGAGAAAGACCGCACATGTATTTTGCGTGGGTGCCTAAATCTCACCAATTTCGCTTGCCCTTATTGAAACGCTTTTAGTATAACTGGTACACCAAGGGCTGTAATGGTAACACGCAAAGGTAGGGTTTTCTTAAAACAGTATTCCAATAATGTTACTTTGACATTTCTGGTACAAAAATGCTGACGTATTGTTATAGTAAAACTTTTTTATGAGATGGCGGTAACTTCTCTGGTTGTGGAGCTTTTATTTTAGAAACTTTCTCAATATAAAAGGTGATTAAAACGTATTTTATAAATGATTACTTATTTAATATTTACTTTTATTAATAAAATCTTCCCTTAATTTATGGATCGCTAAGGAATTATTTGCTTCTTTTGGAACTTGATTCAGTCATTTACAAGTTATTGATAATATTTATAATAGCTTAGACGATGATCTAGATGACAGTCTAGCTCAGTGGTTCTCAAACTTATTTTGTCTACTGCCCACTTTGAGAATAAATATTTTTTTAGCGCCCCCTTTTTTTCACCTATTTAAAAACCACTATAACTTGAAACTGAATTAATAATTTTCTTTCTGGGTCTCTTACCGCCCCCCTTGAGACCTGCAGCGCCCCCAAGGGGCGTTATCGCCACTTTGGGAAAGACTGGTCTAGCTAGATGATGGTCTAGATACTAGACTCAAGGAAAGTTTTGATGAAAGACTAATTGACATTATACAGATTAAAATCCTTGAACTCTGAAGTATTATCATGACTAATATTCATTGTAATGAAATACCATGAGAAAACCGCTAGGGTTTAGTTCACACTTACTTTCCTAAAGTGAAAATGTCTGTGGTTACTTACCATTGACCAGTACTAACTAATCCAATGGAATGGTGTAACTTTTCATTTAGTAGGAATGTATTCTTATACAGCCAAAATGTTCAGTGCTGATCAAAAGCTTCCATCATGACTTCAATCATAGAAAATGTTTAAAAAAATTGCAAACAACCTTGCAAATTGTACGTACAAATGTTTGTCCTATGATCCAATCCGCTACGTGCCAATCTCTTTTCGAATTTTCGGAATTATAATCAACGTTAATCCGTCGCTCTTACGGTAAAGGCAAACATCGTGAGGAAACCTGCGCACGCCCACGAAGAGATTCAAAGGTTGTGCGTGAAGTCGGCCAATCTTCTCGTGGACGACTAAAGCCTATACACCCTTTACAAGTAGGCTCGTGCCCCGCGTGTGGGACGTATAATGAGCTGATGATGATGATGAGATCCATCTGCGCTCGCCAATTGTCCAGTGAACCTGTGAAGGCCACCTGCAGCCAACAGCGATAAGTCATTCCGAAAAATAAACCTACTAATCCAATACTAAGGTACGAGCCTTGACTACAATTCTTAAAATTCAAGAGGACATGGTTTTCATTTCTATTTTATCGTCCAAGATATACATATAATTGCCGACGGGTACTTCTATTCAATTGAAGTACAGCTGAAGTATGTTTGAAGCTTTTAAATAGGGATTTATACGGTGATTGCATTTAAGCATCGTTGTAAAGCGAGATAATGTTCGGAAACACGGCTTTAGGTGACTAACAACGTTATATTCCTTATATGGGAACTCTTACGTTGTTTTATACGATTGTTTTGTATTTTCTTTGAGTTGGAACAGTAAAATTTCTTGAAGCCGCGATGTTTTGTTTTTAAAAGAAAATTTTCTTTTTATGTCTGTTATAATAAATCCAATTTAAAAAAAACAATGGTAGAGTATTATTTAAGTATGTGTTAAAAATATGTTTTGTATTTTATCAAGTAAGTAACATTTGTTTTGAATATTTCACGATGTTGTTACCTACACTGGAATTGATAATAACGTTTGAAACTTTTTTTTAAATATTAACTTTGATCAAAAAGTTCGAGGTTATTAAAATTCTGACATATCGATAAATATGGCGGACAAGTGCCCAACGAAAGTGAGACAGAGGCGCGGTTTGACCTTGAGTCGCGAAATTCGTTACATATTTATAACGCACTCAAGTTGAATGACTGCATGCTAACGTAATCCTTACGTCTGTTGGCTGCGACAACGGAAAGTCCTAAAATGCAAGTCTCTTTTGTGGTAAGCAATGACGTTATTAAAGATTAGGGATTTCAAACATATCATCAGCTTATTTTATACGACTTCACCGATGGGCACGAGCCGTATAGCGATAGTCGTCCATGTGGGCCCAGTGCGGATTGGACGACTCTCACACTCAACCTTTGAATTCTTCGTAGGCGTGCGCAGGTTTCCTCACGTGGCCTTCACCGTTTTTTAAATGTGCGTTTATCCGAGCGTCAGATAAACGTACATTTGATTTCCAAACTTCGAAAAGACACCGGTACGTGTCAGGATTTGAATGTGCACCCTCCAGGTCGGAGGGCAACAGTCCAACCCAATGAGCCAGCGACACTCTCTCTCTAACCTATAGGTAATTAGAAAAAGTCGCTGGTGGAAACTGGATGTGGAAATCGAAGGCCCGGGTTATCTGTTCCAAAATCGGGGTGACCTTAACCAAGCATTAATTGACTTCAAAAATAATACTAATTTCCGGATTGAATTGCGGTACATTTCAAACTCATTTGACTGACGACGTTTTGGGAACGCCGGTTACGTTCTCCTTGATCAAGCAGCGATTTGAACTCGACACTGAAATCAGTAGACCACGTTATTGTAAGAGAATCAAATAGATACATATTTTTTTTTACCTACATTGTTTAAATTGATATATTGTAACACTCACCTTGTTTATATTTGTCAAGTGTTTTTATGTGATAAACGTATACTTGGTTACGCCCCCAAATGGTCCGAGATGCGGTTTAAACGGCGTGTTGAGTAAATGTTACATAATTTGGCTTTAGTTTCAAAGATATTTGCACTTAAAAACACCTGGTACATTACATAGAACTTGACAGAGAGGAAAACTGTTTTGATACCACATTTTTGATTCGCATTGCCAGATTAGGTTTCCCGAAAAGTACCTACAGTTTGTTTTTTATTATTTAGAGAATATTGGGTTTTTTTATGCATTGCTTACCCGATCTGTATCACGTAGCAGAACCGATGGCCATTGGAGCGGACGACATCTAGAGTGAGGACCGCGTCTTGCGAAGCGTAGCGTAGAACGCCTTCTGGTTCTATGGACGACTTACGATAGGTCATTGGTAGAGACAAGATGAGGAAAGCGGAAGACTGGATGCCAGACGCTAAATGTGAGACCATTGTCCAGCAGTCGACAGCAATAATTATGTAGATAAGGGTTTTATTTTAAATTCAGTTTGCAAAATTCTATATTAAAAGCTATAATAGCGGAAGAAATAGGATAAGTTACAGTTGATATGACAGATTTAATTACTTACAGCTTTCCATCAAGCCGTGCCTAATTCATAGCTTTCGTAGGTATTATAATTCTAAAAAAGGCTAACTTTAAAAGTAAATCTAACAAACTCATCGGTTTTCGGTCTTACGATCTAATAATTAGTTTTTGCTAATTACTAATTCCGTCGAACCGTTTTTTCGGAGTACGGCATTGATAATTAACCGCATTCGAACCATCAAAGCATGGACAAAAAATGACAAAGGTATAAAACTTTGAGATGGTTCCGTATAGTTCATTATTGGTTTAAAAGTTTCCAATAACGTTTAAAATGAACTTTAACCTGATAAGCAACCTATAGTTGAATGTTCATGAACTTCTTGTAGCATCGTCCACGGGTCTCCTGATAAAGCATAACTTTGGGATATCCCCACGTAACATGGAGAGGGTACCTATATATAGTGTTTACGGTTTGCACGATCAACACCGAAGTCTCTAGCCGCATCACGCCGTCGACCTCCCAATTATTACCAATGTAACACTTGTGTTTACTTTGTCTGCCAGTGGCAGCCCAAAAAACAACCTACTAGATACTAGAGTGAAGTTACAGAAGACGCGAAACCCCGAAAGCCTTCTTATATATTTTAACTTCCCCTTTTGCAACGATCAGCAAAAAATAGTTTGCATTTTCGGAGTTACGAGTCTGGTATACTAATAATAAACAACTTATTATAAGAAAATATTTCATCAGTGAAATAAAGAGGGTGTAAGACGCTGACACTGTAACACTGTTGGCCTCGAGTTCACATAAAATACAGATTTTGCTGTAAATGTTTTCATACGGTATTATGTAATAAGGAGTGTTAAATAAATGTATTTTCATTCATTTTTTTCATTTGTTTACCTAGAAAATAATTAAAAGAAAATATAATTTAAAACAATTGCCACAGCCATTGTTTAATGAGAATAAAACATATAAACTTTGGTATTTTTTTTAAATTTTATGTTTGGTTCTCTTGGCAAAGTCATTCCACTTTAACCTCTGCCTGCTGAATTCCAAAACGGAATGGCAGTTAGGCTTTCAAAGATCTGATTTTGATATCGCAAAAAATACAAAACTTATTGAATACGATCCGCTGGTAGTAATTACATTTTTGTATAACTATAGTAAATTAGATGATATTGTATTACAGAAAATATCACAATCAAGTGATGATAAATGAAATTAATCAATGACTATATATTTTTTCTAGATATTGCGAGTTTAAGTTTTTTCATCATAGTTTTACTGTGAAAATAATTGTAAATGTCATGGACTTTTATGGACTGTACTGTGGCGTACAGCCTTTGGAATAAGCAATAAATTAACTGTTATGCTTGTAAAAAAATAAATATTGAGATGGTGAAGTATGAAACCAAGAAAATTTTGAAAATTAAAGAATTCAAAAGGTGGATTCCATTTTGGGTCCACTGGTGCACGTAAGTAACCACTACCAGTCTTCTAAGATGCTTCCTTGAAAAAAGTTGGATCAGTGTGGGTTGTTTATGAATAAAAACAAGATTCGTAATATTGGTACACGTATAATAACTATGCTAAATAACGGCTCTTGAAAAGAGACATCGATATATCTATTTCATTCTTGCAATAACCGATAAGAGATATGCAAATATTACGCACACAATGCCATTTTGTTTTTGCTTCTGACGTCAGAGTTCCGTATAAATTATTTCATGAAGTACGTGGTCTCCGCGAATGTAGAGTTTGTACATATTTTGTTCGTTTCGCTACTTATGAGTATGTGAATCCTAGAAAGTTGAATAAGAAGCAGCGAATGAGGAATGGAAGCTGAAGTATTGGTTTGAAGTAAGAAATTCTGCAGCAAATAAAGACTAAACATCATTATTAAGTATACTGTCGTGCGGTCTTCAAGCATTCGGCTTCTACATTTAATATACCTAAATATAGCATTTATATGTTAAAAATCATAAATGAGAGCACAGTCATCAGTGAAAGTATTGACAATTTTACAAATATCCATGCACTGGCAGAAACTTTTTTCCGTCGAATTGAGACATAAATAAAACAAAACAAACATTAGAGCCATCAGCGCTCGTCAATTGCCCGGCGAATCTGTAAAAAAAACAACAGAAGTAAAAAATATAAACATTTATTTTGTCACACACTGCGTTCACTGACGCGGTACCCTAAAGCAGACTCATTGCCGTTTTCAATTATAGAACGTGTACACCTGAAATGCGATTGTTGACCCACCTCGCTCTATGGTTACAAATGTTTTTTTAAAACTCGCTTTTTTTAGACGGCTTCCAGACGGTTTGGGTATTTTAATGGCGCGAATTACGTTTCGTTAAGCCGGCGAAATACTGGCCGTTTATACGCACTTGCGTGCTGTCATTAGATATTTTTTTATCACTAGTATTTGCGTACGCATTCCACGGAATGTACTGGTGTGATTTTGATAATTTACAGTGTTTAAATTTCGTTTAGATAATTGTGGAGTTAGCGTCACGTTACATAAAACAGCGTTATTCAGTTTAATGAACTCCGTAAATTTGTATGGTGTTATGAAATGCAAGTTTTTAAATTATTATGTAATTTAGTATCTTTATAAATAGTACTATATGCATATAAACAGCGATACAAACGAACCATAATGTTTAATTAACGCACAATATATTTTTACAGCTTAATTTAGGCTACACTTAACTTTTTTATACCAATTGCATTTTAATAATCTGTTTTACGTAATTAAATTTCATAATAAAGTCATTAGCTGCAATTGTCATTCTTAAATAAAAAGTATATAAATATAATATTTAACGATAAGTTAAAATAACATGATCATTGTTATGACATAACAGCATTGGAGCTTTTGTAAATGACTCTAAAACGTCTATTTTATGGTACCCATAAAAGGACACGCTCGGTATGAGTGAATCAAATCACTTGACTTGTCTATGGTTAATTTAGATAGCTCGGAGTCATTTATGTGATATATTGAATGGCTTTTTATGTGCTAAGTACCTCTACTTGTCAAAGCTATAAGGAAGTTATGATCGGTTAACTCAATAGAAATTCAGGCTTATATGTAGAAAGTTATTGGATTCGATTCAGGTGGGTAATTATACATTTGCTCAGAAAGTAAGACTTGGGCAAACGATATGAAAAGGTAGCTGGCAGAAACCAAAATAGTTGGACCTCATAACGAATTGAAATTATTTGGTATAAGAGACCCAGCATATTTGTCACGGGAGTTGTAGAACTTTGTTGACGGTAAATAATTACTATTAACTATTTTTGGTTTTCTTAAAGGTAAGCCTTATTAAATTATTGGGGGGAAAAACATCATTTTAGACTCGGTACTGAGTCGTCTAGGAGGTACCACCGCAGTGCCAGATATCGTCCCGTTAAATAGAAGTGTTTGCACTTCTGTTACTGGAGGAGGGCACTGTAGTTAGTAAAATTATCGGGTATGAGAGACCTAACATCGGTGGCGTGCTTAGGGCAGTTGAGTACCTGCTATTATTTCCTTTACCACTAAGTTCATTTTTCATGGTGAGGCGTATCACGCAATACCAGGTTAGTGAACTGACTGTCTCTTTCGCTTAATGTCAAAAAACTTGATACGTCTGAAAACGCGAATAAATACTAGTTGAACCTACTTGAATTCGTGACGATGCGATGGCACAAACCTAGCGTAATAACAGAGCCATATCGAAAACATTGGACAGAATAATTCTATAATACAATTAATGTATTGATGACGGCACGTTTTTCCGTGCAGTACTTAGGCTACAAAGGTTTTTTGATGATCTTCAATGAAGATAATGAAATTCTCAGCCATCGAACCTGCCCGTGTTTGCGATCCCGAAAATAGTCCGCACTAGTGTTGTGCCACGGCTTATTGCCAACGTATTTTATTAGGGTCGCAAGCGTGAAGTGAAATAGCAACTTGCATCATCTGTGATGCACTTTGACTACTACTTGAAGAGGAAATGCGCCGTTCGGGTGTTAAGTCAGGAATTAAAATAGATTTCATTTGATTTTCCATTTGCATGGACGACAGAAAAAATTTAAAATCCGCAGATGCTCACAAATCGGTATGCCTAATTTAAGTATCGAGCTTGCTTTGTAGAGTTAGTTGGAGAGCTTCGGTGTTTTGATTTCCGATCTGAAGGATACAGGTTCAAAGCCACGTACCAATGTTCGAATTTTCGAAATTATATAGTCTTTCCGACGCTCTGACGGTGAAGGAAAACATCGTGAGGCTGCGGACGCCTACGGAAGACCAGTGTCGAGGCGCCTCGTGTTGCCTCGACATAATTATTTTATGCTGATTATGAGCCTATTCAGAGATATTGGTATTATTTATTATTTTATGTACAAGAATGAAAGGATTTTGTTTAAATGTTTTTTTAATCACTGAAGTTTGTTATTATGTTTCACTGAATAAATATGTACTTACGAAGAAAATCAAAGGTTGTACGTGCAGTCAGCCAATACGCGGGTAGTCTCGTGTCTCTCGGCGAGGTCATATAATGAGCTGATGATGTGGTAAAAAGCCAATAAATATAGTATTTATTGGCTTCTAACCTAACACTAGCAAGAAGACATTTCAATACAGAAAATTAACAATGCTAAAAAGAAAAAGTTTTCACAGGATCTCGAGTATTTGTAACGATTCTTAACGTCAGTAATCAAAGGACGTTCGTTAGACGGAGTAAGGACTCAAGCTTACAAAGAGGTTAATTATAGAACGCTGAATCGAAGACAGTATGCCGATTGCGCAAGAGATCTATGTTAGAAGGAATAGTCTTAGTTGGATGTTTAGTGGTAAAAATAGACGTGGAAAGTATTACGCTTTGAAATTGTGGAGTGAATTGTACGAGTATTACTTATTACGTTAAATATTTTTGTACATAACTCAATAAAAAAAATCTGTATCTTGCGCAAAATGCGGGAGACCTATGTCCAGCAGCCTATGTAGAGCGACGGTGGCTCAATGGTGTGGTGTGTGTAGATTGTTGCCCTCCTACCGGGAGGGCTGAGGTTCAAATCCCACCACGTACCATTGTGCTTTCGAATTTTTGAAATTATATGGACGTTATCCGACACTCTAGGGTGAAGGAAAACATCGTGAGGAAACCTGCGCACGCCTGCGAAGAAATTTAAAGGTTGTGCGTGAAGTCGTACAACCTGCAATGGGCCCGCGTGGACGACTAAAGCCTAAACACCCTATACGGGTAGGCAACGTTTAATGAGCTAATGATGGTGATGTCCAGTGATGGTGATGATGAGGTCCAGTGATGATGAGGTGATGTCCAGACGTCGGCTATTACACCAATGTTACCAGGTTTGTTCCCCGGGCAGTACAAACATTTGTATACATGAACATGTCTGTTTGTGGTGTCAGGGTATTTTCTATGTATATATGTATTAAAAA
This sequence comes from Leucinodes orbonalis, assembly GCA_019425675.1. NCBI lineage: Eukaryota > Metazoa > Arthropoda > Insecta > Lepidoptera > Crambidae > Leucinodes > Leucinodes orbonalis. The sequence goes on from PQWD01003209.1 coordinate 27,818, forward strand.
AAAAGTATGTTTATCCGTTGTTTAGTTTCCATATTATAGCCTGACCAATAAAATAAAAAACCTCCATATTGCGGAAAACTATTGGAACTAATTTCTTCAACTGGCAACCATCTATAAGAGATGTCATTATTGTCATCTGTCAAAGTGTGTTGTCGATTGTGCGTGGTGTATTTCTTGGTTAAGTGAGTTATTTCAGCGTTAAAATGCCAAAAACTATTAAAAGCCAGTTAAGAAAAGTTATTTATAATATAAATAATTACTTGTCAGAAAGAAGGTCTGAAGGAATTGACTCTATTCTCTAAACAACATCACGGACCTTGTTGTCAACATGACCGGTAGGTACCTCATATACTAGTCCAATATGAATTGGTTAATTTGTGACTAATTTTTAATTTAAAAGTTCTGTTTTTTATTTTTGTTTTTTTTTGTATAGGTATATCCCGATCGTCCGTGATGAAAATAGAAGAGAAGGTCAGACCTCAGTTGTATTTACTACACCCAAGAAAAATAAACCTAAAACAAAAATAAAATCAATTTGGATGATTTCGATCTCTGTACAATTAGGCATAAATTACAAGAATTTTATGCCGTCCGAAAGAAGTACGAGTTTGAAGCGGTTGCTTACAGCTCTGAAAGAATCAATAAATTTTGTTGGGCAGGGAATCTCCTTGTTTACTGTTACAAAATTAGGTTATAAATTAAAATTTGAAATCAAAGGACAATTTTATGGAGCGGTATGATATAGTAGCATGGAGGGATAGATATCTACAAGAAATCAAAGATGTAAGGAAGAGTGGTATGCCAATTGTATACCTTGATGAAAGTTATATTCGTACTTCGCTCAATCATGCTAAATGTGGCAAAATGAAAATGAGCCTGGTGGATCTAAATCTGTGGGCTAAAGGCAAATATATGTCATTGTCCATTGTGGTGGCAAGACTGGGTTCGTCCCTAATGCTATATTAATTTATAATGACAAAGAAAAAAAAGAAGATTCCATGACGCCATGAATACAGTTAATTTTAAGAAATGAGTATTGGATAAATTAATATCCAATTTGCATGAACCTACCTGTATAGTCATGGACAACGCTAGATATCATTCTAGCCAAATCAACAAGCCACCGAGCATGATAAATAGAAAAAAAGAAATTACAGACTGGCTTTCATCAAATAATATTGCCTACCCTACCAATGCTACCAAAAGTATGCTAATGGTTATAGTAAAACAAAATAAACCTGACCCAATATATGAAATAGATCATTTAGTACAGGATTATTACATTATATGATTATTATATTATATTATTACATTATTGGTCACAAAATAGTAAGACTGCCTCCTTATCATTGTGACCTCAATCCTATTGAGATGATATGGGCATAGTAAAAGGGAAGGTTGCCACAAAGAATGTGTTTAGACAATATCACATTCATGCAGCTTGTAAAAAACTGTTTTGAGGTAAATATCACATTTCATCTGATAAAATTAAAAATTTTGTTTAGATACAGTTACTGACTTATTAATTATTTTTCTAGGATATAACTGCCGATACATGGAATAATTGTTGTGAGCATACAAAGAAAATAGAAGAAGATTATAGACAAAGGGGAAGTAATTGACAGAGAAATTGATAAATTTATTATAAATGTTGGTGACGATAGTGAAACATCCAGTGATACAAGTAGCAATGAATCTGTTATATCTGAAATTGAAACACAACAATCAGACAATGAAGATCATGAAACATATGAATCTGTTGAATATTTGGATTCTGACTTTGAAGACTTATGCTATTAAAATATTAAATAAAGCTAATACTGAAATAATAAATTTGTACTTTTTTAAACTGCCTTATAAGAATCACAATCAGAATGCCTATAGTTTACTTTTAAGGAAGTTTATTTCACAATACTTTAAAAATTAAATATTTACTTTAAAAAAAACTGTAGTAGGAACAACCTTTAAAAAGTAAATTTTAACTGTCCTTCCTGAGTCGTAAAAAAGAGAAAAGAAAGAAATAAACCTAGATTGTATTGTAGTGATTAAAAAAAAATTTAAACGTCGATTCTTCTTCTAGCCGCGAATTTAAATAAATAGTAGGTAAACTAACTTTCTGCGATAGTTCATATTAAATTAAACACTAGCTAAAAAAGTACACTTGCCAATTTGCAATAGTATGACTATAGTAGATGTTGCCATAGTCATAGTTAATATAGCGCCCTCAGAGCAGGTTTTTTATTTTTTTGGTCAGGCTTTACGTCTAATGCTTAGTTTGGGGCTAGATGGCGCTGTGTGAATCAGTGAATATTTTTTTTATTTCATTTTATTCTTCTTGGTTATTATGTTCTTCTAGTACCTACTGCTTATTTTTTAATTAGATATAGAAAAGTATATAGGTAGTTTCATTTATACCCTCTAGTTGAAAGGGTTTTAATTGAAGGCAGAACCTCTAAGTTATGTATGTCCTTGTACCTAGTCTCGTAGCCGACGACTCAACCATTACATCAGAAGGCTCGTCATAAAAAACATTTATTTATTACGATACTTTTGATGTTAACAGTACCATCCTGAATTTAGTAACAGTTATTCCAAAACATTATGAGAAACTGCTTATCTTGCCATTGAGTCAGAGCAATAATAAATTTTATTCAAAATATTTTCGGTTCTGTGATTGCTTAATCTATGCTTTGAATATAAAGATTTGTAAAGATTATGGTATATTTGGAATCAGTTATCGGGAAATGCATTATGAAACCAGTATTTTTATATGGCTTCCTGCTGTTTAGATAATACGTTTTTGAAGGTTGACACAAACTTATTGACATAAAATCTATGTAATTCAAACATTCGATACTGATAGTGCGTAAATGGAGTATATTAACACATTTTCAATATTATGTTATGGTGTGTTTATTCGGAAACTATATTGGTTCCAATAAATAAACATTATTACTTGAACATTTGATATTTTTTTGAATTTATTTCGTGTTTAGTTTGATCGTTTTAAGCAGGGATGGTATTAAAGAAAACCATTTGGTATTTTTATTTTAATATTTAATAAGAAATTATACTTAAACTAATGGTAATGTGTAAATGTATAGCGTCGGTGGCTCAATGGTGTGATTGTCGCCCTCGTACCGGGAGGGTTGAGGTTCAAATCCCGCCACGTATCAATGTGTGTTCGAATTTTTGAAAAATATATGTACGTTATCCGACGCTCTGACGGTGAAGGAAAACATCATGAGGAAACCTATGCACACCTGCGAAGAGATTAAAAGGTTGTGCGTGAAGTCCTCCAATCCGCACTGGGCCCGCGTGGACGACTAAAGCCTAATCACCCCTATACGGGTAGGCTCGTGCCCCTCGGTGGGGACGTTTAATGAGCTGATAATGAAATAAAAAGCTGTAAACATTTCCTAGAAGAATGAGATATTTAGGAATTGCTATAAAAATCTAACGCTAGATTATTTCCTATTATCTGTCCTATAATATGTATGCATATTTATGATCTGTTATTGCCGCCTTAGGCTCGGAAGATAGCCTTTTGAAGATCAATGAAATTGTTCATGTTTACAGCATATTATACCCCTTTGTGGTCACTAACGCAGTAATGACAATTCTGTTATATTTATGGTCTTTGCTCCTTTTAATGACTAAGGGCTCCTAGGGTTCTATGATAGCTTTGAAGATGTTCAAGTTACGCATTTATTTTTCAGCTTAAGCTAAACTTTTTAACCCTATGTCTGCCTATGACGCCATAAACGTCAGACATAATTGATTTTCTATTGTGGCTGGATACCCGGCGCTCAGTTACGTGCACACAAATTATGGGTAGGGTATGCAAAATGAGTGACAGTAATCGCAAAAACAATAAATAATTTACATTTTGTCAAATTAAGTGCTGTTAATGACAGCAAATTGTCTATAGTTTCAAATCTGCAGAGGAAAATGGGCGAATAAGTGGGAATCATTAAATATTCGTTTTCTGAACGCACAGGGTATGCACTGCTTATTTGCATATATGTAGTGCACTCCACTGCCGGCGTTCGCTGGGTTAAAGGATTTTAGAATGCTATTATTTTCACAGAGATTCTGTTTAATTATTTAATCGGAGTAAGTATTTAATAACAAAATTTATATTCCACGGAGGTTAACTATGGGTACGGAAATGTTCAAAAGATTATATCCATTTTAATTTTATGTTAATTACCTGATTTGTACTGGTTCTGGTCCTAATACGAAGCTAAGAGGTAAAGAAAAGCCAGGGCCGTCTCTAGATCATGCGGCGCCCGTGTGCAAACATTTACCTTGCGCCCCTAACAAACGCGCGGTCCTCACAGGAACTAATCTTAAGCGGCGCTCGGGACACCACCCACCTAAGGGAAACACGCCCCTGAGAAAAGCCTTGTTTTGATTAATTATATGGCTTAATGTTTACACAGACCTATAACATTTCGAAATCTTACCTAACATAGAGTCATTGGAACTCTCCATAATAAAATCATTTAAGTAGTTTCCGTTCATTTCGATCCAAACATTGAGCCAGTCAGTCTGTTTTAAATTCAAACAGTTAAACCGTTCCCATATATTTCCATCATCGTTATCCAAATTTCCGTTCAGATGTTAAAGACGTTTCCGATAAAAACAACCGGTTGAAATGTTTTCTCTGCGTTATCTTTGAGCTGTATAATTTTTGTGTCAACCCTGCATATCATAAAGACACATCAATTAGCGGAATCTACTATCAAATATCAACGGTGTGCATTAGTATGCGGTTGGTGTACCGGACGAGATTCCAATTCAAATGCATTGACCATAAGGTCGGGGCAGCTGAAAAATGAGGTATCTAGCAGACTACCAAAATAATATATTAACAGAAAATGTATCATCAATCAAACCCAACAATTCTGTCTACTGAGAAATTTCGAGTTTTTCGATATCACTTACTTGAAATGTGACACTTCAAAGATTATGATTTGTAGCAGGTTGTTTGTTTTTATTTATGCGTTCGATAGTGTTAGTGGCGTGCACTCCCATATATGCAAATAAGCAGCGCTTGTGCGTCCAGACAACCCGGAAAATGACCAACACATTAAATGATTTCCACTTATTCACCCATTTTCCTCTACATATTGGATACCAGAGGTGATCTGCTGTCAACAGCACTTAATTTAACTAAGATGTAAATTATTTATGGTTTTTGCAATAAGTGTCACGCACTTTGCACACCCTGGATAGTATATGGTGTGCATGCGTTATGTGCTAGAGGTTGGGGGTTGATAAATTGATACTTTTGTGGAGTACAATTCTCATTAATTTATTTGCATATAAATTAATCGACGTTACCAATAATAAGATTACTATTTATTTTCTTTGTTGAGAACAAGCAATTTATTGATTTTATAAAACTTCAGGTTATGAGTAAGTACTCAAAATAAATTTTCTATCGAACTCGAAAATGTGTTCTTAATTGCAATCCTACCTAATTATAGCTTAAAATATTATTTACTCAAACTTCAATTTATTTTATTCTTTACATAATATTTAAATATTCAGTCATTTAGTAAGATTCTGGGAGCAAACAAATAAATCTTTTTAGCTATACATCAGCTCCCAGCGTTGTGTACTCTGCGACCCGAGATTTATGTGTATACTTTTGTGCCTCCTTCCTTATGCAGACGTTTATAGATCATTTGTCAAGACTAACTCACTTGTATCCGAGTGACTCTAATGTGTGTTGTTTACTGCTTCAGCGCCATGGTATTAATCTTTTAAATCTTTAGTAATACCGCCATTTTCCCCACAAAGTTCGTATCGAGCGTGTCGAAAGCATTTGTGCTGCACACACAATAGTTTCAATTGAAAAGTATTTTCTGGTAATTAGGAATCAGTTAGAAATTATATTTTTCCATGTACACATTTAGAGACCATTATTATTTCAAAATATGTGTGAATATATTTCACATCATTGTTTATTAAAGGGCCTAGCTCTTGTCGGTTGAACACATATGAAGCGACCGCCAGCTTTCCCTGCATTCCGACTTATATAAAATAAAAATTATGTCCTCCAATTATTGTGTAATAGAAAATTAAGAAATAAACTATGTTTTGGTAATATGAATACGTAGAAATAAATACACCATAGATACTTGAATGTGTATGGAAAATCTGATTTTACGACGTTATATATAAATATACATGTATCCTTGGACATATAAATGTATCCTTGTATAATGAACTGAAATAAATATTTTTTATTTTTTTTATTTATCACTTTATCTAAATGTGACGACAGACTTTTACCTTGTTATCAGAATTAAATAAATTTGGTACAAACTAAATATTTTAGAAAACAAATAGATATTGTTTACTTAATACTCGTACGTAAGATACATGAATAAAACTAGACAATTTCAGAACATCAATTCGCGTTGCCAAAATTAAAAACAATTGCTTCCCGCTGTCACATCAACCATCGTCTACAATTGTGGTTTATAAGAGTATTGCTCCTATTTGGACACCAAATGTACCCAATTAGATAAAGTTTGAAGTCGCCGCGGCTAACTTTGATTGACGTCTGATAGCCACAGTCAGCTTTCATTAGGAACAAAACTAGAATCTAGACGGCTGGTTTTATGTAGTGCAGTCTAGAGATCTTGACTGTCTAGATACATGAAATTACATTGTCAGATACATTGTACTTTAATCTCTTCAACCTATCGCAGTCCACTGCTGGACATAGGTCTCCCCCATTTTGCGCCAGATATCCCGCGGCCCTCCGCGGTTCTCATCAAGCTTCCACCAGCTAGCCGAGACGCGGTCTCCACTCCAGAACTCGTCTGGCTGTCGGTTCTGCGACATACGTGACCAGCCCACTGCCACTTCAACTTGATGATCCGGTGGGCTATGTCGGTAATTTTAGTTATCTTACGGATTTAATCATTTCTGATCTTATCCCTAAGAGAGACTCCAAGCATAGCTCGCTCCACACATACATTGTATTTTAATATGCATGTGTAACTAATTAAATTTATGACTTTATAGTGACAGCAATTATGTACGCAACAATCTTAAACACCTTCAATAAGGTAGATCATATCGTCTAAATAGGTTCCGTAATTATTTTTCTGCGACTATTACTTTTTGTAATAAATAATCTAAGCTCAAATGTGACTGAAACATCGGATACTGTACGGACTTTAAATAGTAATGTCCTTGTATACGTAGGCTACATGCTTTAATGCTATTCACAATATAAAATCTTTAGCACGAAGGTACGTGACCAAAGGCACGCAGTAAGTCTACTGAAGCTAAATATTCAAATGTGTCTAATTCTGTGCCAAATGTCATAAATTATAATTACGTTTCTTACTATCTCGTGACACTATTGTTATATTTCTAAGATAATAAATGACATCAGTATCAATAGAAGAAATGTATTCATCACTTTGCAGCCGATTGTGGGTTTCAACTGTTTTATTATCATTTTATCACCAACATTATTAGTTCAATTCACGCAACATACCAACTCATTCAAAAGATGTGATTAATTGGCGAACATGATTACGTGATAGGTGATACTAATGAAAAAGATACAGACATGACAAATAAGTCATTGTTACAGTAAATGACTGTAGATGTGTTTGTAGACGGCCGAGTGAACGTTGACTTAGGAATGATGAGTTTAAAATGATGTCATTTATATTTGACAGTGCGATCCGATTTAATCTAGTACAAAACAAGAAAATATATGTAATTCGTAAAAAATATATAAAAACGGAATGCCATTGCGTAAATTGGTTTCTGATATTCCTCGTAGGTATTGCTTATTTATTTATTTAACAATTTTAATTTTAATTCATGAGTGAACTTCTAGGTATATGTTCACTCATTACAAATGTCTTCGATTACCTTTGGAATGATCTAAATATTATGTATTAAAAACTTTGTTCGAAGATGGAAATGTCAACGCTAAACTCTTACGTAATTAATTTAAGTTGTTCTAATAAGAACAACTTAAATTAATAACTTAACTAACTAACTAACTTAATAAAGACTAAGAGAACAACTTAACTTAAGTTGTTCTCTTAGTCTAAACAATAGTTTAGACTAAGAGATCATTGTTAACTGGTATTATCAAATAAAAAACTTATTATTAAATATTGTCCTTGGCGTAGTTATGAAAAAATATAACGATGGTAAGTTCTTTTTGTTAAGCATAAATTAATGGCTTCTGTTATCACATTTAGATAAGTTTATCATAAATCAAGTGTGTTAATATAGGATTTAGACAGTTAATGAAATATGACAAACATTATTTTGAAACATGGTTCCTCGTTTTGCACCTAATTCATTACTAGTAAATAGTGTGTTTAGTAGAGCGAATATCAGTATACACTACAAGGAAATTTGGATTACATTTTATATCAGAATTTAATTAATTTTATACAATGATTTAAAAAAGAATGGATTGTGATATGCTCACAAAACAATCGAAAAAGTGTTCCGAATGCAGTGACAGCACACACACATTTCGAACACATTTACCTAAACAAAAGAGGACAAACTGTATTCTCTTCGGCGGTTCGTCTTTGAGGCACGGATTGCGTATCTACCTTTATATATACAGAATATCCTTTATTTTATATAAAGATATTTGGTTGTATTTATGTTATTCCTATTATATTTCCAATTTCGATATACTATATCCCCTTAAAAATTCCATAAGATTTTCTAATAGCCGCATGTGTTGTAATACGCTAACCGGTGCATATCATTGACGTAGGTGCTAAAACCAAAGCTTCAGTGGCCAGTCACAAACGTGCAGAAACTAATGCAACGTCTCCATACGAAACCTGCAATCGATCAAACAAAAACAACGGCACACAAATGAGCATGATCAGTTCATTGATTAACCGGTGCGGTGCGGCTGCGCGTGCGTCTAGGAATAGTCGATTGGGTGCGCCCGCGCAAATATCGACGCTAATTTTGTCGCGCCGTCCGGAGTTATGCATTGTCCGATGTCACTACCGCTTCTGGATTTGGGACTAACGAACGTTAGGTTATTTTCATACGCAACCCGTTTTCGGGGATTACAGTAGAGTTACTTTCATGACATCTCATGTCTTATTAGAGCCTGTAAGGTTGAAAACCGTTTTAATGCATATAAATTATATTATATTTGCAACAATAATATATATGCCATTTATTGTGGCATATATATTATATATAGGCCTATATCTAATATGCCCATGCATATTCTTACAAAGATATTCCTATAAAATGTTGGCATTGCATTTAAAAATTCCAGCCATCAAAGATTATTTAAAAGGTCCTAAAAAGGTGACAAACATCAAATGAAGTCATCCAAAATGTTTTTAGGGATTAAGGTGGCTGGATACAGCTATATTTAGATTTAAACATGCAAATAAATGTGTCTCAGGATTGTAAATCAAGTTCTTTTGGTTACCTGCTATTAATCCTAAATGCACGTATTGTTTGAAATGAAATGAAGACTACATTTGCTGTTAATATTGTTATTAATCGAAACAATAAAACAATATCAAATTTTAAAACTATATAAAATTGACGACATAATAATATTTATAAATACGTTGTACTCATTTGTAAAATGAAAAAAAAAACAAGAAATAAACCTCGCATTTTAAATAAATTTAATTACGTTTCGACTAGTTAAATTACATAAATTAAATAATATTAGAGATAATTTCCAAATTCTTATTCAAAACATAAAGAAGCTGAATACCTGATGCCTACATAAAAAGCTTAATATAACTGGTTTAAAAGTAAATGTGTATTTTGTCACATTACAAAATACCGACCCATAATAGCTGATGCGTTCAAAAATAGCACACCTTTAAGAGTTTTAGAGTAGGTACTAATTTACTAAAAACATGATATTCTAATAGAAACAGTAGGTACGCAACACATTGTCATAGCTAGTGGTTTATCTCGGGCTCGACTTCCAGTAGGTGTATTTAACTTTTTACAATTTTACTTGGTTGCTAAATCATTTATAACAAGACGTGCGTCTGTTCCTATGGTGTAAGTATTATTGATAAGGGTCAATCATAAATGCTGGTAGAAAAAGCGGAGGACCGGATATCTGGCGCAAAATGAGGGAGACCTTTGTCCAGCAGTGGACTTGGTTTTATTAACACTGTTGGTATCTCTAAGGTAACTCTTCTATTTCTTAATCATTGACAGCTTAACATCGATAAATGATGAATCAAAAGTTGAAACGTCAATTCCGTTATCATTTCTCTCACTGTACTAAATCTGCTTCTGTAAACTTTATTCAGGCCAGGGTTTCCCAAGTTCAAGATTGATTACATCAGCTCCATTTGTTAGATGCAACCGTACCAGTGTTGCCGAACTATCAATAGTTGGACTATCGATAGTTGACCTCGAAAATCATCTATCGACAGGCCTATTGATACTGTACACACAAACACAAACACACACACACACACGCACACGCACACGCACACACAGTCATACGCACAAACGCACACTAACATAGACACAACTTTTATTTTTATTCGTGTTCATTTTTGTCATAACGTCATTATCATATGGTTGCATTTCATACAACTTACAACATGTACAATCTTGTAAAAATATCGAGATCTTAGAGCACGTCTCTTCCATTAGGATAGTCTGTGCTCAAGAGCAAGCCCATCATAAAAAAAAATCGATAGTTGGTGTAATTTACAAAGCCGATACGATAGTTATGTCAATATTGCGCTACGATACTATCGATAGTATTGCAGTGTACCAACACTATTGTGCTAAACTAAGCTATCGATAGTATCGATAGGCCGATCGATACTATTGCTTTTGTTCAACTATTGGTGGAGTATCGATAGCCTATCAATAGTCGACTATGGAGCGGCCCACTGAACCGTACAATATAATCTTCATCGGATTTCAAACACGTCAAAGTCGTGCTCCGCTCATGAAAACTATTGAAGATCAAAGTGAACCGGAGACGTGCTAGACGCAGTTGTCGATGCCAAATCTTCGCTAAAAGATGACATCTCGAAATAGTGCCATTCTAATGGCCTGGGCCCATTTCTTGTGTATTTCCGTACGTGACGCGGCGGGGTCGGCGACCCGTGTGTTATCTGCACTTATCGTTTTTGTTCTTGTGATACGTAATATTTTATGATGATTTTTTTTGGATGTTAGTGTAGTCTTTATCTGTTTAAGATAAGTCAGGGAATATTTAAGGGGACAGTTTTGAACATAATTGTGGTGTTACTGGGTTGAGATTGCTGGTTGATATATCCCAATTTGCAGTTCACTAGTCAAAACCACCTTCGATGATTCTTGCTTCGGTGTAACAGAGCGTTGTTAATGTTTTTATTATTGCAGTTATAGCTTTTTTAGAAGCAAATCACCTGCAAGAAAATTGCGATTAAAATTGATTCGAAGTCTACTCAAAAGATTACATAAAGTTCAATGTACGATTATCAAAAACCAATTTTTGCGCGTCAGTTGCATGTGCATTTTTAACCGACTTCACGTAATATTTTATCAGAAGGTGTGTTAACGAATTTATCTGATATCTAATCAGTGCGACGCGACGATTAACAAAGTTCCTGGTTTTTATCTGAGAGCATGCTTTATTTTTTGCTAGCAGAAACCTTTGCTAGAGCACCTAATAGTAAATAGTAATCGTAAATATCAGCGATTATATGAGGAACTTTTTTATGTTTTATATGTGTCGCACGTTTGCACATTAGTAAAGTTCAAAAGTCTTAAAGCCTTAATTCAGTTTTGGTCCATAAAGAAAACTTATGAATGTTAAATGTGATCTATCGCTGGTTCACTATATGAAGAAATCGGCAAGAAACTCAGATGGCTTCAGATATCTCAAACTTCAAAGGTTACGGTTTTTTTTTATGCTATAGCAGGCAAACGAGCAAACGGCTCATCTGATGGTAAATGTCACCGCCGCCCATGTACATTTGCAATACCAGAGGCACTGAAATGCGTTGCCGGCCTTTCAGCAGGGAATACGCTCTTTTTTTTAAGGACGCCAGGTTTTAACTTGTTTTACAATTTTTTGTCTTTGACTACGCTTTTGTCTTAGTTGATTATCTAATTATACAATTAGAATTTATGTCCGTTTACCAGTACTAGCATTATACAAAACTCACAAATTGAGACGTAGTCCTCTCAACGCAATAATGACTTAATGGATTTGATGAAATCGTTCTAAATTAAATAGCTAGCATAGAAGAATTACTTCTTATTTACGTTATCGTAGTACTATTGCTTAATATTTTTATCTCACATAGCGTAAAATGTCTTATGTGTGTGTAAATAAACACTGTTTTATGTTAAGGGTAAACCGATGCAGTGATTTTTAATAAAAAACTTAACGTGACGTGACGTCATCTGTCACCCGAATAGGGAGGAATAAATCTTCTTGATACGCACATGTCGAATTGTCAGTTGCAAATGTCGCCGGGCGACGGGACATGTTGACAAATTAAAATTGTATTTTCTTTTTCGAATGCACCAAACACTTACTGATGCCGATCTCTTTGGTGTGATTCTTTAATAAAACATGCGTTTAGAGCATAGAGCGTTTCGCGTTCGATTCAAATTCAAATAATAAATTTAAAGTTAATAGAACGTTTTCAATTCTCCGGATAAAAAAGAACATATTTTTCCTTTTTATACAATTAAGTTTAATAATAACCTAAAATACCTGCCCAACTTATAAATAAATTATTTTTCTTTTTGTACCAAGGTATAATTAACCATTCCAAAAAGTGGGCCACCCCTAATTTTGGGGCCTGTCACAACATTTTATAGACGTGGCTCCCTCAAATTTACATGATAACTAACATGTTTTCCAAAATTAAGCAATACAACAATGTCAAACCGTTTGACATTGTCAAAGTAGGCAATCTCCACGTTCATATTTCACCCAGTTATAAACATATGCATCATACTGTCATATTTGATTAACATATGACAATCATAAAAACGACGCTTACGCAATAAGCTTACTCCATTGGAGGCTGCTTTGATTGGCCTCAACAAAGATGAAGGTTTCTTTTTTAAGGAATAAAAAAAACAATGCTGGCCTGGTAGAAAGCGGCAAATGTCACTACTGATTTATGAATATTAAATAAATATCCGCAGTTTGTCAAAACGCGGTCTCCATTCCATAACTCGTTTGCTCCAACAGCTATAAAACATTACAGCTTATAATTTTTAAAAGCAGTGGTCTGTTGCTTCCCGACCTGGAGGTTGCAGGTTCCAGTCCAGCCACGTACCAATGTTTGATCGAACTTTCGAAATTACGTATATATGTATTACGTTTGTCCGACGACGCTCTGAAGGGAAACATCGTGAGGAAACCTGCGCACGAACGCGGAGAGATTCAAAGGTTGTGCGTGAATTCATCCAATCCACACTGGGTTCGCGTGGACGACTAAGGCCTACATATCGGTGTGTACCATGAGTTGATGATGATGAATAAATTGTTTATTTAAATAAATCACTAATAAAATCCGTCAAGCGCTAAAGATTCCAAACATAAATTCTATTGACCTTGACCGATACAACTTTTACGATAGGAAAGCCGTTAAAAGTACTACTATAGAGTAGAGATAAACAGTGTGTTCCGACCCCCCGACCTTTTGATTGGGGACATAAAATTTGATACTTTACCAAGTGTGCTTCAGATTTAATCTTTTGTTTGATATCATAGATTAACTCTGATAAGGACATAAAATGTGTGAGATTTTACATACTGTATTGGAAATGGCTAGGTGGCATGCTTGATTCTGAGGTGTTAAGATAATTATTCACCGCAATACTAGATTTTGGAACAGGATATTTACTTCAGTATTTCCGAAGATTGCATTTTAACGTAACGTAATATCAAGGCTAAAATGTAAGACAAATTTGTCTTTTTATGTTGAACAAAATCTTCCCTCAAACCCTTACAGTACAGTTCCCTAGTAGAAGACCAAAATCAGCTATCCGCCACTAAACCAAGTCATCAAGAAGCTAAAGGGACCAGTCAGTGATGATAAATCAGTTTTAGCACTTTAGAACTAAGTTTAGCAAATCTACATCGACTGTCATAGATAAACATACGCAAATCTCTTGAATAATCGTCTATTGCACTAAGAAGCACTTACTACACAATTAAACTTAGAACACAATAAGAAGGTATACTCTGTGGGTAATATAAAAGGAACTTTTAAGAAAACATAAGTTCTAAATTTGAATTTATTCTAATAAAACATAAGAATACACAACTTCTTAATTTGAAATAATGTGAAAAATACAACAATAAACAAGTTCCTAATTTGAATTATGATTTTTTAAAACCGTTAGACCTTAAACATGGAACATTTGATAATGAAATCTGTTCATATCCCATGCTATTTATACACGTGACTGTTCAGATAAGCGGGTTTTGATAAATAATATGATTACGGCATGTCTTGCGGCGTATTCAAATGCGGGGATACGAAATTTAATAAGTATTTACAATACTTAATATGTAACTTTACGAGTAGATTAGTTGTAGTCTCCGTTGGTATTAAATGTTTTGACAATTTAAATTGATGACCAAAACACAGTATGCCTCTCAGAGTCCAATATTGCGTCATCCGGGATGAATTCTGCTAATCGATCTGTACGCACTGGACCTAGGTAAAGTAACAAATCTAATACAATAAAAATTTAATTGAAGTGTCTGTTTGTTATATTAAAATAACATTTTTTTCCTCATTCATATCAATACGTTAGGTACATGTTACAAAATTAAAATTTTCAAAATTTTTGTCTGTCTGTTTGTCAGTCTGTGTGCCTGTCTGTTTGTTCCGGGTACTGAAACGGCTGGATGGATTTGGTCGGGGCTTTTTTTGGTAGGTAGCTGATTTCATACAGTAAAATAAAAGCTTCTTTTATTTAAGACAGCACTTTTTATTTGGTGAAAATAAAGCACTTGACAGCGCCGCCGCGCCTCGCGTGACCCTAATGAATGATTTAGAGTTATGTTTTGCTACGGGAGAATACTTATTACCGCGAGGAACAGCTAGTTGTAAAATAAAACTTTAAAGTTATCCACCAAAAACATCTGTAAAAAATCTAGCCAAGTCTCGATGGAGCTGCTTGATTATCTCTAAAAAGTAATGAAATCAAGACAAAGACGTGCCAAGTCTAAGGTTCCTTACTGCAATTAATTAATTATTATGGTTGATGTTGTGTGACTTGGCCGTTGAAGAGTACACAAGGATACAAAACTAGGTGCTTCATGACACCATTGCACCAATCTGTCGCCAGAACCGCTACCCATTGACGGTACAAATTTGCCACTTGGAAAACGGTGATTCAATAGCCCATCGATTGTAGGCTTGATAAAGCCACTAACGTATAAAGAATGTTCAACGGCCAAGTCACACAACATTAACCATAATAATTAATTAATTGCAGTAAGGAACCTTAGACTTGGCACGTCTTTGTCTTGATTTCATTACTTTTTAGAGATAATCAAGCAGCTCCATCGAGACTTGGCTAGATTTTTTACAGAATGTTTTTGGTGGGATTTTACTTCTTTTTGTAGAAACTTGAAAGGAATATTAGACGACCCATT
The DNA here is from genome assembly GCA_019425675.1 of Leucinodes orbonalis. Taxonomy (NCBI): domain Eukaryota; kingdom Metazoa; phylum Arthropoda; class Insecta; order Lepidoptera; family Crambidae; genus Leucinodes; species Leucinodes orbonalis. The sequence goes on from PQWD01003209.1 coordinate 43,473, forward strand.
GGGTGTAATGGTTGAAACGTCGGCTACTACACCAAGGGTTCCGGGTTCGATCCCCGGGCAGTACCTACAAATATTTGTGTGCACCAACATGTCTGTTTGTATTGGTCTAGCGCGCTCGACTTGGCGGGGGCACTACCGTGCCCCCCGATTTTTGACATCGGATGAAGCGGCCCACCATGTTAAATATATATTGTTTAAAGGCGGTATGTCAATCTCTTATAGTTTGGCTGGGCTCTTTTGTTATCTAAGCAGGGTCACCAGGTACTCCAGATCTTCGATTTCCAAGTTATTATAGTTTTCCCTTTATGTAGCCATTAAACCCTAACTCTGTACCGAATTTCAGCTTTCTGAGTTAATGGGAAGTACTAGTTCTATTTTGATGATCATGAGTGAGTGAGTGAGTGTCTGTCGAAAATGCGAAACTTTGCTTTCGCTTAACGTCGGAACTAAATGACCTACAGACTTGAAATTTTGGATTTAAAGTAAGTTATTATATCTTACTAGATGACGAAAATTTCAGCGCTCTGGTATTATCCAAAGGTTCTCAAATCGGGGCCTGAAAATGCGGCGAAATGGATCCTGTAAAGGATGGTACGGCAGTGTTTGCTTCGCGCTCGACTTGGCGGGGGCACTGCCGTGCCCCCAGATAGGTATGTCTGTTTTTTCCGGGTAATCTCTGAAACGGTAGGACCGATTTGGGATCGAACCCGGAACCATTGGTATAAAAGCCGACGTCTCAATCATTACACCATATGGGTTTTCGATTCCAGCTTAACAATTGCATTTGACTATGATAAAAAGGTTCTAATGAACTTTCTAATATTAAAAACTTAAAAAAATTATACGTCGGTGTTTGATAAATGCAGTTTGAAATTACATCTTAAAGATAATGGTTTAATATTCAAAGCTTTGATTTGCCTAGCGGCTATAAAATAAAGAACTTGTTCAAGATGAAACAAACAAACCTTTATAATTCCTTTTCTAGTTACATTTTTGTCGATGTAAGTTTAAAATAAATGAAAAAAAAAACGGGCTAAATTAAAGCGACTTAATTTGGTCTGTTTTTTTTTTATATTTTGACTCTTCTACCAAAGGTGCTCTGTATAGACCTTGTTTTTAGTTATTAAATTAATTTACATACCTATTTTTATTGAAGAAATGATAAACGAAGACTATTTATTAAAATAGTCCTCATTACTGACTAAATCACGATTACTGACTAAATAATGCTTAAAAGTATAAATCCAAAGAATACGGTATTGAACTGTGAAATAACAATAAGTGCCATACCCAGCATACCAGAGCAAGTGTTAATGGTCTGTAAATATAATCTCAATACGTTGCAAAAACACATTTGTTCGATTGTTAATGGTTTCGATTCGATACGCGTATTACCATACCGAGCAGACCCGTTTTCGGCCGATTGAAATATTTTTTTACATCTTTATTCGTAGCTAAAGTAATCCCGATAGAGGTTCGTGTTTTTCAATTTTGTTCTACATTTAAATAAACCTGGCACTTGCAATCGTCTACGTGATTGCTAAAAAATAAAC